>CM062807.1:373731852-374286934 GCA_031772625.1 Pinus tabuliformis | reverse complement strand
CCTGCCCAGTCAACATTCGAATAACATGCAGCTTCATATTTTAGGCAGTGAATTTCAATCCATGAGAGATTGTCTCCGAAGATATCTCAAAAGATTCTTGGCACCAATCTAGTGAGGCTCAACCAATATGAGCTCACCCTGCTAACTATAAAACATAAACGGACGAAAGTTCACCAAGAACATCAATGCAAATGAGTTTTTATGAAACTTAGAGGCATTTCCCCCATCAGGACCGACATCATCACAATATAACTCCTGAAAGTTTAAGATCCTCGAGGTAGTCACGATCTTGCAGTTTACCATTCCACATCCGAATCCAACTCTCTCTTACTTTTGCAAGTGAGAGGGTCTGCACCTATCAGAAATAGGTCGTTCTTAGAAGGTGTCGGTATGAGAGGTCTATCATCCACAATCTTCAAACAATGGTTTGGATTGGCTTCACTCTTAGTGAATCTCAGCTTCATCCGACAATTATCAATCCTCTCATATCAAACCCACGGTGATTTGCTTCAAGCCATAGAGGGCAGCGTATTTGACGCAGAGGCGCAGAGAGCTAACGCAGGGCCTCCTGGGGCTGACACATGCCTAGATAGGCTGACGCAGGGCCAACGATGGTAAGGAGAGGCTGATGCAGTCCAGATTGGGCAGACGCTGGGGTTCCAGTGCAATTTTGTGCTGAGGAGCTGTCGGAATGATTATCTGAGGTTTCAGCCAGGAGATTTGTGAGAAACTGTGAGGTATTACTGCTAAGGAAATTCTCTATTGGGTCCCAGTTTTGACACCCAGATTGTACTCTTATATTGCTTAGTAAAAAAACCCTCAGATAGCTGCACCAGTTTTCCCGCATTAGGTTTTTCCGGGGACATTGGTCCAAAAATAACGGTGTCATATGGTGTGTTTGTTTCTGTTTCTTTTAGTAGCCTTTTGTGTTGTAAAAAACACCTCTTATACTCCCTTTTTCTTCAACTAGCCTTTTGATAGTAATATATACGAAGGTCTCTCAACGACTCCAGGTTGTTCGGGAAAGTCACAGATTTGACCTTTCCCCTGGGCTTTGACAAAATGTTTGCAACCTGTACATCAGTCTCAATGTGATGGAGCCTCCTCGCTCATTGACTTACCATATTCTATATAAGTTAGTATCTGATGTTTATCTACTGGAGCAATCATCGAATACAGGATTTCTCAACAATCGAATCCCCCCCTGGTTGTCACAGAGGATCACAGTGGTATTCATCATGTGTGCAAACAACGCACTGAAGAGCTTCCACAACCAGGCAGCGTCACACAAGATCATACTCGTAGCTATGTATTCGGTCTCAGCGGTGCTTATAGCAATTGACTTCTGCTTCTTGCTCATCCATGATATCGAAGCAAAATCCAAAGAGAACTAGCACTGAGAAGTTCTCTGGTGATCCTCCCCATTGCCTGCCCAGTCAACATTCGAATAATCATGCAGCTTCATATTTCAGGCAGTGAATCTCAATCCATGAGAGATTGTGCTCCAAAGATATCTCAAAAGATTCTTGGCACCAATCTAGTGAGGCTCAACCAAATATGAGCTCACCATGCTAACTATAAAACATATATGCGGACGAAAGTTCACCAAGAACATCAATGCAAATGAGTTTATGAAACTTAGAGGCATTTCCCAAATCTGGTCCGACATCATCACAATATAACTTCTGAAAGTTAAGATCCTCGAGGTAGTCACGATCTTGCAGTTTACCATTCCACATCCGGAATCCAACTCTTTCTTACTTTTGCAAGTGAGAGGGTCTGCACCTATTAGAAATAGGTCGTTCTTAGAAGGTGTCGGTATGAGAGGTCTATCATCCACAATCTTCAAACAATGGTTTGGATTGGCTTCACTCTTAGTGAATCTCAGCTTCATCTGACAATTATCAATCCTCTCATATCAAACCCGCGGTGATTTGCTTCAAGCCATAGAGGGCAGCGTATTTGACGCAGAGGCCCAGAGAGGCCAACGTATTTGATGCAGAGGCCCAGAGAGCTAACGCAGGGCCTCCTGGGGCTGACACAGGCCTAGATAGGCTGACGCAGGGCCAACGCTGGGCAAGGAGAGGCTGACGCAATCCAGATTGGGCAGACGCTGGGGTTTCAGTGCAATTTTGTGCTGAGGAGCTGCCGGAATGATTATCTGAGGTTTCAGCCAGGAGATCTGTGAGGTATTACTGCTAAGGAAATTCTCTGTTAGGTAGGCCAGTTTTGACACCCAGATTGTACTCTTATATTGCTTAGTAAAAAAAACCCTCAGATAGCTGCACCGGATTTAAATGGGTTGTTATTTGGTTGCTTGAAACTGTTCATGTGCTGTAGGTGTAGAATTTCTTTGCTAACAAAATTCAGAGTTGATTTGCCTCCCAAACAAATTATTGTTTGTGTGTGGATTTTTTGATTTGTTGATCTTATATGTCTTGCCATAATATTACAAGTGTCCACAATGAATGAAACTCTGTGATTTCTTGTTGGGGTTGCACATTCTCTAAGCATGCTCCTATTTGGATTGCAGGAAAATCAAGGTTATGGTCTTGAATACCAACATGATTGGACCAAGAACCAGTAATGTATGTCTAACAATAGACCTTAGGCAACACAAAGGACACACCTCCAGTCATATGATGGTCTGATAATTGATGTCAAAGAATTTTTAAACTCCAGTATCAGTTGTAGTTGCTTTAGTTTCTTAAATAGTTTCTTCTTCTGTGATTGGGTGCATAGTTATACTTATCTATTGATCTGATTTTGTCAAAATTTGGGTTCAAAAACTATCTTGAATTCATGTCTGGAGGGATATAAAGATAGTGGTCACTGCAAAAGGTAAGTTATTAATGGTAGGTGTTGCCCATATTTCAGAAATTTTGATATAAATCCTGAGAGAAGCTTTGTATCCTAAATTGAGTGGGGCTTTAGGATTGAGAGACTTGGGGATCCTAAACAAAGCATTGGGAGAGAAATTATGTTGGGATTGACTTCGGGTTAGAGATGAACTCTAGAAACAAATATCAAATATGGCCACTCTTCTCAATTGAAAAAGTTGCAAGCAACCAAGCATCCTCTAAGACCTTCCATATGAAATTTGCCACAGGCCAACTAGACCTTAATTCAAAGTCATGTTTTTTGAGAGACCTGGAATGGTCACACTAGTGACTACATTATTCTCAAAAGATTCTTGGCAATAGATGCCACAATTGAGGGATTGTTAATCCTAGAGATTTAATAACATTTACTTCAAAGAATCAGGGTCTTACTGTAGAAGAATTTTAGAAACTGATTCAATCCCCTAGGCTATGGAAGGAATGGAAAACAGTTGAAGATTGGCAATCACATCCATCTTTCTCTCCCTGGCCTAGGGCACTGGACTCTACGTTCCTACTCTGGAATGTACAAGGATTGATATTTTCTTTAATAAAAGAATTATGCCAACCTTTATGCTCCATTGTTTATTCATTTAAGCATTCTGTGAGATAATATTTTACAGGAGGCAGGGGTTGGTTGGTAGGGCCCCTAACCCAGCTTGTTTCCCTCCTTTGTGCTTTTTGGGTAGCATATGTTATATAACTGCTTTCTGTGTTTGATATTTTATTTCTTAATGTGCTAGTTTGTATCTTTATTTTAAAGTTATTACACGTCAATAGCAATAGGGATTGCATACTTTGACATTCTGATTTAATTAAATCTTAAATTTTTTAAACCGTAGTAGTTTTCCCTATGTGCATTGTAATGAACCAGCAATCTGATTTTCTATCTTTTGAATGCATTTCTTTGGTTTTAAGTCATGGATCAAAATTTGTAATGTTTTATTGATAGCACAAAGCGTGATAGATCTACCAACTATATTTGTGCACTCAATGATTTTCATTCCTGCAATGTTATCTCTCAATCAATTCTCAATTACGTAGGGATAAATGGTGTTTTAATATATATGTATTGTATTATGTTAAATATTGGTGATATGTATCAATCCTACAGGAATTTGAGTCTAAATTCACATCCTGGAGAGAATATATATATATATATATATATATATATATATATATATATATATATATATATATATATATATATATATATATATATATATATATTGAAACATCGATCTACAGTTCAATTTCGCAAGTTGAATGTACAGAGCATGTATTGGATGTTGTGGGAACCTATGTTCAAGGTTATTTGAAGAGAAAAGGAGCTTTGGACATCAATTTGAAGAGGCACATCATTTTAGGACATGCTTGATTGATGGTTCGTTAAAAGTTTCTATATATACATCCACCAAGGAAGTCGTAATAAAATTGTATTCCAAGTTGTCTTGTTTGTTTTAAGACTCGAACTTGAAATGAATTTGTCTGCAAATCTTTTGGAGAATATGATAGCAAACCCTGTGATATAAGCCAAATTGAACTTGCATACCAAACCATTTCAAAAGGATTTTAATCTTATCTATAAACAAGATTTGAGAATATTTTATTGTGACAATGGTGTTTTCTTTGAATGCAGTAATTTCCATAAATCATATTATTTCCATATTTCATTATACAAGCTTCTATAATCAAGTTTGAGATCCAAATATACATTTCACAAAATATTGAGTTTGTACATCACCCTATAATACTTATGACGAAATATTGAGTGTCATATTTGAGTAGAGACATTTTTATTCATGAATATGATTTATGGGTTAGACAACTACAATATTTACATTGGTATTCTTCCTCAGCAGATTTAAACTCTAGAAACAAATATGGGATATGAAATATGGCCACTCTTCTCAATTGAAAAAGTTGCAAGCAACCAAGCATCCTCTAAGATCTTCCATATGAAATTTGCCACAGGCCAACTAGACCTTAATTCAGAGTCATGTTTTTTGAGAGACCTGGAATGGTCACACTAGTGACTACATTATTCTCAAAAGATTCTTGGCAATAGATGCCACAATTGAGGGATTGTTAATCCTAGAGATTTAATAACGTTTACTTCAAAGCATCAGGGTCTTACTGTAGAAGAATTTTAGAAACTGATTCAATCCCCTAGGCTATGGAAGGAATGGAAAACAGTTGAAGATTGGCAATTACATCCATCTTTCTCTCCCTGGCCTATTTTTAGCTCATGAGCTTCAAAAATGAAAAATATCCAATGCTCAGGATGAAGACAAACTCTGGTGAGGTTCTCAAACCAAAGGGATGTTTACTCTCAAGCTAAGTCACAGGACACGTCCCCTAGGGCCCCGTGTCCCGTATTTTTCGTATTGGACACGAAAACGGCCCTAATACGTGTCCAATACGATTTACAACGTGTCATAAAAACTTGAATACGTATTCGACGTTTTCCTTCGTGTCCTACATTTCGAATACGCGTATTTTGTAGGTAGAATACGTTGCCCTAACGTATTTCGACGGTTTTGAATACGTACCGCGAAAAAAACATAGTTTAAAGCCTACGCGTTGGTCTATTCTGGGTTATTTTCGTCCAACTGTCGTCTGGAGCTGTTGTCTGGAGCTGCGAGCAGGGTGTTTGTCTTTGAAGTTAGCATTATAGCTGAGGTCTGGATCTATTTGAAGTCTGGAGCTGCGAGCAGAGTGTGCCAGTGTGCAGCGTTCAGGCATTGCTGGGCCAAAGACCCTCCGCTCTGATTTCAGGCCTGAGGTACTCCACAGGTATGCACAATAGTTTAAACATCACTGGGGTAACTTCTCTTTACATCTGAGTGGACGACATCAAGATTCTCTTGATGGTATACGGAGACTGCGCGCGTTCTGCTCTGCCTGCGGAGCTTAACCTAGGATCGTAGCCGCCGACGAGACCAGCAGCTTCAATGAGCGGGCCTGGGGGTGGGGAGGCCGCTCCCACCCCGCCATTAACTTCTGATGAAGCTTTCCGTAATCTGTTAAAGCAGCAAGGGAAGAAACGGCAGTTTTCAGAAGTGCCGAAGTTCATAAAAAAACTGGAAGAAATACCTGAGATTGCACTTCCAGAGGAACAATCAATCAAAATCGCTCTTGCTCTGGCTGACAGAGGCCTGGTAGGGCAGTTTATGGGCCGATGGCCGTCCACAAAAAATACGGACGAATGGATTCAGCGAAACTGGAGACCTCAGCTAAAAAATAACGTGATCTGCTACGCTGTGGGACGAGGCTACTTCATCTTTGAATTCACAACCAAAGAAGATCGGGATCTGGTGTTCCGAAACGGGCCGTATTTTATGGGAAATCAAGGACTGTATCTTAATAAATGGAGCCCTGATTTCGACCCTTCTGTTGATGTCCCTAAGGAAGCGCCGGTCTGGGTCCGTCTTCCTAATCTCCCGATACATTGCTGGAGCTATCAATCCCTGCAGAAGATTGGAAATGGATTGGGTCGTTTCATTGACAAAGCCGATCACAAGGGCCAATATACCTGCGCCAGAATTTGCGTGGAAGTTGACCTGGAAGCCGGCCTACCAGAAGCGGTCAAACTCAAAGTTGGAGATTGGCAGCATTATCAGAAGCTGGATTACGAGCAGCTGCCTTTTAAATGCCGAACATGTCATGAGCATGGACACTTTCAGCGAAATTGTCCAAAAGCAGCAACAGGGATCACGGCTGAAGAAGAAGGATGGAAAGAAATTAAAAAGGGAAAGGCTGTTCCAAAGGCCCCAGGGCAGAATGCTTCAACATCGCAGGGGAAGCCACAACCTAATCCAAAGGCCAATGCTGCTTCCAAAGATGGAACCCCCACCGGAGAAAAGGTGGATGTCATAGAAACACAAGAGGAACCTGGAAATAAGTCGAAGCAAGGGAAAGAAACTGAAGCCGAATCATCGGTTCCACCAGTTGATGATGGTCATAGGGGTAAAGAAGGCAACGAAGAGCACATCAGTCTCGCCTCCGAATCAGAGGAAGATTCTGAAGAGAGAGACTCCGAATCTGATAACTCGCAAGTCACTCCTATCAAAATGACTAGGGGTCGGAAATCCAAGAAGAAGCAGAGAGAGGAAAAAACCTATCTAGATGTCCTCCAAGGCTCTCAAAAAACCCTCAAAGGAATGATGAATACCAGATCTGGTCGCAAGAGCAACAGGGCTCCAACAGGAGCCTCAATCCCTCAAGGCAGTAAATAATGAAATACGTCTCCTGGAATTGTAGAGGATTAGGTAGCAGGTCGAAAGAGGAAGCCTTAAAAGACATAGTGAGAACATATTCACCTGAAATCCTCCTCATCCAGGAGACGAAGCTGGAGGAACTTCTTCTCCTCCAATCTAGCAAAGTTTTTTGGAAAAAAGGTCAAGGTCGAGCGGTTAGTGCAAGAGGCACTTCTGGGGAAATAGCCACCTTTTGGAACAGCGCCATTTATGATCTTATTCAAGAAAGAAGCAGCTCCCACTGGTTGTATACGCAGTTTCTCCACAAAGATTCTGGTCAACAAGTAAGTATGTTTAATCTCTATGCTCCTGTTTTGCCAAGCGAGAAAAAAATTTGTTGGAACTCGCTACAATCCTTTCTTTCAGAGCAAAATCCAGGAAATATTATCATTGCAGGGGATCTGAATGTCACCCTTGCACTTGATGAGAAAAAGGGCGCTCCATTGTCCGGGATCCCGCCAGAGAATGGGTTGAAGATATTATGTTGGGCTGGGACCTGGAGGATATTAAGCCTTCTTCAGGCAAATTCACCTGGTCCAACAAAAGATTAGGACCCAACCATATTGCTGCCCGTCTGGATAGATTCCTAGTCCACTCTTCTTTCCTGACATGCGGTCTTATGGCCTCTTCTAAAATCCTTCCAAACCTCACTTCTGACCATAAGCCCATTCTTCTCGAGCTCTCTTTGGATGGTAACCTAGGCCCCATCCCTTTTCGATTCAGCCCTTTGTGGATTCAGCAAGACGGATTTCAAGAGGTGGTTTCTGAAGCTTGGAACAGGCCCGTCCACGGTTCTCCATTCTTTGTTTGGGAAGAGAAAATCAGGGGATTAAAAAGAAGTCTCAAGGAGTGGGCAAAACGGTTGGAAACTCCTACAGCAAAAAAAAAAGATTCTCTCAACAATCTTGCTGCTCACCAAATAGCTATGGAGCAGAGCCCTGTCACACAAAATCATCTCCAAAAAGAAGTCGAGCTGCAAAAAGAGGTACACAGATCTAGCAGGGAGGAGGAAGAATTCTGGAGACAGAAGTCTAGGAATTTATGGTTAAAGGCCGGAGATAAAAACACTGGTTTCTTTCACAAACAAGCCGAAGCTAGAAAGCATTTCAAATCAGTTTCTGAGATTCATTATCAAAACACGGTGATTAAGGACTTCGATGGCATTAAGAAAGCTGCTTATTCCTACTTCAAAGACCTTTATTCGGCTCCTGAAGAAATCCCTATTGATCCTCAGGCCTACCCAATGGATTTAATTCCCAAGAGCGTTAAGGAATCGGACAATGCTATGTTGATCGCCCCGATCAGCTTGGATGAGATCAAGGACGTTCTGAATTTAATGGAGCCTGATAAAGCCCCAGGTCCTGATGGGTTCACTGTCAGGTTTCTTTTGACTTGCTGGTCGACAATCAAAAAAGACTTATTGAGAATGGTCAGAAAGTCCCAAAATTGTACTAAGCTGCGGTGGCATCAATTCAGCCTTTTTAGCCTTGATCCCTAAAGAGAAAGGCGCTTTCGACTTCAGCAGATTTAGGCCCATATCCTTGTGCAATTCAAGCTACAAGCTGGTCTCCAAAATAATCGCCAACAGACTAAAGAATATTTTGCCAGCCATCATCCCTGAAAATCAAGGCGGATTCATAAAAGGAAGAAAGATTTTGGACAACATTGTGCGGGTGCAAGAAGCGATCCACTCCAGCTGCCAAAGAAATGAGAAAGGTATGGTTATTAAGCTCGATCTGGCTAATGCATTCGATAGGGTGAGACACGATTTTTTGTTCAATGTGATGAAGAATCTCGGTTTTTCATCAATCTTCATAAACTGGGTGAATGCCTGTATTGCCTCGCCATGGATTGCGCCTTTGGTCAATGGTCGCTCAACTGATTTTTTCCAAGCCTCCAGGGGCCTTAGACAGGGATGTCCCTTGTCCCCACTCCTTTATGCTATTCAAGCCTCGGTCCTCAGTTTCCAGCTTGATCATAATCAGAAGATTCAAATCCTGCCTGGTCTCAGAATGACTCACAAGGTGAAGGACATTAACCATGCACAGTTCGCCGACGACACTTTGTTGCTTGGAGGTGCCAGCAGAATCTCTGCCAGATCCTTCAAGAAGGAGCTGGACATTTACAAGGTACTCTTAGGCAGCAAAATCAACTACAGGAAATGCTCAATCTATGGCTGGAACTGCTCGAACAAGGAGCTGTCTGATATTGCAAGGCTATTAGAAATGGATGGAAATCGAAGCTGGTAGTCCTTTAAATATCTCGAGATCCCAATTTTCAAATCCAAGCCTAAAGTTGCTCACTGGATGCCGATGCTAGATAAGTTAAAGAACAGAATCCAATCTTGGGGTGCTTCTTGGCTGAATAATGCAGGGAAAATCATTCTTATGAAGTCGGTTCTTATAAGTATGCCTCTATATCAATACTCTGCTCTCCTGGCCCCTAAAACCTTTCTCAACAAAATGGACAGTCTGTTGAGAAGATTCCTGTGGGAAGGTGGAAACAACAATGACAGAAGGCTCCATTTAGTGAACTGGAGACTCTTAAGAAACCTCTTCTGGAAGGCGGCCTCCATCTTCGGAACTTGGCTGTTCAAAATCTTGCTTTGGGATCCAAAATCTTGTGGAATTTAGTCTCCGGAAAATCCAGTTGGAGCAAAAGAGTCATTTGGAAGAAATACTTCCAAGGGCAACGTTTGAGATGCCTGGACAAGCCTCCAAGATCCTTAAAAGGTTCCCCGATCTTCAATCTTTGCAACTCTGCTAGGGAGCATTTCAGCCATCATCTTTACTGGATCCCTGGGAATGGAGAAAGATCAAAATTTGGGAAGATTCGATCCTCGGTGATCAACCTTTGAATCAAGTGGACGGTCTAGATAATATCAAAGCTTGGCTGCAGTCCTCCAACTTGCATACCTTGTGGGATATCTCTATTTGGAAGAATGATCCAGACAGACTTTGGGACTGCTGGAATCTGGGGGAGGTTCCCCTTATGTTGCAGGGGGAAGCTTCACTACTGCTAGATCTGCTCCAAGGCAAATCTCCTTCAAAGGCCACCTCTAAAGACAAAAGAGGCTGGGGCTCCTTTTCAGGTTCTTACACTGTTGCTGAAGGTTATAAAAGTATGATGGCTGTCCCTTATGCTCCTCCTGACCCAACTCAATGGAAGTTTATATGGGATTTTCCCTCTCTCCCCAAAATTGACTTTTTCTGTTGGACTGTTGCGCACAATAGCATCCTCACCAGAGATAATCTGAGAAGAAGAGGGATGGAAGGGCCTTCCAGATGCCCCCTTTGCTTGTCTGCTGAAGAAAATGTCAATCATCTGCTGTTGCTTTGTCCTTTTGCACAGGTAGTCTGGAGGGGAGTCCTGAGGTTACCTGCAAATTTTGATTTCCCAAACAGCATTTCTTCTTCTCTCCGAAACTGGGCCAGCCTATCTCCCTTTTCCCTGAAAAAAAAACACCTTCTCAAGACAAGTTGGATGTGGATCCCTAAGTTTATCTGCTGGAAGCTGTGGTTAGAGAGAAATAATAGAATTTTCAGAGGAGAAAGCTGCAATTCAGCAAGGGTTATTTCCAAAATCAAAGCTCTTCTAGGCGAGGCTTTGGAAGCCAATACTACTTCAAGAAATGAAATGAGATTGGCCACTGAAGAGGAGCAATGGATTCAAGACCTGATCCCGAATCTGAAGGAAAGGTCCATTCCTCCTGCTCTGGCCCATGCCAACTGGGAGATTAGGCTGGAGGAACTGGAATTCATCAAGTGGAGATCAGTCCTAAACGATCACTGTTTATTCTTCGATGGGGCTTCTAAAGGAAACCCTGGGCTTGCTGGCAGTGGTGGGGTTCTTCTGAGTCCTGGAGGTTCAACGGAAATACGATTCCATTGGGGTCTGGGCATAGAAACCAACAACAGAGCGGAGGCTCTCGCTCTTTGGCAGGGGCTGAATCTGGCGATCAAGCGAAACATCCTTTCTCTCTGTGTATTTGGAGATTCCAGAATCATAATCCAAGCAATGATCTCTCATAAGACTCCCTACCAGGTTCACTTAGCCACTGTTATCAAAAAAATCCAACTCTTATTGCCTAAGTTCAGGAAAATTTCGTTCTATCACATATTACGAAAGCTCAACTCTCAAGCCGACATGGAAGCCAATCTCGGCTCCCTCTGTAATCGAAGATCTCTGGTGGTCAACTCAGTGGAATCCTCCTGTTTCATTCCCTAATGTTTCTGTTGATCGGATTTCTGTTCCTAGCTGAGCCAAGGGTTAATCCTCTCATCCTTTCTCCTCTGGTCTCCGGGACCCCTCCTCAGGGTATTATTATTTGATTAATCTTATGACTTCTGGTCTTTACCAAATTCAACCAGTCCTCTGTCAATGGACTCTGTCTTCTGTCCGAGCCTCCGGTTCAAAGTATCTACAAACGATCCTCAAGATGCCCATCAGATCCATATAAGAATATGCTCTGTTCTCACCTCAGATTTCCGTTCTTACCTGTCTCAAAGGTCTCACCTCCGAAAGGCGGCATTTCGAACTGTATATCTGAGGGCTGCCATTTTGGACGCCAGTTCTTCAACCCACAAGCATTCCCTCCAAAGTATTTGTGGATTCATCATCAACAGCGGGCCGTATTGTTTGATTGCCCAGGGAATGACCAAGGATCACTGGTCTCGGCTGCCCGGCACTCTTCTCTGCGGTATACCTTCAGCGGGTCACTCTACCAGGCGAATGAACAAATATCCGACCCTGAACTGATCAGAATCTGGTTTTTTCTTAAATTGTAATGAACTGAGCTTATTATCCTTTATTGTAACGTTCCCGCTCGGTGCTATGTCATCTGTCCTTGCTGAAAGCATGCCAAAGCAGCCAACATTGAAATTCCTTCCTCTGTCAGAGCTGCATTGTAAGAGCCTGGGGCAGCCAGTTTGCCTCCATAAATAAAAAACATAACCGTTATCGTCAAAAAAAAAAAAAAAACTTCTCTTTACATCTGCGCTAATGGAACACTCCACCAGTGCCGTAATCCTTATCCTGTCTGTTGTCAAGGCTGAGTTTCTGCAGGGGTTAATGATGTCCATTACTAGAGAAACCTCACATTTGTGAAGACCCCCGAATCCTCCAGAAAATGATGACAAAACCAGCATTAAACAAACCCCAAGATCGTTGTTATTACCTGGTGATGCACGCTTCAGAAATTCAGATGGCAGTTATGGATCAGGATTTGTAGATCAAATAGTGTGTATTCCTTCAATCAAGGATTCAAGCCTTGCTGTGACAAGGAGTCCACTGATTCACAATGTCTCTGACTCATTTTAATTTACAATAAGGACTGCTTCAGAAGTCTGTCGTAATTAAGGGCTAATCCATACCATAATTCTGAGCCTCAATGTTTCAAACTTTCAACCACTGTATCACCTAAGTGACATCAATAGGACCGCAGGCATATAAATGTAAGCTATTAAGAAATCTAAACTTTTCTATTGAAGCAAATTTCCAGAATAATATCAAGCCAAGTGAATAACTCTAATATTGATTTTCATGACTTGCTTCAGAATTTTCTCACAGTTGTAATGGCTTTGTCCTGGTCCCAGGATGATTCAAAGATCTGAAATGGATCCATGCCTCAAATTAGGTTCATAACTAAGGCTGAAAATATATCCCTTGGTCCTTCAAATAATCCAGTATGAGAATAGCTAATGAATGCCCTTCAATTTACTTCAGGATTATGCTTCAAACTTAATAATACGAATAGTAAGTTCAGGATTTGAAGACGGAAGAGTTGAAGGATCTTGAATTGTTCAAAACTTGTACCCTCTTACCTTATCATGCTCTTCTTTGACTACTAGCGAGTGGTGGTCCTCACATTCTTTACATTGGACTGAATACGCTATTTCTTAGACCATTTGGAGCTCTGTGTGGAACATTCATAGACACTCTCAAGCACATTGGTGGCATCATGGCATGAAATTATGAACATCAAATTTCTCTAAAATCTGTGACCCCAGGTTAAATGTGCCCTTGATTTTATAGAGATATAATGTCTTAAAAATCAAGACAAGACCAGCAATCAAGGGTAAGGGATAATAAGTTTTCCAATGATGGAACCATCATCCATTAGTGGAACCCTTTCATCAGGCTGCAAGAGGAGAAAATCAATGATAAAAATATCATTTAGATGTCTGCATGAGGGTACTGTTAGAAATGCCAAGTTGCCACTGCCAGCATTCATTGCTAAAAGCTTCCTTTGCCCCTGCTTTGCACTGCAGCTTTAGTAATGGCCCCCTTCTCTATTGAAGCCTCCAAAGCATATTAGACATGTGGCAAAAAAGTTGATAGCTGAAACTTTCAGCTTTCCACAGAATATGAAAAACCACCTTTTATATATATATGCAGGCTGCAGCTATGCTTATTGACGTTGTGTGAAATGAAGTCAGTGTTGTGGAGTTCACTGTGTAATATGTATATTTCCTTTGTTACCATGGGTACTGTCCCCTGTGGCTACAGTTTTTCGTATAACTGTTTGGGCAAATACTTTTTCTGTTTGGGTTACTTGTCTAAAAATCTCGGAACATGCTTGTGTTGAACTAGAACTTGAAGAACTCAGACAGTGACATACCTTTGCAGCCTCGGATTTCAGAACTATACCACAGTTCGAATTGTAGCCCTATACTTAGGATCGGACCTGTGGAGATAAGCCTAAACAGCTCGGACTTACCTGTGTGGAGGGCTGAAAACTATTAGCATTTAAAGGGATCAGACAGCAAGACACAAAACAGAGCCTTTTCCTAACTTTTAACAATTTGTCATTAATCACATCAAAGACACCCCAACAATTTGTAACAAACTGAATATTGAATTAAAATTGAAAAATTCTTAATTTGATTAGATAAGCTGCAACCTGCAATTTAATATGGATAAAAAACTATATTTCGGTATATATATATATATATATATATATATATATATTTATTAAATATATATAAAACGTGTTCCCGGTGTCCTGTTTCCGGGTCGCTACATTTCGTATTGAATACTCGTATTTACGTGTCCTCCGTGTCTCGTGTCATGTGACTTAGCTCTCAAGAAATCCTACTCTCTTATAGTTGGTCATCAATACATCCACTAGGATCCCATTTGGAAGAAAATCTAGATGAATGGTGTTTTCCCATGGTCCTCAATTCCTTTGGCTAGTTGGATGACGTAAGATCCTCACATGGGATCAAATCAGGAAAAATGGATTTTAGGGCCCCTGACTTTGTACTTTATGTTGGAATTATGAATATTCTATGGAGCATATATTGAATGTATGTCCTTCCATTGAACATATTTGGATGCATAGTTGACTGCCTTTTGGATCCTTGTACTGTAACTTCAACAGTTTTTTATTCTTGTACTCCCTCATAGATCCAGCCTATTCAATAGTCCAGTTCAAAATAGAGAGTGGATTATTTCCCGTAGTTTTGTCATGTCAATGCTTTGGAAAGAAAGGAAAAACCAAATATTTAAGCAAAAGAAAGAAAGGACAAAGTCATGGTCTACATCAAAGTGCAACATGGGGGTTACATTACTCCTACTCAAACTCACAATGAAATGCTGAGGTGCCAAGTGTATTACCATGAAAGTCTACAGCTCCCTTACTTTCAGTGTCTGTGAAAATAGGATTAGTTTAATGAACTGTATTTCTGTGACCTCAAAAGTGTTTTCAGGATTTAAATTATCAGCAAGGAAAGCGTGATCTTCACCATACTTTTCATATGGCTGATTTTCTTCCCCTACCTTTGCATGTTGTTATTTGGTTGCTTGAAACTGTTCATGTGCTGTAGGTGTAGAATTTCTTTGCTAACAAAATTCAGAGTTGATTTGCCTCCCAAACAAATTATTGTTTGTGTGTGGATTTTTTGATTTGTTGATCTTATATGTCTTGCCATAATATTACAAGTGTCCACAATGAATGAAACTCTGTGATTTCTTGTTGGGGTTGCACATTCTCTAAGCATGCTCCTATTTGGATCGCAGGAAAATCAAGGTTATGGTCTTGAATACCAACATGATTGGACCAAGAACCAGTAATGTATGTCTAACAATAGACCTTAGGCAACACAAAGGACACACCTCCAGTCATATGATGGTCTGATAATTGATGTCAAAGAATTTTTAAACTCCAGTATCAGTGGTAGTTGCTTTAGTTTCTTAAATAGTTTCTTCTCCTGTGATTGGGTGCATAGTTATACTTATCTATTGATCTGTTTTTGTCAAAATTTGGGTTCAAAAACTATCTTGAATTCATGTCTGGAGGGATATAAAGATAGTGGTCACTGCAAAAGGTAAGTTATTAATGGTAGGTGTTGCCCATATTTCAGAAATTTTGATGTAAATCCTGAGAGAAGCTTTGTATCCTAAATTGAGTGGGGCTTTAGGATTGAGAGACTTGGGGATCCTAAACAAAGCATTGGGAGAGAAATTATGTTGGGATTGACTTTGGGTTAGAGATGAACTCTAGAAACAAATATGGGATATGAAATATGGCCACTCTTCTCAATTGAAAAAGTTGCAAGCAACCAAGCATCCTCTAAGATCTTCCATATGAATTTGCCACAGGCCAACTAGACCTTAATTCAAAGTCATGTTTTTTGAGAGACCTGGAATGGTCACACTAGTGACTACATTATTCTCAAAAGATTCTTGGCAATAGATGCCACAATTGAGGGATTGTTAATCCTAGAGATTTAATAACATTTACTTCAAAGCATCAGGGTCTTACTGTAGAAGAATTTTAGAAACTGATTCAATCCCCTAGGCTATGGAAGGAATGGAAAACAGTTGAAGATTGGGAATCACATCCATCTTTCTCTCCCTGGCCTATTTTTAGCTCATGAGCTTCAAAAATGAAAAAAATACAATGCTCAGGATGAAGACAAACTCTGGTGAGGTTCTCCAACCAAAGGGATGTTTACTCTCAAGAAATCCTACTCTCTTATAGTTGGTCATCAATACATCCACTAGGATCCCATTTGGAAGAAAATCTACATGAATGGTGTTTTCCCATGGTCCTCAATTCCTTTGGCTAGTTGGATGACGTAAGATCCTCACATGGGATCAAATCAGGAAAAATGGATTTTAGGGCCCCTGACTTTGTACTTTATGTTGGAATTATGAATATTCTATGGAGCATATATTGAATGTATGTTCTTCCATTGAACATATTTGGATGCATAGCTGACTGCCTTTTGGATCCTTGTACTGTAACTTCAACAGTTTTTTTTGACCGCCCCAAGAATGCCTATCTGCCCTCTTAGACAGAGCAATATCTGCGTGATAGAGATGAGATCTGTAATTTTCCCATTTGACATTGAGCTCCATCAGAAGAGCCAAATTTTCAGCATGTGGTCAACTGGAAGAGGAGGAAATGACAGATTGTTGGCAGCCAATATCAGCAATAGTGAACAGCTCATGCCTGTGTAGAAACTGGATGATTGGGGGAGGAAGAATGTGATTCCCAGCCAATCCAATGATTACTAAAATGGCTTACAACTTCCTGTAGGACGTCTTTCTGAGTAGTTAGTATTATATTGTCCATATTTCTAACATACCAGATTGTGTCGGAATTTTTTCTTTTGGAAGCTATCTTATGAAAGTACTTAGTATTATTATCTCCCCTAGAAACCCGCGTCATTTTTATTTTTTGTCTCCATTCCTCTGCCTGATAATTTAGAGAGCTCCAATATTGTATTTTTGCTTTGTTCAGATACGAAATTAGGACTTGTAGGGTCCATCAATTCTGAAATCTCTTTATCTATAATAGAAAACTCCCGAGAGAGTGTCTTCTTGCACTTGATGATGCATGTCTTAACCTTTGACTTTAGCCTGTGCAGTTTTTGAGTGACCTGATACATCATTTTATTTTTCATTATCCCTAAAGGCTTCATCCAAGATATCTTAATCAGGTCCACTAAATATTTATCTTGTAGCCATACTTGATTGAACTTGAATGGCAATTCCTTGGCTTCTTGTTCACCATTCCATTCCAAAAAGATTGCATTATGATCGGAAACTAAAATTCCTTGGGGCAGAAGCAGATGCAACTCAGTTGCTTGAAAGCACAAGTGGATGTAGAAGGATCGAGTTTTGTACATATCCTATGGGGAATGAGCCTGCCAAATCAAACAAGAATATAAAAGAAACGGTTCAGGAGGATGATGAAGTAAGAGATGGTGAAGGGGGTTTGGGATGAGAAACAATGCAACTTGAAGATGAAGAACAAGCTCCAATGGAATGGGCGAGGACAGACTTAGTTGGTGAAAATCAAGGGGAAACATTAAACACCAGGACTGGTGCTGAACCAAAAAGATTACCTGATACATATAACAGTGGCCAGCATTTGGTGAGAACATCCCATCCTATTGGAAACTTGTTAAATGGGGAGAGGCAGAGTCAATCACCTGTCAGTCAGCAGCATAGAGATGAGATAGATGCTAGAAACAAGGGAGATAAGCATTCGATAGCAACAATTGATCTATTTGCATCAGAGGTTGCTGGTAGTTGGGCAGTCAGTACAGTTGGTTCAGTTCATGGCGACAATGAATCTCTTCGGAGTGATGACAGACAGCCAGGGACAGGAAGGATCAGTGATGAAGGAATTAATCAAGATTTTGATGCTAGTAAGATTGCAGCAGCAGGTGAGAATATTAGGTCCAGGCAAGATCTACTATTAAGTAGCTTGAAGTGTCAACACACAGTGCCTGAAGATGCAGTGGCAGGAAGTCAAAATTCTCCACCTCCCAAGTTAGCTTCTTGGCAAATCTATGAGCACCAAGCTTTGAATGAGATGCTTGATAATGTTGCCCCTGATTTCAGGCAACTTCATGGACTTAGAAGAAATAACGATAATGCCCCTAACACTGAAGAAGATATTGAAGGGGAAGAAGATGATAAAAATCATGATGATGATGACACTGAGGAGGGTTCAGAAGAACCAGAATCTGAATAGGAAACTGTCTTTCTATTAACTCTGGATGTGTCTGAACACATGCCAAATGATTCTCCTGTCATGGCAGTGCAATTGTTCTTTGGTAAGCCATGCCATTACTTGGTGTTTTTATGACTTCCATACCTAATGGTTTGAAAGTTTGACTACTGTAGTTTGGTTGAAGTAATGATCCATGGATGGTAATGCCCATTAGATGTATAAGCGTGCTAAGCTTTTGCTTGGAAGGTGCTTCGAAATCTTTTGGCTTTCTGAACATTGCGATCTCTTGTATGACTGTAGATGAGTTCCTATTTATTGATTGTTATTCTACATAAGCAGAGTACACTTTGGTACTTTGGTGCATAAGCACCTTGACTCTGCCTCTGTAATATTAATTTTAAAATTCTAGCAGACAAGATCTGTGAGGTGCTCCAAATTTCTAGGAAAACATCATATATTTATGATGATATACCATTGCTTAGTAAATTGATGCAAACAAATAACAATTTTTTTTTTTTTTTTTTTTTTTTTTTTTTTTTTTTTTTTTTTTTAATTAATTAATTTATTTTTTTATGTTCTGGCAAACGAATATATGCATTTACTGGGAACCAATTACAACTAACAACCAAATATACTACTTGAATCTGAAATCTTCCACCTTTGCTTGCTAAGCAACTATTTATCTGTTGATATTTTTTCATCCTTTTTCATTCTCACTCATCTTGTTCTTCATTTCTGTGCATGATCCTTCTTTCCTGCTCACTTTTTCATCTTAATTGCTCCATCTTAGTCATATTAAGCTTCTCTTCTCATTATTCGCCAAGTTTCCCCGTCCATATGGCCTCTCTTGGGAATCTATTTCTTGACTATTAATTCCTAGAGTCGACATACTGTTATCCTTTCTACTACTATTAACTTATTCTAGCGTAGGCACCTACACTTCATTTGGCAGCTCCCAAGGGGCATGTTCTTTCTTGGGAAAAATATGATTATGATTTATGCCTATAGCCTTACCATACATTTTGATGTCATCCCAACCAAGTCTACGTAGGAATTTCGCTATTAGATGTATGGTATTATGGCATCCCAAACATCTAAAAGGGATTCCCCAGTAATCCACTCGTTTTATGATAGATTGTGTACTCTAATAGATATCAAGGGTAGCCGAGAGACCTTTTATGGAATCTGGTTCAATGAAAAACCATGCTACTCATTTTTCTAGAAGGCCAGCACTCCCTTCATCGACATAATAGAATTTTCCTATCTTGTTGGCAATTTCCATGATTTCCTTCTTGGTCCATAGTTCCAAAGGAAGGCTAGGGAGTTTAACCCATATGTATTTTCGCTGGGGATCTTCTTTAATAGGATTAAATCCGACTGTCTAATTCTTCAAGCATAAAAATCCCCTACCTTTCACACATGAGATTGAGCCAATCCTATCTGCATCTTCCACTGTCATGAAGTGGAATCCAAACCAACTATTGAGGAGCATGCTTACCTTCGGTCTATTTCCAACAATACAGAACCAACATTTCTGCACCCATTCTTTCATTTGTCCACTAGACATCCTAATGTGTTCCCAGTGGCCCACCAATACCTTATGCTTCATCTTTACCACATTATCCCAATATATATCAATACCCATAATGAGTTTTTGAATCTGTTCCTGGTTCTTGATCGATTTCTTTTACGTTTGTCTATGTTTTTTTGGATCGGGTTCCATTTGAAGATTCCTTTCCAAGATATGTATTTGAGTCCTCATGTTGGGATGTTTTCAACAGGCCAATGGATGTGGGAACTTGATTTGGTCTTCCCAGTCTCTCTGCAAATTCATTTTCTATGACTATCGATACTTCTATAATTTTCCTGTCGTCATAAATCTATTCCATAGAAAAAGATTGACCAACCATGTCAATATTGACTATTAGAACTGCATTACTTTTTAAAGCCAACGTACTGGTCAGCACAATGCTACTACATATGGGTGAAAATAAAATCCAAATAAAATGTGAAAGTGTGACCGATTTTATTTGTACTATAGAACAAAGGCTAGTGGGTTAATCTCCTAAAAAAAGGTGTTAACATAGTCTGTCGAAAGGTACATTTTGCATCAGGATAACCCCTAGATTGCTATCTTTTTATGAGGAAGCAAAAACATGGAAAATGTTTGGTTAGGTAGGAATACAACTTGTCAATTTGGTCTAGCTTGAGTGATTAAAAGAGAAGGTTGTTAGGCTCTCCACCATTTCATGGATTGATATAGTGATGAGACAAAAGAAGCTCTCTCTTGAGACCTGACTAGGTGATTCATAACAGTTGTGGTGTTGGTGCCTTAACTTAGCTAGAAAATGCCAAAACTCTATTGATGCACAAAATTTATTACTGAATCTACCTCAGAGTATGCCATAGTCACTGAATATGACATGCATGGTTTTACCAAGGAGGCCCTAAACTTCTGAACAATGAAACTTTACATCGGTATCTTGGCAATAGCTGCATTGGTCTTATTAGCATTACACCACTTTTAATATGGGTCTTCACAACAGAGAATCACCATTACACTTTGTTGATTTGTGTTAAAAAGAAAAATAACACGCAATAGATTTCTTTTGACATGCAATGTTGTTGTTGGTAGTTTTCTTGTATTTGTGCCACACGTAAAGCTAACATGCGTTAAATTTCTTTCACCTTGCAATATTTTTATTGGAAGCGTGCTTGTGTTTGGGCTAGAAACTATGCTAGATTTCTTTTTCTTTGCAATATTGTTGTTGTCAATTTGGTTGTTTATGATAAAAGGAAATCTAGCAAGTGTTAGATTTCCTTCACCTTGGCAATGTTATTGGAAATGTTGTGCTTGTGTTTGGGCTAGAAGTTATGCTAGATTTCGTTTGCTATGCAATATTGTTGTTTTCAATTTGGTTGTTTATTATAGAAGGAAATCTAACACGTGTTAGATTTCCTTCACCTTGGTAACGTGCTTTTGTTTGTGTTAGAAGGAAATATAACATGCACTAGATTTCTTCTGGCATGAAATGTTGTTTTTGGTAGTATGCTTGTATTTATGCTACATGTAAAGTTAGCACGTGTTAAATTTATTTTACCTTGCGACGTTGTTATTGGAAATGTGATTGTGTTTTTGATAGAAGTTGTTGGATTTGGTTTCCCCTACAATATTATTGTTGGCAATGTGCTTTTGTTTGTGCTAGAAGTAAATCAAGCGTATGCTAGATATCTTTCACATTGCAATGTTGTTTTTGGCAATGTGATTGTGTTTCTGCTAGAATAAACTTTAGAATGTGTAAGATTTCTTTTACTTTGAAATGTTTTTGTGAGTAATATGCTTCTATTTACGTTAGAAGGAAATTTAGCATGTGGTGGATTTCCTTCGCCTTGCAATATTCTTATTGACAATGTGCTTGTTTGTCCTAGAAGGAAATCTAGCACGTGCTAGATTTATTTGACCATGTAATGTTGCTTCTAGCAATATGCTTATGTTTGTAGTAGAAGGAATGATATTGATTGTTAGCTTTCATTTGAGGAAACAATGTTTCATTACATACAATATTACTACCATGCTATTTTAATTTTTGCATCTATATTACTTTTTCGTAAGTTGTGTGTTTTTATGAAAATATAAAGTCACACTTTACACGGTTCAACCTTTTAATTACAAGTTACGTTTTAATTGTTGTTACAGAATTGATACAAGCTACAATGGAAAATATAATTTTGGCAAAAGGGGACTATGTTGATCTCCTTATTAATGATCAAGTCATTGGGCTAGGAAGGGTCGAATCTGCAGAGTCTGGAACTTATTATGTTGGAGAAAGGGTTAACGCTGGTTATGTTACAATTTTGGTAATTGATGTAACTCAACCACATTTGATTGATGAGGATGTTAATGAAGGGGACATACATCCATGGAAGATCATGGATTTGAGACACAACATAGGTAAATCAAAATATTGAAGCATGTGTTATATATTATTAGATAGCATAATAAATGTTTTTTTTGAGTAAATACTAACCTTATTTACATTTGTTTATAGGTGCAAATGTTTCTTCCACATTTTCTATTGGAGCCAAGGTAGATCTTTTGCAACATGGAGTGAAGGTGGGCGAGGGCTCCATATTCAATACAGAGCTTGGGCATAAAGTGCATGGAAAGATGGTAAAGAAAGGATGCATAGTGGTTAAAATCGAGAAGGTGTTAAAACATAATGCTCCTCTACCACATCCAACAGGGTTTGAGCATACACTTGGGGGTGCATTAGAATCTTATGAAATTTGGCCAGAATCAGATTTGGAGCCTCACTGTCATGATCATGCCACAAATATTCCCCAAGATAGGGTTAGCTTCATATGTACAAAGGTTTCTCTTACACATGAATGCATGGGAACAAGCATGTGCATTGCCAAAGGAATGCTAGTTAATGTCCGCGAGGATGACATTGTTGAGGGTGAAACACTAGGTGAAATGGATTTTGGTGTTTTTCTAGAAGAGATAGATGGAACTTGTGAGATATGTAGAATTGGGGATAAGTCTATACACTGTTTGGTTAGATGGCCAATAAATAAGTTGTTGGACAACAAAGGTGTGATATTAAGGGTTAAGGAAAAGTTCAAGGAGCCACCCAAGGAAATGGTGATATGGGATGTTATAGAGTACACAAATCCCTTAAACAATTGGGATGGGTTCTTTTGTAATGAAAAAGATAGAAACTCAATTGATATGCATGTAACAAGGCCATATAAAAGGATTAAACGAGTTATGGCTACAAAAAAAATTGCAAAATGTCCAACAAAAATAGATGAAGAGAAAGAAATTCGAGTTTTGGCAGCAGATGTATGTTGTAGAAAAGATTGTCTTCAACATGTGGATAGGAAGGCCATTGCAAGTGCTAGAAGGGATATGAGACAAATAAATAAAAATGGTATTAGAGAATTTGTCTTGAATTCACTCATGTCAAACACAGTCATGTCAAAGGGCCATGGCCATGGCCATGGCTTACCAACTATTGCTAGAAATGTAAAGGACATGAGATTTAATGGGAATATTATTTGTAAGAAAGCATGGTATAAGATACATAAAATTCCTCAAAGCACATTCTATAACTACCAGCATTATTTCCAACATGGACAGACCAAAGCTATTCATGGTAACACCAACACATGCAAAGCAAGAGGTCACACAGTGGCAGCCATAGAAATATTGCACAACATTGTAATGGATAATTCAGATTTTTCACCGAACCAAACACATCAAGTTGAAGAAGATGGAACATCTTCTCCTTTAAGATTGCTTCCTTCGACTTACACACAAAATTCTTTGTTAAAAGAGATCAATGAGGCTCTTCAAAAGCTCAATTACCCATCAATATCACAGTCAACAATGAGCAATATTTGGAATACTAAGTTTCGAGATGTGGCATTTTCAAAGAACACCAACTTCAGTAAATGCAATGAATGTATTGTTTTGAAAGCACAAATGAAGTCAGCAACTACAAAAGAGTTGGAAGAAAATGCACGAGGTAGGTTGAAGAAACATAACAAGATTGTTATGTGTGGAAGATATTGCTACTATGCCCATAGAATTATGTCAGAGCGGTTTCCAAAGGAGTATTTGAGCATTATCCATGATAAAATGGACAAAACAAAGACTTCAATCCCAAGGCTACGTGTCAAATCAAAATCTATTGTAGGAACAAATTTAGGTTTGTCATTGACAGGTATGCTTACACATGGGCATAAGGCAGGAGGTTTTGGTCATTTCTCCTTAGCATTTGTCCATATGGGATCACAATTTAATATTACATCTCTTGCAAAGTGCTTAAGAGACCTTGAAGACCCACAAATGGATATGTATGGTGATCTACTTTATGAAAGTGGAATTTCAAGAAACCCACTTACAAATGCATTACTTGACACCTCTATTTACTCAAAATGTCAAGGGTACAAGGATGATTTTATATTTCATGGAGGTTCAAAAAGTCAAAATGTTGATTTTAAACCTCTTCCTCCACATTTGTTGCTACAGTTGGACAATGCAGCAAGTGATAATAAGAATCGCTATCTTTTCATGTTTCTATCACTTTTAACTGCACTTGGTGTCTTCATCACTATTGAGGTTGGGTTCTTGCTTGTGGGGCACACCCATGAAGACATAGATGGAACCTACGGAAGAATGTCTTCCAACCTAAAAAGTAAAGATATTTATTCTTTACCTGAAATAATGGATACATATCGTACAATTGAAGAAAATCGAGTGTTTCCACCTACACTTATTGACAAGGTCTATGACTTCAAAAGTTTCCTAAATGGATACATCAAGGAGGGAAAAAATGCACTAGTTGGACATCTTAATGTCCAATACTTCCAATTTCTTGTACTCAATGATGTTCCAGTACTAAGGTACAAAGAATCAATTAGAGATACTGAGTGGTCAGAACCAGTTGAATTATGGAATATAGATGATGAAGGCCGACCTATAATTCCCATAGGGAAGCCATCTTTCTTAGCTTCCAAACAGAATGATGTCTATTTAAAAGAACTAAAGGAAGGGATAACATCATACATAAAAATGTGGAAAGACACTATTGGGAATGAGGATTCACCAATTGTTACGGAGGAATGGAAAAATAGAGTAGTGTATTGGGAAAAAGTTCTTGATACATTAGATGGAATCTATAATGATGATATAATAATAGATGGAAGTGATTCATCTTCTGAGGATTTCTGGCCTAGGACAAGGCACATTGTTGATGTTGATCGTAATGCACTCCAAGTAATGTCAAGTATTATGGATGGAGATTTTGATAATGTGATAGATGAACCAATATATGTTGGACCCAAATGCAACAAGCCAAAACCAACTTTCAATCCGATGATTGATGTTGAGAAAGGAAAGATGTTGCTAGTTAGATCAGGAAATGAGGATGCAGGAGAGATGATTTGGATGGCAAAATCCATCTCAAATGTCTTTAGGGATAATGAAAGTGAGAATCTTCATGTAAAGGTTGACTGGTGGAAGCCTATGTCAGGGAAATACAATGTAAAATTTTTAGAGCAATATTGGGTACCAAATCCTGATGACACGGAACTTGGCTCTATTCCAATTAATACCATAGTGTGGGCATGGATGCCAAAGAAAAAACATTGCAAGAAGATCAAGATAAATAAATATGGTGTAGAATCCATTCTTGATCTACTTGAGCGAATATCTTAAGAGTAGGTTTATATGATTCATGAATGTAATTTTTTTTGAAGGATCTATTAATATACATTCATACACACTTTTCCATATTTGTTGTATATCAAATATTCTCTTCATATTCTTTTTGGAGGAGTTTTATATTATTTAATATTTCAATGTAATCATGTGTTATACAAATTACATGACAATGCCATAAAATATTTAAGTTTTCAAAGCTTTATTTGACCAACATGACTTCTCACCATATCAAATATGCATAATCAAATTCAATAATGCACTTAAAAACATCTTCTAAACTTGGTCTATTAAAAAAACAATGGAGTACCTAATTAGTATTCTATTTAATATAAACCATTTAAACACTTAATGAATAAATGGTAGACACTAGAAAAAATGTTTGAGGCAAGTTTTCCTTAATTTTCCTTATTATAATTGATATAAATCAAATTCACTATCTTGTTGCACTCTAATTTATAAAAAAAATATTTTGATCATTGAACAACACAACTAGAATTATAAAATATTTCCTCTTATAGATTTTGAAGTGGTGCCAACATTGTACTAGTATAATTAATATGTACTTAACGTAGGAAAAATAGTTAGTGTCAATTTAAAATGGTCAATAGTAGTAAGAAAAACAATATTAGTATATTCTTTAATAACTTTATAGGTAAGTTTTTTTTTGTTGCAAAATCTATTATTCACGAGTCAAGTTTAATACATAAATATAAATGTTAATGATAATAGAAATAATGTAAGGAATCTAAGTTTTAGATGAATGTTAATATGTTCTTTTCAATATAATATCCTTAAACACTACATGAATATAAACTAAACATTTGTAATAAATATCTTAGTCAATTTTCTCTCTTTCTTGTTGTATTTGAAAATAATTAAATTGTACTACTTTGTTACTATTCTAATTCATGATTGATTTTGATCATTGTGGTCAATAATAGTAAGAACAACAATATTAGTATATCGTTAAATAACTTCATAGGTAAGTTTTTTTTTTTTGTTTTGCAAAATCTATTATTCAAGAGTCAAATTTAATACATAAATATAAATGTTAATGATAATAGAAATAATGTAACTAATCTAAGTTTTAGATGAATGTTAATATGTTCTTTTCAATATAATATCCTTAAACACTACAAGAATAAAAACTAAACATTTGTAATAAATATCTTAGTCAATTTTCTCTCTTTCTTGTTGTATTTGAAAATAATCAAATTGTACTACTTTGTTACTATTCTAATTCATGATTGATTTTGATCATAAAATGATTGATAATTGAGACGAGAGACTCATTTTACAACCCAATATGGGGGGGGAAAATAAAAATTATGTTCTAAATAGAAAATAAAAGAAATGAATGTTTTGTAAAGTATTTAGAAGTATATAAAATGTGTGAATTAGATGTTTAAATTTTATACTTTTTCAAAAAATTTCAGCTAGAGATACAGAGGAACTATTTGAAGATTTATGTTAACTAATTTATGTCCATATCAACTTCTTATATATCTATATATAAGAAAAAAAAAATTATGGTTAAAATTCTTATTTGGTCATATATATACTCTATTTAGCATTCAAAAATACAGTTTCAACAATGAAAAATAACACATTGTATCTTTCATTCAAAATATTTGCACGTGAAGAAATTTGATCCCTACATCTCCACTTAAAATGGTCTATGATGGTATATATTGGACACATACTATGATCATTTGTCATTAAATAACTTTATACTTAATATATAGCTTGCATATTAATCTATTATTAATTAAGTAAGCCTCAAGTTTTAAACATAGAAGTACAAATAATAAATAAAAATAAATTGTGCTACTAGCATTCAACATTTAATTTGATCTTAAAAAAATGTTTTCTCCACAACTCTAAAATGGTGCAAACTTTCTACAATAGTATGTAATGTTGATGGTGATAATGATGATTATCATCCACTAAGACCAAATATGGTATTTAAGAAGGTAAAAAGATATTACTAAATGTTATTTCAAATTTTATTGTTATGCTAAAAATACATTAAAAGGAGTGTTTCAAGATCATCATAATTTTGTTTAGTTAAACAATTTCGAAGGTTGGTAGCGTCACAAATATTTTGAAATTTAATTCCAATATGAGTATAAACTGGATGATCTATGACAGTTTTTAAATCTTCAACCATATTACTAGTGTTGCAAAGGTGATAGCCTTTTTATTGTGCTAACACTCTTTTAGTAATAATCATAACTTAACACATACATGATATTTTACTATATATTGGATTATAATTAAATGGGTTAATAATAGCAACATACACATCATTATTTTCATAAAATAACCTTAACAAACTTATCTTTTAACATAAACCATACAAATATTAAAAATAGATAATGTAAAGAATTAACATTAAGATGTGAAAGATTTGCTTTTGCAAGTTTATATAAATTTGTTTTATAAATTTTATCATGATAATTTTTACACAAAAAATGGTGAATATCTACATTAAAATTAGGGAACTAAGTGACTTTCTAATTCCTCATTTCGAAAAAATTTAATCTAGTTAATGTTTTAAATAATAGTATATATTGGACACATTACTAAGATCATTTGTCATTAAATAACTTTATGATATATATTAATCTATTATTATTTAAGCAAGCCTCAATCTGCTATTGACATTCAACATTTAATTTGATCCTATTTTTTTTTTTCTCCTCAACTCTAAAATAGTGCAAACTTCCTACAATAGTATGTAATTATGATGGTGATAATGATGATTATCATCCACTAAGACCAAATAAGGTATATAAGAAGGTAAAAAGATATTACTAAAAGTTGTTTTGAATTTTTTTTTTCTCGGTAAAAGACTAAACTATTATATTATGTACAAGAGTAAAAAATACATCATGGTGAAACAAGAGAGAATTAGGCTCTGGATATGTCACCCGAGAGCAATTGAGGCATCCAAAAAACTAGCTCACGCAGGGGCGCCAGACACAAAAGCCAGACTTCCATAAGAGCATGCCCACGCAGGGGCACCAACCATTACATCCCACGCAGGGGAGACTGACCTTACCCAAATCGTTAACACAAAATTCAGGAACAGGGACATTCAACCAGGGCACGGAAGAGACCAGAAGCATGGTTACTATAATTGAGTCAAAAAACAAACAGCAGAAGACACCAGTCTAAGACCAAACAAAAAGCCATAAGAACCTTGTGCGCGGGCGTCATCAATCGTCCATTTGTACTTCAATCGTCCATAGGCTTCTCTTTCAGCAGTAGTGGGAAAGGTGTCTTCCTCCTCGCCAGTTCCCGCCCTCTGTTCTTGTTTGCGTTGCTTTGCGTTTTCCGGATCTGCGGCCGCATCTTTAACCTCCTGCTCCTTATCAGCTTCAGGGGCCTCTGCTTCATGCTTCTGATTGTCAGTCGTTCTCTGCCCCTGTTCATCCAGGGCGTCCTCATCTTCCCGGGAATTTTCTATGAACAAGACTGAGACATGCACGTTGATCCGCGGAGTTATTTTGAATTTTATTGTTATTCTCAAAATGCATTAAAAGAAGTGTTTCAATATCGTCGTAATTTTGTTTAGTTAAACAATCAAGAAAGTTGGTAGCGTCACAAATATTTTGACATTTAATTCTAATATGAGTATAAACTAGATGATCTATGAGAGTTTTTTTAATCTTCAACCATATTACTAGTGTTGCAAAGGTGATAGACTTTTAAATTGTGCTAACACTCCTTTAGTAATAATCATAACTTAACGCATACATGATATGTACTATATCAGATTATAATTAAATGGATTAATAATAGTAACATATGCCATTATTTTCATAAAATAACCTTAACAAACTTATCTTTTAATATAAACCATAAAAAATATTAAAATAGTTAATGTAAGGAATCCAAATTGAGATGTGAAAGATTTTCTTTTGCAAGTTTATATAAATTTGTTTTAAAAATTTTATCATGATAATTTTACACAAAAAATGGTGAATATCTACATTAAATTAATGAACTAAGTGACTTTCTAATTCCTCATTTTGAAAAAACTTAATTTAGTTAAAGTTCTAAATAATGGTATATATAGGACATATATGGTAAGCCTCAATCAACTTTTTTATTAACATAAAAGTACAAAAAATAAATAAAAATAAATTATGCTACTACTCACACTAAACATTTAATTTGATACTATTTTTTTTTCTCCTCAACTCTAAAATGGTGCAAACTTCCTACAATAGTATGTAATTGTGATGGTGATAATGATGATTATCATCCACTAAGACCAAAAATGGGTAAAAATATATTACTAAAAGTTATTTCGAATTTTATTGTTAATATGCTCAAAAAGTATTAAAAGAAGTGTTTCAAGACCATCATAATTTTGTTTAGTTAAACAATCAAAAAGGTTGGCAGCGTCACAAATATTTTGAAATTTAATTCCAATATGAGTATAAATTGGATGATCTATGAGAGTTTTTTAATCTTCAACTATATTATTACTGTTGCAAAGGCGATAGACTTCTAAATTGTGGCAACACTTTCTTAGTAATAATTGTAGCTTAACACATACATGAGATTTACTATATTCGATTATAATTAAATGGGTTAATTATAGTAAAATACACATCATTATTTTCATAAAATAACCTTAGAAAACTTATCTTTTAATATAAACCATAAAAACTATTAAAATAGATAATGTAAGGAATCTAAGATTAAGATGTGAAAGATTTGCTTTAGCAAGTTTATATAAATTTTTTTATAAAACTTATCATGATAATTTTTACACAAAAAATGGTGAATATCTACATTAAAATTAGTGAACTAAGTGACTTTCTAATTCCTCATTTTGAAAAAACTTAATCTAGTTAAACTTCTAAATTCTAGATCCATTAAAAACTTCCAAATTTAATGAAATATGTGTTATGGTAGATTATTCAGCTTCTGATATTTGTCAATCCAACATCATCGGTCATGTTTCTGAAAGAAGGTGAACTAGTCAATTCTAGTTGTCATATTAGCCACTAGTTTAGTTCAATTCTTTATGATGTGCCTTGTAATGTACATTGTGCATTTGGTTTGCATGTGGCCATGACTCTGAGGACTGTGAATAAGAAGCAGTTTGAATATTAAAATGACTAATAGCCTTGAAGCTTGGCTGTAGAAAAGATACAGTTGTCTGGAGGGAGTTCTGCATTCTCTATATGTAATATATTATAACTGAAAGAAACTGTACTGCTTATCTGGCAATTAATGAGTCACTTTTGTGGAACCTGATTACATTGCTCTGTCATATGCAGAGGCATCCCATTGTATGATCTTCCATGATCCCCATACATGATAGGATGCATGATTTATTTATCCATCATTACAATTTACATTATAATTGACACCTTTGTAATGCCCAGACATTGGTGTTGAAAGACTAGTTTACCTGATAATTCTAGTTGTGTCAAATTTGAGTCATGAAGACTATTTTCTACCTAGAGCAATATGAGCCGATGAAGAAAATGAGGAATTTGGAGAGGTACCACATTTGAGATTAGTATCTAATGTGATTAAAGATAAACAAGTGTACGTCAATCCTAAACAATACCATGGAATTTTGCGACGTTGAAAATCTCGATCCAAAGAGGAATTAGAAAATAAACTCATCAAAATAAGGAAGGTAAGGAACAAATATGTTTATGATTATTTTTCAAATACATAACATTTTTGTTCAAAACAATGTTGCATTGGAGCATTTTAGGGCCTCTCACTCCCAGTTTCTCCCAGGAACACACACACACACATTCTAATAATCATATGTACAGAATTCTCCCATGTTGGCATTGTTCCCTATATTTTTTGGGGAAGGACCACTCCCCAGTGTCAAAATCCCTGCTCCTTCACAACACTAATTCAAATGCACTTTCTCTCATCCTCTTTTGGCTAAGCCAAATTGTATTGATTTCATCTTCTAAAGTAAGCATGTCAACATATTTGGTTATTGATATATTGGCATGTTTTCTGTCTTTTAATGTATTGTTTCTCATACTATGATGTCTGCTCTTCAACCTTATCTCCATGAATCTCGTCATCTTCATGCAATGCAAAGAGCAAGGGGATGTGGTGGTCGCTTCCTAAATACAAAATTGTTGGAGACAAAAAAGGTTAATGCTGATGATGGGAAATTAACAGACAGACAACATGCATAGGCTATTAGTTCATCAAGCATTGAAGCTTTGTAGTCTGAAAATGGAAATATGAATTCTTCAGAGGTACATAGTAATTCAAGGTTGTCAAGATCAGAAGTTACAAGCATGTCAGAATCATGTCCTGATGGAATAGGTTACATCTATACTCAAGGGAATGGAGGGTATCTTTACCACCATGCTAGTTCACATTTCCATTTATTGGGTTGCAATCCTCTTTCAGATGGAAGTGGTGAAGTAGAGAGTGGGAAAGGTATGGGATATAACATCAAATGGGTTGCAACAGATAACTATTGTGATCCAATGAAAGTTTGACATCATTTTGGTTGTACTCTCATTTGTTTTAGTGTCATGTTTCATATAATTATAACACTGGAGTATGGGAGAAATTTACTTCAATTCAAGGAAAGTGAAACTTATGGTACTGGGGGGTGAGGAAGCTGAACTAAATCTTGCATATTTCTTTTTCCCAATGTTATCATATCAGAAAGAAGCTTGCTTCAGTTTTCTTTTTGGATGATGATGTTTGATGTAAAAATATCTTTGTAGCTTTGGTAAGATCCGTGTGCATTTGAGAGCCTAATTATGGAAGTAACCAAATGGAAGACCTACTACACTTAATCATGTTTATGATATAATGTTGACTGTTAGTAGTATTGTGATTTAGTGTTCCATTGTTTGTTCAATATATTTACCTACACCATCTGGTATTTCTAAGAGGCAAATCATTCTTGGCTGGTTACCATTAGACAATTGATCATGTCATGATTTAAATTATAAATTATTTTATTCAGGAAAGTATGATTAACACTATGATGTTTGGACGGGTTTCTATCTGCACATATTATAAGACTACAATGGCATACACAATTACCATAGTGAGGGCATGGTAATCAAAGAACTAGACATGCAACAAAAGAGTAGTTATCTTTTTCAAAAACTATCTCATGGCATGATCAATATAATGAAGACTTAAGTATTTGGTGTAATGGTCATATATAAGCTTGACATAGCTACTCTTTTTGGGAGTCAAACCCCTTTCCTACATTTCATTAAACCATTCATTTTCTTCTTCCAACTATCCTCCTTTATACAACCCTTCAATGAGTGTAGTATAAGTTGAAACATTTAATATTATAACTTTTCTAATAATATCATCATGGATTTTGTTTAGCTGTTGAACATTTCCCTTGAGGCAATTTATCTCCACAACTATAGAGAGAATTGTTGATGTAAGAACCAATCCCTGGTCTGATATTTGAAAGATAAGATTATTCACTTCATCTACCATTCGAACTTGAGAAAGTATGCTAATGAATGAACTGTAGCTAGCCATGTCAAGGAGAAGACCATGCTCTACCATTTGATTGTGTAGCTCGATAACATGTCCAAGGCTTCCCCTCTGCAAATGAGTTTCGATTGAAACTATATAAATTTAAAAGCTTGTTCTTGTTAATTTTAGGTAACAATGGTATATTCTATGCTTTAGAGCAATTTTACTTCAATTTATTTATGAGCCTAGTATCAATATTCAAATTAGAAATCACGTCAACATGATAGTAAAATGTAGATATAACTTAAACATAAATAGTAGAAGACAAGCCAAGACAGGTAGACACAAGATGTGTCACCAGCCAGGGACAAACCCCAATGTGGGAATATCCTTCATCATATATTGTTTTAGTCTTCAATACTTCAATAGAGAGAGATAATACAATTGACAAATCTGATAATTTATAACAACAAGGAAATAACCCTAACCAGAAAAGTCAACATTGGTCAACAAGGCAGATTTGACCCTCAACAAATCCATCAACATCAGTCAACTTCGGCCTCCAGATAACAAGATAAAACAACCCTCAGAATAGTGAAATTCAGCCCAGTCAAGGTCTGGTCAAACAACCCACTTGTAGTCAGCCCTAGTTGCAGTCAACGTTGGTCAACAATCAATGTTTAGCCTCGATTTATGTGCCCATAAATGTGGCTTGCCTAAATAGAGATAGCCCTCATAAAAACACAGTCAAAGGACGTTAACACATGTTTTTCAATGGTTGGTCAAACTATCCAGAAATTTGGTCTCTTCAAATTTCGGCCTCTTGAAATTTTGGCCTCTTGAAATTTCGTTCTCTTGAAATTTTGCTCTCCAGAAATTTCAGACGTGTGGAGAGAGAGGCCCAGAAATTTGTATCCAACCAATGAGGAGAGTGAGAGAAGTGTGAATATGAGTTTCCAAATGAGGCTAAGTCACCTTCTATTTATATGCAACGTTGAGGATGAACAGATGTGACTATTGGGATTTTGAGCCTACATAAGTTTGCTAACCGACTTTGACAATTTGACCATAATAAAGAATAAATTCATAACTTCATTTATACATGTAAAAATTGGATGATATTTAGATCAATATTACACCTCTCTCATAGAGTAATAAAAGAAAAATATCAGTTGTCATAAATAAGATGACCCATGTGGAGTTTGGCCCTTGTTGCCAATTTTAATAGTTTTCGATCTCCTTTGATGAATTTGCTGTAGGAGGGAATTGACATCCTTCAAACTACCTATCCTGAAAAGAACTTTGATAAATGCATTATAAGTTTTTATTTGAGGCACAAAGTCTCCTTGTGAAATGAGATCATTCACAAGATCAAGAGCCTCCGACACTCTACTTTCCCGGCAATATCCATCAATAAGTAAATCATAGGTACAAAAGTCAGGAACGCAACCTGCTTGATGGATGGCTTGAATAATTTTAGGGGCTTCTACTAGCTTACCCCTATAACTAAAAGTTTCAACAACATAATTCCAAGTATTAGTAGGACAAAATCCCCTTGCAATCTTTAAATATTTCCATCACTAATTTGAGTTGTTGCATATGATCTAAAGCTTTAAGAAGCATATCGCAACAATGAACATCACTTGAAAGGACTTGTAATATTTCAATGACATCTAGAATCATTTGATTTTGTGCACAAGTCTTGTTCATCTTGTTAAGGACTATAGGTACTAAATAACCTGAATATGTAGGAATTAATGCCATAAAAATGCCCGAAATTGAGGTTTCATCTTTGCAGGCAATAAAAAAATGATCCATTACAACTTGTGCATCAATGTAAAACTTTTCCCTTATCAATATATGAATCCAAGTTAAGTGAACTATAGTTTTCTAAATATATTATTTTTCTAATGATTTGAAGAATTGCAATGCCAATCCAACATTATCCTGGATTTGAAGCAATACTTGAATTACAAGACATGGAATCAATTCAGCTGATAATTCCTCCAGCGTATCCCAGTGATGTCCTATCAACAAATTACAGATAGTAGCAAGATTATTAGAATTAACTTCTTGAGTGTAAACACATTGTTTTTGTTCTTCACAAATTTCAATGTCGAGCTTCCGCGAGACTGAGTCTGCTGAAATATATCTTGTTCTAGTAGCATGATCAAGAAAATAATTAGTCTTGCGATCAAAATATTTTGTCCTTATGGCATGAAACCCTTGTCATCTTCCTAAACTATTTCGAATTTCAAGCCTTCTTAGTAGGGATATTGTTGCAAGTGCTATGGCTTTAACAATCATATGGGGTTTAAAACTTCTTATTTTAGCAGCTCTATATAGACAACATGGCCTCATTTTAATGTTGAGTTCAATGGAGTAAGAGGCCTTCCCTATCGGGGTCCCATTTTAACTGGGGTTTTCCCAACCAATATGTCATGTCGAAAAAAGGATAAGGCTAGGTGTTGTATTGGGGACTCTCGCAGAACTAATGCCCTTAGACCTCATTAATAAAAAGGCCAACATCCGAGCAATATTGTTCGCATCATTTTTTCTCTTCGTACAATGATGTGGGTCCAATTAGCTATGGTTGTCTTGTTGTTCATAGATTGGTTTTATATATAGATTTCTTCTCACCTGGCATGGGACCAGTTCCATGTAAAATCAATTCTGAAATTTATCCTTCAAAATATAGATGTGTGGAGGCATTGCTGCAACCGTTTGTTGTATATTTACTTTGATTGTTTCAGATAGATTTCTATCTTTGATTGATGTGTTGGGCACATCCACAACATTTATAGTATTCATCTCTATTGTTGGGGTTGCATTCCCTTTTGCCCTTGCTTTTGTTCCTAAGATGAAAGGCTTTAGCTTCATGGAGGTTGATAATTTATGACAAGGGAGATCATAGAGTGGTACTATAGGCGAGGGAGGTTATTTTAACAAACCCCTTCTTGATGATCATCATACATTTTGAAGTATAAAATTAGATGCTGAAATCTCTCTTGAAAGAGGGCATTCAAATCAATTTCTGCAAATCTATGGATCGCATTTTTGAGGTATTATAGGAGAATGTACAACTTAAATGGCATATCACTAATCATATCAACAAGTTCTCATGGTGGGATATTGAAATGTTTTGCGTGGTGGCGATGTAGTAATTTTCACTATTTCTTGATAAGATATTGTTATTTTTTTTTTTTAATTTCGTTGGATATGTTGGATAATGGATACTTCTACTTACATGATTCATCAACATCACCTTCGAAAATCGTTTTCATTGCTACCACTCCCCAAATATGGTAATTCTAATTTATCACTACATTTGCATATGAAAAGGATATATATTTTATGCTTTCCTTGATTTGGGATATACATCATTCTACTATATAGAAGTTGCGTCATTTGTAGATTAGGTTAGGAACAAACCAATGGGATTTTTTGGGTTACTCTCCTAACACTTGTGGTCCAAACACTTTAGGTATTAGTATTTGCATACTATTGTTTATGGGGATGATTGTCTTCCATTGGAAATACAAATATAGACCAAAAAAATGCATCAACATGTTGAGTTTAGGGTTGTTACACATTGGAGGTACAAGGAGGATGAGGAAACACACTCTTCCTTCATTGTTCAGATGGTCGAGTGGGCATGATGGGTGTTAATGTGGAATAGTGAGATTATGGATAGTAACCTACGGTTATTTCCCCAAGATGTAGACATGAAACCACCTTGGCCTTTCCCTTCCCATAAAGATGGTTTCCCACATATGGATAAATTCTGTAGCCCAACATGTGGCACAAATGATAGTTTCCTTCCTATAAGTAAGATGATAAAGTAAGTATGGTATTCTCAAAACCACCATATTATGATGTAATTTCTTTGCAATCTGCTTGTTTCAAAATTCATTTGTTAATCTTTTACATAATTTTTTTATTTATGTTGATTGAAATTTCTACCATCATATCAATTTCATGAATGAAGGATTCTTTATTTCTCTTAAATAGATGGTTGTGCAAGAACTACCTCCAAATTCAATTGTGAAGGATTTACTCGCCAAAATAACTTATGGTAGTTCACTTTTTACATCTAATATTTTGCCAATTCAGAAGGAGTTGAGGCCAAGAGTGAATCACAAAATCATTAGTGATCCTTGAGAGAAGTTGGAAATGGGTGATTTAGTTGAATTGACACTGTCAATACCACATACATTTTTGGTTGAATACATGAAAGAAATAAGTCAAATGTTTTGGTAAGGAATATGAATGCTAAGATGAAAAAGGCTATATGCTTGGAAATAATTCACAAGTTGCAACTATGACATCACTTGTGTAGCAATTGGCCAATTTCTTTTAGAGTGAATAGAAAGAATGGTGACTCAAAGATTTACGTTGTTGAATGCAAGTCGAAAACAAGGTTCAATGTCATTACACCAATATTCTTGCTGATATCAGCACGTCACTTATGAAAATTGAAACTAGGTGGGAAGGATAACAATCATTCCTCAAAACCACTAGAGATAAACCCAATTGACAAATTTCTTTGTGGAGCTTTTAATTAATATCATGATGACCACAATTTTTTTGTAGAAAATTCATTCTACTCTTTGAATACTTTACTTCATGTTATATTAACGACACTAGGAGACAGGTATGAATAATCAGGAAAGGAAGGTTTGGGATTTTCTAGGCTATTTTTATTTTCTTCTTTCTATTTCACTTGTTTCGAGAAAATTATATATTCAAATACGAACTCAATTAAAATTAAATTAAATTAGAGAATCCTAATTATGAAGATGTTTCTGCCTCCACAGCCTTGCAATGGCATTATTTGTTTTTGAATTATACTTGAATTTCATTGATAATAACTTGGATTTATATATTTCTTGTAACATCAAATTCACATCACCATAAACATACAAATATCCCATTAAGTATGACCTAAAGATATTTCAAATAATCTCAGCTTTAGCCCATGCACGTGGAAGAGTAATTTTTGAGGTGTGAGTTTTTATTAGAGGCAGTGTTTATTTGTCTGTTTTGGTTAGAAAAAGGTTTCCTGTTGGTTTTATGTGACTTTCAATTCATCATTTGTAGCATGTTAAGAAATGGAAAAGAATAATGCGTGAGATTTATCTTGCAAAATTGATGTTGAATGAAAGAACATAGAGTTTAACCAAGCTACAGTTTACTTTGGTAAAGGAAGAAGAACATCTTAAAAAGTTTCCTATGAATACACCATATACAAAGTTTGAACACAAGTAATATATCGATCTTTCTTTTATAGGTACTTTTTCTATGCAAGATATGATAGAAAGAAAAATATTGATATTGTAGGAATTGTTTGAGAACCTCATTAAGGTCGATTTTTTTGATGTCCTACTTGATTGGTACCTTCTCATGATAGGAAGAGTTTAAATATGAATTAATATGTTCTTGAAACAAATCATATTCAAAGTTTATAGATACAAAACATAAAAAAAAATGTCAATGTCTTTGTTTGATTGTTAGTTGACTTTTATGTGGGAAAGGTACACGAAATGGGGTTGGAAAAAGGATGGGGAGAAAATGCAGAGCACATCTTAATTATGATTCATTTGTTGTTGGAGATCCTTCAAGCACTTGAGCCATTGACTTTGGAAATGTTTCTAGTAGGGAATCCTATGGTTTTTAATGTTGTGATTCTTTCACCTCATGGTTATTTTGGGAATGAAACAAATGTTTTAGGGATGCTAGACAAGACATCGGTGGACAGGTAAACAAATTTCTTATAATTGCAATGCTCATTCCATGATATCCTCTCTTTATTGTTTGATTGTATTTTAAATGTTTATTTTGATTTCGTTGTCTTTTAAACATGAAATTGTAAATACTCGGTATCATTTCCATTTAAAAATCATCTAAAGCTTGAAGATGATTTTAGTATTACACGATATTAATTGAATTTTTTTTAGTTGTTTTGTGTTTAATTATTTTTATGATTATTAAAAAGGTTTATTTTCATGTTGTTATTTGAGCATAGGTTTTCTATATACTTAACCAAATTCACGCATTAGAGAATGAAATGTTGTTGCAAATGAAACAACAAGAGTTAAACATCACACTGATTAATATTTATAACAAGTTATGTACAACTCGAACTTTTTAACATGTAACTTAGTTGGCATGATTGTTCCTAAGCTTTATCTGATAGTTGAAAATAACTATGTTACTAAGGTGTTCTTTTCTATAGTGATGTTTTATTTTCTTTGTTTACACATGTCATATGGCCACATAATGGCCACTATCCCTAAATGAAGAAAACTTGTTTGAGTTTCTTACTTTTATGGGGGAAAATGACATTGACATTTCTTATGTTGAGGGATATGTGGTATAAATATTTTATAGTCTACTTTAGTTTATATTCCAATATTCATCATTTTTCATGTCTTATACTATGCATTGTATTTTCTTTCACTTTCAGGAGAAGACATCAATATTGATGGTAGGAAACAGGAATTGAAAAAAGAGGAGAACAATAACACTGGAGCGACAAATGCAAAATGAGAGAGAGAAGAGAACCGGTCTATTGATACCCTTAGAGCCAATATCTTGTAGAAGTCACGCACATATAGATTGATGCTTAAATCTTTAGAGTTGGTGAATTCACTTGCAATGGCAACACAGTGATAATGTTTTGAAATTATGAAACAATATTTCATGTGGAAATTGTAGTCCAACCAATATTAAGTTGGAAACTCATATTGTAATACTTGAAATTTTATATAATAAAATATGAGGTTGAAATTATTTTTATTTTATTCAATATTATTTAGTCTTGTAATTAATATATGTAACTTTGCATTATCATATTAGATGAATATGCACATTGTATAACAATTTTTTTAGTCACAAAATCATACTAATTAATTTATTTTGACTTATAATTAATACAAAGCAATCTAGAATTATTAAATTAGTAGTTTATATTGATTAATGATGAACACAAATAAATTGAATATATAACTAAATTAGTCGTTTATAATAATTATGAATGAAATTAAATGAAATGAATAAAAATTACTAAATCAGTCATTTATATAATGAATATGAAACTACAAAAAAAAGATAAATGACTACCGCAGATGATAAATTTATAATTACAAGTGATCACTAAATTTTGCATATATACAACTATTAGTAGCTAATTTATAGTATCATATAACACAACTAAAATTTGGTCATATTTCTTTCATCATTAATTTGTTTCAAATGATGACTAAAATTTGCAGATATATGACGATTGGTAACTAATTTGCAGTATCTTATAACATGACCAACATTTTGGTCATATTTCTTTGGTCATTAATTGGTTTTTGTTGGAAATAATACTGAGAGGGTGGGGTGAATCAGTATTATCAGATCAATAAAACTTTTTCAATACTCAGAAACATATACGCTACTTCGGTTAGGTGAACCAGCGTGTACACGCTACTGTGTCTAAAGCAACCAGCGTATAACCAGAAATCTTATGATTCAGTTAGTTTATCTTCAGTAAATGCATCAGGACATTATTAACCATATTAAAAGCAAACAGGTGTAGTATAACAGAACAGATCATCACACAAAAGCCACACACATGAACACCATGATATAAGGTGGAAACCCAATGTGGGTGAAAACCACCTGCTGCAATTTGTTTCTATCTTCCTTTAATAAGAAACTTATTTTACAATGTACTGGTGCAGTCCTTTACCAGCACGCAGGCTACAACCTGTAGAGGGCTACAACCCTCTTAGCTCTTGTACTATCCGATCCATTTACTAATACATAGGTGCCTGCCTACAGAATGCTCCAACCTTTACTCGTTCTCCAGCTGCTCCTGGAAGGGAGCTACAACCCCCTGGCTCTTGTACTGGCTGATATGTTTACCAGTACATAGGTGCCAGCCTACTGAATTCTACGATCTTCCCGGGACCACGTTTCATACATTTTCATACTGGATCCATAAAACAACCTGCATCATCAATCTCTGAATCACCCAATATTGAATCACTGAAACCCTGTCAACAACATAGACAACATAAAAATAACCAGATCCAACTTCATCTTCAAATATCATACATCATAGTGTATACGCTCTTTTGCCAAAGACAACCTGCGTACAGATCTGCAAATCCTAACTTATAATTCCGCAGCTATTTTAGACATCAAAACATACCCAGATCATAACAATAAACATGCGTCAATAGATCTAGTCTATCCACAGTCAAACCATATGAAGATAATCATTCCAAGCCTTGAGATACCATTCCATAGTTCATCATCCTCCACATGAGTGAAACCATGGTTCAGATCACCAACCCATAACCAGCATTTGGATCTCACACTTCATCAGATATTCATTACTCCCTTGCATACTTTGGCCTAATGATCTTCTCCTTATATAGGTTTAGGCCTTTCATAATACCACGGTCCAAAACCATAGTAAAACAATACCATCAACTCAATACTAGGGATCAACACGTCTGTCGAGGTACTTTGGTCCAAATACATAGGCTCAAGTACCGAGGACTAACTACCACGGACCAAAAGTAAGCTTTCCGACACGTACGCTCTTTTCCATTCATGAACCTGCGTGTATACCCTACTTGGTATATAGCGAACCTGCGTATACGCGACTTGGTATATAGCGAACCTACGTGTACATGCGACTTGGGCTTAATGAACCTGCGTATATGAATTTTCTCTTCTTCTTATAGTCTGATCATCAATTCCTTGCTGCTATCCTTCTGCACTATGATTTGTCATCAGTGTGATTTTCCATCAAGGACAACACTTGTCTCATAATGCCAACAATCTCCCCCTTTGGACTTGATGGCAAAGCTAACTTGTCACACTTAGAACTTGATCTTCTTGTTCCTTTGAGCTGTCCTGCATCCCATGCATTTAGTCACATCTGTAGATTGATCTAGTTATATGTAATTGAGATGTTCTTCTATGAGAGGGTTGCCATCAAGTACAACACTTGTCTCATAATGCCAACAATCTCCCCCTTTGGACTTGATGGAAACAACACCAAATCACTCTCCCCCTTTGACATCAAGGGCAAAGGGTGGACCAAGATATTCTCTTTCCTTGATATACATTTTGCTGTCCATACTCCCCCTGAGTACCTGCTGAAGTCTCCAAATGTGCTCCCCCTTTGTATATGCCAAAGTGTACCAATCTGTCCATGCCAAGTCTCTGTACTGCTGAAGTGTGTTGTTCATGCTATTCCTGACTGAAGGCAAGATCTACAAAAATATATTCTACAAGAAAGAACACAACTGTATACATCATAAGTGACCTTCCTAACACCAAAGACTCATACATACATCCTTCACCCAACCAAGTGGGGATCAACCTCCCAACTAAGTGGGGATACATCCGAAGTTTACATATGACAACCAATTACATTACATCTTTATCCCAAGCATAGTGGGGAAACCAATATAGGCCATTACATGACCTTGACACCATGAAAGAGATACCACATAAAAGAGATATATGACATAGAGATGAAATATCAAGACTATGCAAATCATAAATAACTACTATTAGCAGCATCTGTCAATCACTGTATATATCAGCAATCATGTTCTCCTTCTGTTCTCCATCTTCCTCTGTTCCACCTGAAACCAGCAACAGCTGTGAACTAGAACCAAAAGCCAACAATGCATTATTAGATGTTAATCTGCTCCCCCTGAACCTGTGCCAGATGGTCTCTGTTAGACCCATATCAGAATCTTCTCATTCTGAGTTTGACCCACTGATTTCCTTCAAATTATCATATACGCGACTGTATCTACATAAGCAAGCGTATATACGCGGATAGTCCTTATCCATCTCGCGTACACAAATTTCCATATCAGCAACCTGTAAATGTCCAGTAGAGAATAAGTCATCAACCTATAACAAGGTATGTCTGCATCAATTCATCCCTTTGACCAGAATTCAGAGTCATTCACATTATATCATGTGTGAAACCACCATAGCCATTTCATCAAGCTCTACATGATCCAAGTATCATTACTTGGGAACATCTGCATCAACCAACATATGTAAGTATCAACCTATCATCATATAGATATGAACTCATCATCATGTCTCCAACAAAGTGACTTTGAGGAGTCATCCATGTATCAGCACTATGTATCTTGAACTCTTTTGACAAAACTTCTTGATATCATCAACAACAACAATCCTTATCCCCATGAGTGCCTGCATCATAACTGTATGATCTTTATGCATATGACGACAACAGCATATGAGTGACTCATCATCAAGTGAGGAAGATGTGTATTCAAGCTTTGTACTTCTCCTTATCCTTATGAAGATCACCATGTAAGCACCATATATGCATCATCAATGAGTCAACCATAAATCTGATCTGAACATCAACTATGAAACCCCAAGAATCATATGATATTTTATCATGGACTACTCACACCCACATCATAGCAAGATATATCATTTAGCCATATAAGTAACATCACCAAGGACTATTAATCCATAATGCCAACAATGCAATATTAAAGGCATATTCTCCCCCTCAACCTGTGCCATTTGTCTGTTGTTAGATCTGAACATGCATATATCAGTAGTAAGCATCAAGACATCATCATCATCAAGTTAGGATTAAAACACTTCTAGCATCTTACAAGTATCAAGTCATTTCTAGACATTCTCAGCAGACTGTAACTGTTAACCAATAGAGCAGATACTGGATTGAATCTTATCAGACCCCTTTTCTGAGCCTGTCCCCACTGCTTTTCCACAGACTGACATATAAGCAACTTTGTAGTGTATAACTCGCGTATATACGTGAATTCAATTTATCAAACTTGCGTATGAGTTTCAGAACACTGAAGTTTTACACCTTCAGCTCTCTCTGAGTTTATTATGTCTGTGTTGTGCTGAACCTGAGTATTTTGTCCCGTGCCACATCTTTCTGGCTGAACTTCCTTCTTCTTCCATATCTTCAAGTGTGATGATGTTTTCTCCTTTTGGTGTGATGTCTGTCCTTTGTTCCTGCATTCCTTTGCTATATGTCCAAGTTTGTTACATGCATAACATCTTACATGTTTCATATTCCTCCTGTAGCAATCAGCAGCTTTGTGACCAAACTTATTGCAAGCAAAGCAATATCCATTAAAGTACCTTGAATGTGATGATCTTTCTGCATGATGGTCTTGAACTCTTCTTCTTCCATATCTGGCTGCAACATGTCCAAGATTATGACATACATAACATTCAACATTATTCATAGGAGAAGTAAAAGATTTTCTTTGAAGAATCTCTTTCCTTGGTTGATGATGAGATGGATCTTTCATTTCTTCATTGATCACTTTAGATTTCCCTTTAGAGTTCCTTGCCTCACCTTGTGAACTAGATTCACCTTCAATAGATTCATGGAAACCAAGACCAGTCTTTATAGCAGGAGATCTTTGACTACTAAGAATATCATCCAAGACTTTAGAGCTATCTTGAAATCGTAAAAGCTTATCCTTTTCTTCTATTTTACCTTTCAAGATATTTACCTCATCCTAAAGTTGTTCTTCCTTTTCAAGAGATTGCTTTTCCAAATCTTCTTCAGCTTTTCTTCCTTCTTCCATTTGTTCCCCGAGTTTGAGAATCTCCTTTTCTTGTTCTTTATTCAGATCCTGCTACATTTGACGAACTTGGAAGGCACATTCCAGTTGGGATTTTAAGCTAATGACTTCATTGTCTTGTTTTTCAATTTCTTGATGTAGATCTTCATTCTGCTTCCTTGATTCTTCAAGATCTCCCTTTAGTGAGAGGATTGTAGCTTCAAGATTTTCATAGTAGCTGGATCTATCTTTGAGTTTCTTGATAGTTGTGCTTCTTTTGTTGACTTCTTTTCTTAATGATGTCACTTCATGCTACAATTTTTGACATTGGGCTTCCTTGTCCTTGAGTAGTTTTCTTACCTTGTTTCCTTCTTCAAGTTGGGCCTTTAGTTTGGTAGCTTCTTCTTTGATGTCACATTCCCTTTTGTTCAATAGATCTTGTTGATCTCTAATTTTGTCTGTCAGCCTTTTAAATTCTGCCTCTATTTGATATCTTTCTTGTTCACCCATAAGAGCAAGTTCAGTAGTTTCACTATCACTTCCATCTCTTTCACAAGGAAATATAGCTCGAACATCAGAGGATAACACATTCATACTTGATAATGATTCTGAATCTGAAGAGCTTCTTATACCTAATCCCCAATCGATTCTCCCACTGTCATAGTCCTTCTGAGATGTTTTCTTCTTCTTATGAGCTTTCTTCTTAAGCTTCTTTCCCATTGTTCCACGGATCTCCTTCAAGTGATCAAGCTTTTATCAAAGGACCTGCTCTGATACCAATTGTTGGAAATAATACTGAGGGGGGGGGTGAATCAGTATTATCAGATCAATAAAACTTTTTCAATACTCAGAACATATACGCTACTTCAATTAGGTGAACCAGCGTGTACACGCTACTGTGTCTAAAGCAACCAGCGTATAACCAGAAATCTTATGATTCAGTTAGTTTATCTTCAGTAAATGCATCAGGACATTATTAACCATATTAAAAGCAAACAGGTGCAGTATAACAGAACAGATCATCACACAAAAGCCACACACATGAACACCATGATATAAGGTGGAAACCCAATGTGGGTGAAAACCACCTGCTGCAATTTGTTTCTATCTTCCTTTAATAAGAAACTTATTTTACAATGTACTGGTGCAGTCCTTTACCAGCACGCAGGCTACAACCTGTAGAGGGCTACAACCCTCTTACCCCTTGTACTAGCCGATCCATTTACTAGTACATAGGTGCCTGCCTACATAATGCTCCAACCTTTACTCGTTCTCCAGCTGCTCCTGGAAGGGAGCTACAACCCCCTGGCTCTTGTACTAGCTGATATGTTTACCAGTACGTAGGTGCCAGCCTACTGAATTCTACGATCTTCCCGGGACCACGTTTCATACATTTTCATACTGGATCCATAAAACAACCTGCATCAACAATCTCTGAATCACCCAATATTGAATCACTGAAACCCTGTCAACAACATAGACAACATAAAAATAACCAGATCCAACTTCATATTCAAATATCATACATCACAGTGTATACGCTACTTGGACAAACCCAACCTGCGTGTATACACTCTTTTGCCAAAGACAACCTGCGTATAGATCTGCAAATCATAACTTATAATTCCGCAGCTATTTCAGACATCAAAACATACCCAGATCATAACAATAAACATGCGTCAATAGATCTAGTCTATCCACAGTCAAACCATATGAAGATAATCATTCCAAGCCTTGAGATCCCGTTCCATAGTTCATCATCCTCCACATGAGTGAAACCATGGTTCAGATCACCAACCCATAACCAGCATTTGGATCTCACACTTCATCACATATTCATTACTCCCTTGCATACTTTGGCCTAATGATCTTCTCCTTATATAGGTTTAGGCCTTTCATAATACCACGGTCCAAAACAATAGTAAAACAATACCATCAAATCAATACTAGGGATCAACACGTCTGTCGAGATACTTTGGTCCAAATACATAGGCTCAAGTACCGAGGACTAACTACCGCGGACCAAAAGTAAGCTTTTTGACATGTACGCTCTTTTCCATTCATGAACCTGCGTGTATACCCTACTTGGTATATAGCGAACCTGCGTATACGCGACTTGGTATATAGAGAACCTGCGTGTACACACAACTTGGGCTTAATGAACCTACGTATATGAATTTTCTCTTCTCCTTATAGTCTGATCATCAATTCCTTGCTGCTATCCTTCTGCACTATGATTTGTCATCAGTGTGATTTGCCATCAAGGACAACACTTGTCTCATAATGCCAACAGTTTTCTCGGGTAACCATATAGTAATAGATTTTGTTGTATATTTGGTCTCTAATTATGACAATCAATGACTAAATTAATGACCAAATTAATTACTAAATATACTACTAGATGATAAAATTAAAACAACCAGTTAATGATTGAGCTAAAAATGACTAAAAGTTGGTCGCGTTATAAGATACTGTACATTAGCTACTATTGGTCACCAACTGAAAAATGGTGATTTATATGCAGATTTTAGCATTCTTTTTAGTAATTAATTAGCCATTTTGTACTAGTGTAAAGACCCAAGGTATTATAAACCCTATGTATATAAACCATAATATAAATACTTTAAATCCTAAAATAAGCATGATTGACCATGTTTACCATGGTTTATTTTCATATTGGGACAATATTTGTCACAATGTGACATTTGACTGGTTTGCCATGTTTGATTTTCATATTGAGACAATATTTGTCACAATGTGACATTTTTCCATGGTCGCGCATGATTTACTATGATTAGAAACCCAATGGATTTATATTAATCCCTAGGATTAATATTATAAACCCGATGAATAATATTATACCCTATGAATACTGACCCTATGATTGATAAATTCAAGGGATTAATAGTATAAACTAAAAAGTTTAATTATAAACCCTGAGGAATTAGACTACTAGAAAATGATGAAATTAGTGACTAGGTGACTAAAAAAGTTAGTCACTGCAATTATTTCAAGTGAATTACTGCTAAATTTGAGCAATTTTATGTGACTGAACTAAAAATGACTAACTTGAACGAATAATTTAGTTTAGGGATAAAATATATGACTAGATAATAAGTGACCAAACTAAAAATGACTAACCAAAATAACTAATTTAGTCCAGGACTAAAATATATTACTAGATAATAAGTGACAAAGTTAATAATGATTAATATAAATGACTATTGTAGTCCAAGAATAAAAATATGACTACATAATAACTACAACAAGTATGTTAATTAGTCATTTGTTAGGCCCCCTATACTACTAGTGTAACCCATATTGTTATTAGTGCAACCCCCTTATTATATTGTTGTGCCCATGTAGTTTCCATATTGTTATTATTGTGCCCCATAGAAGCCCATTATTGTTATGACTGTGCCCTTATATTATTATTGTTATGTTGCCTCTTATTATATTATGAACCCTTAGACTCCTATATATAGAAATAAGGTCTTTTCATTTGTATCATCCAAGAATTGTTCATTTGTGTAATGTAAAGGAGGTTCCCCCCTCGAAGAGGCTGAATTCTAAGGTGTTTATCTTTGTTTTCTATCTTTATGTGAGCTGGTTTCTAAGGCATTTAAATTTATACCTATGGTAGTTCTCTGAGTCCTCTTTCCCATTTTGATCAGACTGGTGGCATTGAAAAGAGGACTCAGAGAACTACCGTAGGTAGAAATTTCATGTCTTGGAGATCTGCAATTACAAAAATACAACATATTCAATATTGAGCTCTTAAAAAGTGAAAAAATGTGTGTAGTTTTTTTTTTAATTTTGCATAAGATTGGTTTGGGAAATATTTTTAAGGAATTGAAAGGGAACACTGAAGAATTATTAGAACTAATTGATGCCACAAAGAATGAAAATGGAAACACCTAGTACGAAACCAGAAAGCTCTAGCATGACTGATGATGATGAGGAAGAAATGCAACATGATATATCAAAATTATGAGACCAAGTGGAACAAAATTCACTCACACTAGAAGTAAAAGAAGCTAAGATGGATGGTTTAAAGAAATATTTAGAAGATAAAATGGATGGTTTAAAGAAAGACATGGAAGCTAAGATGAATGTCGTGGAAGCTAAGATGGAAGGAAAAATGGACGATTTAAAGATAGATTTGACAAAGTTGCTACAAGAAATGTTTATGAACAGAGAAAAGGTAGTAAAGAAAACTCATGATGAGAACAAAATAAATGTTAATCATGATTTCATAGACTCTAACATTGGATTGAAGACCCACCATGTTCCAAATATCAAATGAGGAAGTTTGATGGCAAGGATCCTGGAACATGGATACTACACATGGAGCAATGTTTCGATCTCCATAATGTGGAAACACACACAAAAGGTATGTATTGCAACTTTATGTTTGGAACCAAATTTGTTTGTATGGTATCGATGGCTTTACTCTCGTAAACAAGTTGTCACCTGGGCAATTTTTACAGAAGAAATGATAGCACATTATGAGGATACAAAAAGAAACACCTTTTTTTAGCCAATTTATAAATCTGAAATAAAAGGGTTCAATGATGGAGCACATTGAGGACTTCCAAAAATTGAACATAAGGGTAAACTATATTCTAGAGGAGCATAAGATTGATGTGTTCATAGGGACTTTAAAGGATAACATCCAACATGAGTTTCACTTTTGGGAACATGACTCATTGGAGAGGGCATTGAGGTTGGAAAGAAAAATGGAAAGAAAAATTATGGCAACAAGGACTCCTACCACTCACAACTATGGAAGTGTTGTTGCCCCTAGGCTTCCACAACCTACAAGATTGACACCACAACAATTGGAAGAAAAAATAAAAATGGGATTTGTTACAGTTATGATAGAAAATACACTAAAGGTAATAAATGTGCTCAGAAGAAATTAATATACATAGATTGTGAAGAGGAGGAAGAAAAGGAACATGAAACATAAAAAAAAGAGTCTATACACTAGGAACAAACCCTAGATAAAGAAGAAATGAATCCGAACATATCTTGCAATGCATTGGATGGAATTACAAGTCCTAAAACTATCAAGATAGAAGAACATATCAAGAAGAAAAAGGTTATGGTTTTGATTGATTCAGGCAGTACCCATAACTTTATTTATTGTAAGATAGCCAAGGAATTGAATTGCTTCCTATATCTAGCACCAGAGTGTCAAGTGATGGTTGCAAGTGGACAAACCATAAATTTCTCTAAAAAGTTCTATAATATCAGGCTATCCATGGGAGAATATGTATTGAATAGCCCAATCCTTTCCATTCCAATGGGTGGTGCTAATGTTGTACTAGGAGTCCAATGACTATAGTCCTTGGGTAGAATAGCTTTTAATTTTCAAGAACTTTTCATGAAATTTTCTTCGGAAGGCAAGGAATTTGAATGAAGCGGTATTGCAAGGAAAAAGGGAAAGATAATCACCTCTAATTGAATGAAAAATCTTCTAAAGAAATAACAAAGAGGCGTAATTGCACAATTATGTTCACTGGAGGTTCCCACATCGAAATCATATATTTCTCCAGATCTCCAAAAAGCCTTTGATAGTAATTCCAAGGTATTTGAGACTCCCAAATGCCTCCCACCTATTCTTCATCATGACCATGCTATTCATTTGATTCCAGGAGGTGTTCCTCCAAAAATTAGGCCTTACAGATATCCATATTCCCAAAGGAGTGAAATTGAACATATGGTTGCAAAAATGCTAGAGGTTGGTATAATTATCCAGCCAAATTCAATAAATGAAGCAAGGTGGGAACTCATTCAAAAGTTGCAGAAGATCCGAGTTCAAACAATATTTCTAGAACTTGACAAGGAAGGAAAAATAATATTGGAACCTGAAGCAGTCACAAAACTAAGAAATCAACACCTACGAAGTCAATCAATTTTAGAATATCTCATCAAGTGGAAGAACTTACCCACTGAAGATTCCACATGAATGGATGATAAATTTATATGGCAGAATCTAGAACCACTCAAATGTTGAGGACAACACTTTTTGAAGGAGAGGGGCATGCTAGGTCCCTACACTACTAGTGTAACCCCTATTGTTATTAGTGCAACCACCTTATTATATTATTGTGCCCATGTAGTCTCCATATTGTTATTATTGTGCCCCATAGAAGCCCACTATTGTTATTGGTGTGCCCTTATATTATTATTGTTATGTTGGCTCTAATTATACTATGACCCCTTAGACTCTTATATATAGAAAGGAGGTCTTGTCTTTTGTATCATCCAAGAATTGTTCATTTGTGTAATGTAAAGGAGGTTTCCCCCTCGAAGAGGCTGAATTCTAAGGTGTTTATCTTTATTTTCTATCTTTTTGTGAGCTGGTTTCATAACATCATTTATGTTAGTAATTTTAATTGTGCCACTCAAGAAATGGAAATTTGCAATTTTGTTACTGAAGTGTTTCATTTCACTACAGGGATCTATGAATCCACCTATAGTGTTAAAATTTAGAGACAAAGCGGTCTTTGAATCCATCTACAATGTTAAAATTCTAAATACCCTTTAGTTTCTAAATTTTAACGCTACAATTGGATTAAGATATTCTCAAAATCAGTTTGACCTTCCTTCATCATCGAGGCAATTCTCTCCTTCACGAGTTCATCCAAGGAAGGCAAGGCCAATTGATCTTGATGTGAAGGACAAGAAGAAAAATAAACCAGAGAAAGTCGTAACTTATGAAACTTATGAAAACGCTAAGAATTTCATAATACATTATGTGTCCTTCTCCAATCTCTAGGTTGAAAGGGGAACTAAACTCAAAGATATACAACCCCAAGAAGAGTTTTGCATCCCCTCACAAATGGCCTCAAGCCCTGGGATAGCTAAAATTAAAAGTCCTAAATAGTGCAGAATTTGAGCAAAGGTCAAGGCCTCCAAATCACTACATGACTACCCTATCAAATTATTAACTTTGCTTTCTAAAGACCTAGTAGGCCCAAAATCCGAGGCAAGGTGGCCTTCAAATGGATAACATCCTTTCTAATTCCTAGTTTTCTTCTATCAAGGTAGTAAATACAACACCAATAGATTGAGAAAACCACTATTGGTGATTTATTAAGCTGCTAGGTGAGGTAAGGTAGCCATATCATCCACTTCAATACTTCATCAATCCACTATCCCTTTTGTATGTGCTCCATCAGCAAGTGAAATAGTGAGATGTAAAAATATGGATGGTTGCAAGTTGGAATTTTTGTCACTACTTTGTTGTGAATAGCTTGTGTATATGTCAATCAAAAATGTCTTCTATTAGGTCAAATGTTGACATAAAATGATAGATGATTTTTAGATCCACCCTTGCATTTGGCTATGTTAATCAAACCACAAATTATTTCCCTATTTTTCTTCCAACTCTATCTTGAGGACTGATCTAGTATACCAATAATTTATGCCAAGAAGATATGAAACTATGTTGTCGTATAAGTATATATATTTTTGTGAAAAAATCAGAAAAGAAGTGTGTTGAAGACTAAAATTGAAACCAAGGATATATCATAGTGCCCTAGTTATCCTCACATTTTTTCATAGCTTTCCATGAAGATCTGAAAAAGATGAGACCATTTATTATCTCAACATTCTTGCTCCAATTTTATCAACTATGTTGCATATAAACATATATTCACAATTATGAACTATTTCCCTAAGGAAATATTGGTGTGTGGAAACAATTCCATCAATTACATGTTTGAATGAGTGTTTCTGTCCAATATCTAAATTATCAACATCATTTTGGTATTGGTTTATAAATCCACTTGTATTTGATTTAGATATAGCTAACACCTCATTCTCACCTCTACATGACTAATAATAAACATGAGGGCCCCCAGAATGGGTTGTGTTTACCTTCACATGAACATTTTCCATTAGATGCTTATGCCACTAGCCAATCAATGTTGCTTTATTAATGTGATACTACATGATGACTTAATCAAATATATGAACCTAAGTGAGAATACAAGAGAAATACCTTTCTCTCGTTGTTGTTTTTTCTCCATCTAGGCACATGTGGTCATGAAAACTAAAGAAAGCATCATCCCTCTGATTGCTCTAAATATATCATCCATTTGTTTCTCATGGAAGTGATTCATCACGAAATTAGATTCTTTCATATGCATCAAATTACTCATAATGTTATCACCCTCATCACAGAGATTAGAACTCACATATCAATGGCATGGATTTTTTAGGTTCGAAAGATGGAAAGTGTCATTAGTGAAACAAGAGGAGACCTTTGTTTCAATATGCCTACTGATTGAGGTTGTTACTTGATCGATCTCTCCATCTTTTATATCCCAGAGATCTTTGTCAACAACGTTCCTCCACAACACATTTTCCATTGGATTCTTATGCCACCAACTGTCAATGTTGCTTTATTAATGTGATAATACATGTTGAGCTGATCGAATATATGCACCTAGGTGAAAATACAAGAGCAAGCCCTTTCTCTCATCATTTTTTTCTACATCCAGACACATGTGGTCAGGAAAACTAATGCAAAAATCATCCCCTTTGATTTCTCTAAAACCAGGGGCCATTTGTTTCTTAGGGTAGTGATTCATCATGGAATTAGATCCATTCATATGCATCCAATTAGTCATAATGTTATCACCCAGATCACAAAGATTAGAAGTCACAGATCAAGGGCATGGATTTTTTAGGTTTGAAAGCTAGAAAGTGTTATTGGTGAAACAAGAGGAGACCTTTGTTTCAATATGCATATTGATTGAGGTTGTTACCTGATCAATCTCTCCATCTTCCATATCCCATAGATCTCATTCAATTGTCACCAAGTGAAGGAGTATGGTCATTGGGTTGGCTTTTAGATGCGTATGCATTTGATTTATATGCCTTTCCAGATCCAATTTTGACACCGTCTTCCTGACTGATATCTTCTCGAGGGCCTTCACACTAGATGCACTCATCTTTGCTAGAGGTCATCCTCTCTCTCTTACCATTTTCTTTCTCACATAGTCTTCCAGACCACCTACTGATGTAAATGTCATTTGTCACAGCCATTGATTACACTCCTTTTAATAGTAAAAGCTTCTTGTATTGATATCCTAGGTAGCCTACTTTAAAGACCCCAGGAGTTACATATGATATGAAATAAGTGGTGTTGAAAGAATTAAAAAATAAAGACTCTCTTTGGGGAATTGAGATAAAATGTGGAAATAGGGCAATGTTACCATTGATTATACACTCCCAACTCGTGGTCTAATAGTAACTGTCCTTTAATCCTTTTTTACTCGCTTTTAATTCATTCACACAAGGATTCATTTCACTTTTGAAAACTAGTTGATGAACTCGGTGCAGGAAAGCTAGTTGATGAACACGGTGCACGCGGTGCAGGCCACATGATTTATACTATAAACATCAATTTGAGAGAAAGTGTATCTGCTCCACACATGTTGACCAATTGTTTAATGAGTTTGATCCTTGGCTCACAATCACCTCCACTACATTAGCGAACAATTTGACATACAAATTGAAGTGCCCACCTTATGAGGGTTTCTCCTCAATTATTTTTAACAAAGTTACCTTCATCATGTGCACAGTTCATTTTCTTTTTTTGGTTGTGTGACCTAATATAAATGCATGTATTTTCATTAAAAAAACTCTTTTTGTATTTTCTGATCTATATCAGTTCCACCATCCTCACGAGTCCACTTTGAAGCCACCAATATAGGATGTGTTTCCATAGAATTGCATGTTAAACATTTTAGATCTGGTTGTGGCATTGATGACTTTGAGGTCCCCACCACACCAGCATTTTTTGGTAAAGTTCCACTGCAAGAGGCATCCACTAATTCACGTTCCTCAGCCCGTGACCATAAATATGATTCTTCTTGAACATTTTGCCTATATTTGGACATATAGTCCTTATCATTATCAAGTATGGATTTTCTTTCTTCACCTGACAGGATAATAATGATGAAAATAGTGAAAGATGGCATTTCAGCTAATGCAGCCTTGCAAGTACACACACATATCTTTTACTCTTTCATATTCACAAACTTAACCTATCAAATTCTCTTGTCTTTATATTCATCGACTTTCAAACTTAATAAATAAAATTAGCCTAAGACAGTGACTAAGAGTAAGACCTGAGAACTGTAATTATCATGGACACTAAGAGATAAAGCACCTCCATGGAGATAAGAACTGTAATTATCATGGACCCTTTGTTTAGGGAACCTCCATGGAGATAAAGCACTAAATGCAAGATTAACCCTTTGTTTATGTGATAATTATGGAATGTATATCCATTCTCTCAAAGATTAGTCTTAGATATTTAGAAATAATTTCCCATTTATTCTAAATAACCCTTAACACTGTTTATAGAGTAATTTATCACCATCACAATCACAATAGTGATTTTTTAAGGAAAAAGCTACATCAAAACTCTTTGAATATGCAAGTAGATAGCCTCCACAAATGAAGGTGAAAGCATATTTTAAGCATGTTTAAAGTGGATTAAAATATAATAATGAAAGATACAACAAAAATCTTAATACAACAATAGCTCAAATAATTATTTTTAAAAAAAATAGATTAAAAATTACTACAAAATTATAAATTGACACTAACGTTAACAAATAATTAATCAACTTATATAAAATCCCAATTCAATAAAGAATAATCACTTAATTTATGATTAATTTATCAATTAAGGTGAATTTAACTCATATCAATAAAAGGGTGCATTATTGTTTTGTTCTATGTGGCATCAATATTTTATTTTATGTGGCCATTTATTTTTCCAAGTAAAAAAATTATTCATATTAAATAATAAAATGTTTAATGTTCCAAATTCTTTAAAAAACCATTTGATAGAAATACAAATATATTGTAATCGATGACCTGATCGAATGGTAGACATTCTATCTCGCTTTAGAATCAAATCCTCTTGGTAGTTTGCCGCCATTAAGCATATCCCTCTCACCGAGCTCAAAATTGGTCATCGATGACTAGAGGAGGTTGTGCTCAATCACGAGGAAACTCAATTCCACATTCAGCAAACCAGCCTCAAGCTGAAGAAGGTCATGCTGAAGAAGGCCAACTAATGGAACACCCAATAAACACAATTAGATCTTGTAATATAGAAATGAAGATCTGAAATAAACCCCTCAACCAATCTAGCATGACACAAATACAGGTCACAACAATGGGGCTCAGTGCTCCCACATTCAACCATCACCATCTCGATACATAGTACCTTCTTGGTGTGCAGGATGAAGACGGTCAACAGAAGAGAGGAAGGGATCCAGGTACCGAAAACCATGCCTTCCCTACCAGAGTTTGGGAAGAAGTTCATTGAGTTAATGGATCAGTATTCATATGCATTTCGAGTGGTTTGATTGAATGTCTGATGACAGGTACTTGGTAAAAAATTTCATGGTCGATGAAATTTTGTATTTTTTCCCTTTAATTTATACAATTTATTAAGGTTTTGGTTGGTCTTGCGTTATCTTCTGCAGGGGTATCGATGTTGTGAGAAACAAGATCAAAATGTTTGCACAAAAGAAGGTAACACTCCCTCCAGGGTGACACAAGATAATAATTTTGGATGAGGCTGATAGGTAAGTAAAGACCGTTTATTCTTTCTTTTACACACAGAGAGCATGGTATACACCAAGACTATGTCACATTACATGGACATTTATATTTGGTACATGTCTGTGTCACTACCTCAGTGCATTCGGCAATTTAGGTTTAGGTCATTGACACATGCTTCAGTTTTCACTGTTAGTGGGCTTTATTGGCTAAGACGGTCCATGTAATCTTACCTTGGAATTATCCCCAATTTCACAGAATAGTGCATTTTTTATTTGGAGCAGATGAAACTTAGGGCTTTATTGTAACTCAATGCTTGTCAAGCACCTATGATCTCAGTTTTTTTATTAGGCTCCATAATGTTGTGTTCATGTGGCATGGGGTCATTCCACTTGTTAGCTCCACTCCCATGTTATGGCTTTTTTCTGGTTGGTTTCAAATTATTGGTACCAGGGCTTTTGGCCATTGGTTTGGTAAAAACCATAGTAGCAAGATTCAAATATCAATGAGAATTCAAATTCAAATACGATTAGGTATGGACATGTTCAGGAACAGAATTCCCATGAAGTCATCTTGCTGATTTTTTGCCCAAGCCATCTGGATGTTTTCGCAATGTGTTTTTGAAAGTCTGATTTTTGGACCCTTGCTGAGTTATTTCCAACTTCTCAAGAAGGAAAAACAGAGATGATTGGTAAGCATATTGTTTTTATCCTCCTTTGCTGTTTGGTTTTTGTATTCTAGCCTCTATTTTTCTTATTCTGGAGTACATTTTATATTTGTTTTCCTCAGGAAGCACTTTCATGCATACTACCAGGAACAAAATGTACAGATGGAGGGGGATCTATAAATGGTACCATAATGTCATCCATATCTGACCCATTGAAACCACTACTGAGAACACAAGGACTAGTCAAAGAACCATTCTTATTTTACACAAGTCCTGCATTGCCACTAGAATATATAGATGATGAGTCACCACTATAATTAGGAGAGTAGAAATCAAACCCAAGGCCTAAGCCACAACCATCATGATCATCCATGCCATGATAAGTACCATCATTACAAGGTGCAGGGTCCAAATTCTCGACATTGTCGTTCTTTTTCCTTTTCCATCTCTTTGTAGAAGATGTCCTGTCATCCTCAAAATGATTCCATCATGGAATATAAAACCAAAGAGAGCTCAGAAGGTAAAATTTTCCAATGGAAATTTTCTTTTCTCACAGATTTATGTTTGGAAATTTGGGTTGAAATTAACTAAACATAAAATTTAGTTTCAATTGTGGGTCTTTGTGCCATGATGTAGAGAAACTATGTGAACACACATTAATAAAAGGATGAAAATGTGACCTCATCAAAGTTTACCACATCCAAAACCCTTTTGACAGAAGAATTTATTGGCCTCACTATAGTTCTTACTTTGTACATAACCGATCATCAGTAAATTCCATAATACTATGCCTCTTTGAGACATGCCCTCAAAATCAGTGTGAGCAATATCGACAATTCCACAATTGGTGTATATATCTATAATGCATTCCCCACAAAATAATGCCCCTTCAATCTATTCTTTATTACATAGACATGGAATTCCTGGCCTTCTTGTGGGACTAATAGATCGACATATTCAGGGAGAATTCTTGCAAAGGTCACAGAGTTGGGCTTCAATCCTATAACTTATAAATGATGAAAGAGATTCAAAGCTTCATGATGGAGACCATTTTGTACATATGCAACAATCACGGCACTCCATAACATTATCTCTATTACAAACATTTGTGGAAGAACTTGTGTGCAACTTCATTTTATCCAAACTTGAAATACATCTTCTACATGGCCCATTATGTTCCATTGTGGAAAGATAGCAACAAAAATCAAGATTGGCTCCATGTTAATCATGTGATATGTTGTTTAATTTTGTGTAGCACAATTGATATTTCACAAACTAGCTCTTGTTTATGCAAACTAATTTCTATCATTTCCAACTAGAGTTTTTATCGATGATGATTCAGAGAATATAAGACCATCAAAGACCTCTCCATGATATTTTGTACTCCAAAATACATCGAAGAGTACAAAACTAAAATCGAATTGAATCACGTAGCTATAACATATCACAAGTGACAATTAGAGATCAATTTGATCAATTGAAAGATCCAACACAATTGACCTATGCAATCCCAAGCTTACAAAACATAGAAAATGTTTTTAGACAAGTTTCACATACAGCTTTGTAAGTCTTGAATGTAAAGTAAGCAATATATGTAACCTAAGTAATTCTCTTAAGCATAAGTCTAGACACTACAAGAAAAGAATTGTCATAGGACAACACCTTCTCCATGTTCCACTTGTAATCATACATGTCGACAAGGTTCTTCTCCACAATCACTTTAGATGCCAATCTGACTCCCCAAGTTGGACATGGACTTGCTTCATTCTAGAGATATTGGTAACCATGTACAATGAAAAAAGTGGCAAAAATAAATGTTCAACCCCATGCTGCATTTCACACAAGAGCTTAAGGACATCTTTTCCACACGTATTATCTACATAGCACACACTTGGGGAATCTACAAAATATATTTAGATTAACATTTCTTAAATACCCTCCACATATCTTTCCTATCTTCCTCATTTGGTGCATATCCTAGAAATTTCTATTCAATACACAAGATTCATCTTTGTTGAGAACTTCACAATGACATCACACCCATATGTAGGAAATAGCCATAGCTGAGAAAGTCCTAATGTTGTCTTACCATCCTAGAACTGCGCTTGTGAAGATTTTCATCTTATTATTTATGTCTTTGAGCCTGTACATCCCCAATGTTATAACCAATGGCTCTTATACCAATTTGTAATGTACCTTCTATACTAAATCATTAAATAGGAATCTAATGGTCTAGTTTTTAAGTCAAAGTGAATGGATAGAATTTTATTTAATGTGGGTTATACAAAACATCATTCATCTCCTTGGTTTCAAACCTATGGTCATCCTTCCTTGTCCACTCTCTCTACAGAGTTCTCAACCAAACATACTAACAAGGATATATCCATCTCATGGTCAACCCATTTAAATCTACAATCAGAACATAAAGTAATTCCTCTACTGTACTAGCATGTCTTCTTACTATAAAGAACTTTGGTATGAATGAATTTCCTACATGACCTACAAATACACCCCAATAATTGAAAATACACACAGGGGGCAAGGGCAGGACATTGCTTAACATCTATCACGTGGGAGATGTGGAATAAGGGGACATCCAAATTCAACGCATATGATACTTTTCTTTCTGCTATTAAACATTCCTTCTCAATGTAAGATCCAACGTGCATCCCAGTGCCATACATCCTATTGTTCTCTTTTACCATTGGCTGGAATTTTGAAGGGATGCTTAACTTGCACCCAAAACACTGTTCTATTTTCCATTTATATTGAAATTATTCCATTTGTCTGACCTTTGGAGGGATGATTCTTTCAATTGGGAAAGGTGATTAGAAAGGCTCTTCCATGGTAACATAGGTCATTACAATTTTCATAAAATATTGTCACTTATCTGTGCCAACACATGGGAATGGGAAGATTTATCAACCTTGTATCACTCAACAATTCATGAACTTTCCTACTCATCCAAATAGAAGTTAAAGCTCACTATAGAGAGGTGTTATGGTCATGATAGTATGGTAGGCCAATTATTTACAGAATATAAAAAGTTATTAATTCACCTTGTTGTTACTGAAGATGTTTTCATCTCAAGCCATCTTGAGAATGAGTGCCATGCCAACAAGTATCGTCAAATTTCTGCCATGACAAGTAATATTCTAAAATTTCTCATCAGTTTATAGTGACTCGATTACATTATAAAAGCTTGACATGCCTTTATAACTCCTCATATCTCTGGAAGCCTCTCTCTTCGAATAATTGCATCAAACCCAACTAATCTACAGTAGGTAAGTTTAATACAAACATAGTACAACAGAGAAAACCCTATAGCACAAACAATTCAATTGGAATTCTATGGGCAATGTAATAGGCATTTTACAATGTCAAAATTTGAACAAATGTAAAAAGAATGTAACTATTACTAGTTCAACATTCATAAGATTTAATATGTGAATCAATTCCAAATATAAATATAAAGGAGATTTAAACACTGAATGAACTTCATAATAGAATGTCTCGCTATGACTGAGACCAAGTCATCAGTAGACACAAATAAGCATATGAAAAACTAAAGAATTGTTGTAGTGGACAAACTCTCGCTCGTAGTATGGCAGAAAGGGAAGCATAGATATAACATAGGTATATAAGAATAATCTTGACAGGTGTAGCCATTATAATAGAACTCAATACCCACCTACGTTACTCATTGAAGGACCAAAACTTTCTAGGGAAACAAGTCTTAGTTTCATAACCTTATATAGCATCCTCTTGCATGTATTGCAAGGCCTCTAATCATAATGGAAATTTTGAGAAAGCCACATCTAGGTTTTGAGTACCCTTTGAAAGGGTATGCAAGAAACCTAGGTTTGCAAATGGCTTCAAGAAATTCCCAGAATTGCTAATATAACTCACGTTCTGGATAACTGGGATCTACACCTATTTTAAACATTTCAGGATGGCCATCATGGTGGGAATTTAACAACACAAAATTTTTATCCTCAACATTCCCATCAGAAGAAAATGTGAACTGACCCTCCTGGTTGGAGCACTTTCTCTTCACATCACTTTTTTCAGAATGATTGACCACCCCTGAAATATCTTCTGCTAAGTGGAAAATCATAGTTGTTCTAACAACAAAGAGAAAATGTATAACAAAGAATGAAAAACTTGGAGCAACCAATGGTATAGCCATGAGGGGAGCTTCTTTGAGGGTTTCATGTATGTGGTTACTTTATCAGCTATAATAGCTTGTTTGGAAGATAAGGTTGCTAAGGATACAATATTATCCTCCTTCACTTGTTTCTTCCCATGCTTACTTTCATCTATCTATTGGAAGTTGGGTTGATCACTATTGTGCAAAGCATTTAGCTCTAACACCCTACCAAGGATTTCATTGTCAACTTTTACTTTCCTTGCTTTTCTATTTCCAGGATTTCATTCATCTACATCCAAGCACATAAGGAGTTGAGCACTACCTTTAATTCCATTAGGCTCTGCCATCCTTTGAAGGATTTTAGCATCCTCAGCCTTCTTAGCACCTCTCTTCAATGGCTTTTCTCTAACCAATTCCTGGCATAAAACAAACCTAGGGTTAACATCCAACCAATTCAATTCTTTCCCTCCAGTAAGGACACAAGCATCTTCTTTTGAAATGTTCTTCCCCATTTTCTTCCATGGCTTCTCCTTGTCTGTCTGCTCATGTAAGCAATACTATGAATTTCCAACCGATCTATTTGAAACTACCCCAACAACTATTTCTACATCCTCTTCCATGTTAGTCTTCGTTCTTTTATGCAGAAACTTGTCTTCATGTCACTGTAGATATAAACTCATTTGAGCATCATTGTGAATGCTTGAAACTGGTTTTGTATCACCAATTCATCAACATCGTGATATTCTTCTGTCTGGGATAGAAGAATTTAATCTGTCTCACTTTTCTCTGATTCCTTAAATTTTCTTTGAAACATTTTCGAAATCTCTGTATGCTCTTTGGGGTTTTCTAAACTTACTAATTCTTCAGGCTCGTTATCAATTTGTCTCTGATTTCTATTATTTTTCTTCCCTTCATCAGATCTTGGGTTATCCAAAGACAAGTTAACATCGAATGCATATCTTCTATTCTGTGTAAGTGCTGATTGAACTTCTAGAAACTCTACATGGTGCTCTCCCAAGGACTATTCAATTGATTACTTTTTCATTGTTGAGATCCTTAATATATCTTTTGATGATTGATTGATTGCTCCATTGATTTTTTTAAGTTTCTTCAAGTTTTTAATATAGTTAGTTTATTGCTAATTGCTACTAAATTGCTTATTGCTTTAGAGAAATTTTGTGTGCACAATTGATACAAGAGTTGATCCATCTATCACTTACAAGTGAAATTTTGAACATGGATAACATCTCTTTAAAGTTAAGTTATTTATTACAACCATAAGATCACACAAAATGTGATGAGAGATGTCAAATACATAGGCCATTATAGAGTGATTATATGTGACTAATACTCAAAGACAGACCTCCACAAGCACAACCCTCCCATGGAAGCTCAAAGATCTATCTTGAATACAACTCCAACCATTTCCAGAAATTTTGAAGTTCTTTAGGGGTCAAATATGTTGGGAATCTGAATTTATTTGTGCATCTATTACTCTATATAACAAGACTTTGTGGAATTTGTGGCATTGCAAATGTGCTCTACTGGATGCAAAAGATGTAACACAATCCATTATCCATAAGAAATTGGAAACTACTGTGTGTTCCCTCTTCACCCCTTCATTTCTAGTAGTATCTAGGGTGATTCCTTCTACCTGTATTCATACACTCCACAATATGCATTCCCCTTGATAATTTCACCAACATGAAATTGCAAGGATTAAAGTGATAACAATACACAGTAAAAAAAGATATACTCAATTGAAACAAAGTATAAACCTACATGATTAGATTTGTCTTCATTGTCTTTATTCTTACTATTAATGGTTTCTTCCTTAACTGGACATAAACAATATTTATAACCTGTCATTGAGCAATCAACAAGACTTTTTACACTCTAAACTAACATGCTTGTATGCATGTAGATTTACCACAAGTCTTTCAACATGATTTATGCCAAGATTTTTATTAGAACAATGGTACACCTTTTGATGAGTTGAATATCTATTCAGGACTATGTATTTTAATCTTCAGTACATTTTTGGAATCCAAACAAGTGACAAGTCTAGTCTAAATAGGATAATTTTGTTATAGATCACTGAATATTATTGTTTGCAATTGTTCCAAAAATATTTCGAATAACTGTCAAGGTAAGATCCCTTGTAATGTATTTATGTATATCAGAAACCAACATTTGTGTACTAATTTTAACAAAACCATAGTTAGGACCTATGCGGAAGGGTACTAGAACATAGGTATAGGAAACACCATGGAATAAATTTATTGCATGAGGCAAGAGCCTTCCATTTCATGCAACAAAACCCATGCAAGTCATGCAATGTGCACCATGACACTAGGTTGTCTAATAAATCATATAAGTCATACAACAAGCATCATGACACCAGCTTCAATAATAAATTGTGTAATTCATTATTGACCATGTAGGTGCTTACATGAGGTCATTTTGGTAAGATCATGCAGCTGCTTACATGAGGTCATTTTGGTAAGATCATGCAGCTGCTTACATGAGGTCATTTTGATATGTCACGTCAATATTTGACAGCTAGTGGCCCAAAATAAAGGGAACATTCAATTTTCATTCCTTGTGAGAAATAATATTGTCCCATAGATTTGTATGTTGTTGCCCATAATGTGTAAACCATTTAGCTTGAGGAAGTACATCTAGCATATGGGTAGACAACCGTGCATAATGTACAACATTACGCATAACTAAAAAATCTATCTCCTTCCATGTAAACTAGGAATTACATATATTACCAAAAATCCTAAGCCCTGGTACTGGGTGAACTATCCAAGTGATTACAGGCATGATAGTCAATCAAGTACATAACTCTAGATGAATCAGAATGGGTGTTGAGATAAGGTTCATAATTTCCAAAGTAAAAATCAAATCAATGATAAGATAACTCCAATGACAGTTAACAACACTAATGTGAATCTTCATATTAGATTATCATTTTGTCTAGTACACATTTATACTTTGTCCTTTTATGTCGACAATAAGACCTCAAAGCAGTGAGTATCGATCCACTTAAATTTTATATAGTAATTTTGGAAGCTCATGTCATTATATGCCTTGTTGGGTCCCTATAATACTAGTGATTACCCCATTACTATTGTAGTGGTACCCATTATTAATATTTTTGTGCCCCTATTATCCATATTGTTATTACTGTGTCCCATAGAATCCCTCTATCGTTATTTTTGTGGCTTTCTATTATTATTGTTAGGTCGGCTGGGTTATATTGTGACTCCTTAGACTCCTATATAAAGAAAGGAGGTTTTGTCATTTGAATCATCCAAGAATTGTTCATTTATGTAATGTAAAGGAGGTTGCCCCCTCGAAGAGGCTGAATTCTAAGGCATTGATCTATCTTTTCTATCCTTTTCTTGAGCTAGTTTCATAACATTTGGTATCAGAGCTTTGAATTCTAGGGTTTCGCTGCTCCAAACAGGTCATCGTGGCATTCTCACTAGAACTTTTTTTATACAATGTTTAGAAGCCAAAAAAAAAAAAAAACCATTTGAGAAGACATCACGCTGAATCTTGGGTCGAATTTCTGAGCTTTTCGCGCTATATTTTTGGAGATATGATATGAGGAAGTTGGTTTTTTGCAGACTCCTGAATTACATTCCAAACAGGTGTCCTGGGGAAAATTCTCATAACTTTCTCTCTGAGCATTGGATTAAAATTTCGTTAGAAGCTACAGAAAGAGGATGGACTATAGTTTCTTGTATATCATTTTTGGAGCCAATGGTCAAAATAGGGACACGTGGGACGTCATACAAGTTCGCTCTACTGAACTAGTCTATAATCAGGTCACTGCGGGAGATTTGGCATAACTCTTCATTGGAGAATCCAATTGGGATCAGACTGATGGAATTGGAAAGAGGACACAGAGGGCTACTAAAGATCACAATTTCAGAACTGGATGATTAGAAATTACAAAGATACATTAGAGGCAATATCGAGCTCCTACAAAGTGAAAAAAGGTGTGTAGATTTTTTTAAATTTTTGCTTAAGCTTGGTTTGAAAAATTATTTTGAAGGAATTCAAAGGGCATAGTAGAGCATTGTTATCGGTAACTGATGCCCAGAGGAAAGAAAATGAAAACACCTAGTAAGAAACCTAAAAGCAATAGCATGACTCATGAAGAAGAGGAAGAAATGTTACATGATATATCAAAATTACAAAACCAAGTGCAACAAATGTCAGTCTCACAAAAGCTAACAAAAGCTAAGATAAATGGCATGGAATCTAAGATAAATGGTGTGGAAGCTGAGATGAATGGCATGGAAGCTACGATGGACAATTGGAAGACATATTTGAAGACAGACATGGAAGAATTGAAGATAAATATGAATAAGTTGCTACAAGAAATGGTCACTAATGGTGAAAGGGTAGTAAAAGAAACTCATGATGAGAACAAAAGAAATGTTAATCATGATTCCATAGACCCTAATGTTGGATTGAAGACCCACCATATTCCAAAAATCGATATGAGGAAGTTTGATGGCAAGGATCCCGCAACATGGATATTACAGATGGAGCAATTTCTTGATCTCAATAATGTGCGAAACACACAAAAGGTACGTATTGCAACTTTATATTTGGAACCATATCAGTTTGTATGGTATCAATGGCTTTTCTCTCATAAACAAATTATCACTTGGGCAATTTTTATGGAAGAATTGACAGCACATTATGAGGATAGAAAAGGCAACACTTCTTTTAGCCAATTGATAAGTCTCAAACAAAAGGGTTCAATAATGGAGCACATTGAGGAGTTCCAAAAATTGAACATAACGGTAAAAAATATTCTAGAGGAGCATAGGATTGATGTGTTCATAGGGACTTTAAAGGATAATATCCAACATGATGTTCGCCTTTGGGAACCTGATTCATTAGAGAAGGTATTCAAGTTAGCAAGAAAAATGGAAAGAAAAATTATGGAAACCAGGAAGCATACCACTCACAACTATAAAGATGGAAGTGTTGTTGCCCCTATTCTTCCACAACCTATAAGGTTTACACCACAACAATTGGAAGAAAAAAGAGCAAAAGGGCTTTGTTACAGTTCTGATAGAAAATACACTAAAGGTCATAACTGTGCTGAGAAGAAATTATTCTACATAGATTGTGAAGAGAAAGAAGAAAAGGAGCAAGAAAGGTCGAAAGAAGAGGATATACTCCAGGAAAAATCCTAGATAAATAAGAAATGAATCCGACCATATCTTGTAATAAATTGGCAGGAATTACCACTCCTCAAACCATCAATATAGAAGGAAAAATCAAGAAGAAAAAGGTTAAAGTGTTGATTGATTCAGGAAGTACCCACTATTTTATTCATTGTAAGGTAGCAAAAGAATTGAATTTCTTCTTATATCCAGCACCCGAGTGTCCAGTGATGGTTGCAAATGGAGGAACAATAAATTGCTCGGGAAAGTGCCATAATGTCAAGCTATCCATGGGAAAATATGTATTGACTAGCCCAATGCTTTCCATTCCAATGGGAGGTGTTGATGTTGTAGTAGGAGTCCAATGGCTACAATCCTTGGGTACAATAACTTTTAATTTTCAAGAACTTTTCATGAAACTTTCTGTGGAAGGAAAGGAAGTTGAATTAAGGGGTATTGTAAGGAAACCAGGAAAGATAATCAGCTTTAATGGTATGACAAAGCTTCTAAAAAAGGAACAAAGAGGTGTAATTGCACAGTTATGTTCACTAGATGTTTCCACATTGGAATCATCTATTTCTCCATATCTCCAAAAAGTCTTGGACAATCATTCCATGGTATTTGAGACTCCCAAAGGTCTCCCACCTATTCGTGATCATGATCATGCTATTCATCTGATTCCAGGAAGTGTTCCTTCAAACATCAGGTCATACAGATATCCCTATGCCCAAAAGAGTGAAATTGAACGTATGGTTGTAGAAATACTAGAGGCTGGTATAATTCAACTGAGCCAAAGTTCTTTCTCTACCCCAGTAGTATTGGTGCAAAAGAAGGATGGATCATGGCGCATGTGTCCGGATTATAGGGAGCTCAACAAGCTCACTATTAAAGATAAGTTTCACATTCCTGTCATTGATGAATTACTCGATGAATTGCATGGATCAATTTACTTCACCAAGTTGGATCTTCGTTCAGGATATCATCAAATCAGACTGAAGACTGAAGACATTCCGAAAACAACATTTAGAACTCATGAGGGTCATTATGAATTTTTGGTCATGCCTTTTGGCCTTACCAATGCACCTTCAACATTTCAAGGTTTGATGAATTCAATTTTCAAACCATTCCTTAGAAAATTTGTGTTAGTATTTTTTGATGATATACTAATCTACAACAACTCTTGGAAGGATCATGTTGAACATGTTGACCGAGTGCTACAACTATTGAAGGAGAAACAATTATATGCAAAAAGATCCAAATGTTTCTTTCGAGTACAAGAGGTGGAATATCTGGGTCATATTGTATCTCATGAAGGAGTTAAGGTAGACCCTTGCAAAATTAAAGCCATTAAGGAATGGAAAATTCCCACATCCATAAAGAATCTATGAGGATTTCTCAGGTTGACAGGGTACTATCGCAAGTTTGTTAAGAATTATGGGAGAATAGTAGCACCTCTAAAGAAAGATGCATATTCATGGACTCCAAAAGCAACAAAGGCATTCGAACATCTTAAAGAGGCAATGTGCCAAGCACCAGTCTTAGCTACACCAGACTTCACAAAAACCTTTATTGTGGAATGTGATGCTTCAGGAAATGGAATTGCTGTTGTTTTAATGCAAGATGAAAGACAAATTTCTTTTGGAAGTCGTCCAATCAAGGGAAAGTTTTTACAAAGCTATTTATGAGAAGGAAATGTTGGCAATACTCCATGCACTTAAGAAATGGTGACCCTACCTAATGGGAAGACACTTCAAGGTAAAAACGGATCATGATAGCCTTAAATACTTTTTAGAAAAAATATTATCCTCTGAAGAGCAACAAAAGTGGGTCACAAAGATGTTGGGTTATGACTTTGAAATCATCTACAAAAAAGGGAAGCAAAATGTGGTGGCAGATGCACTCTCAAGAAAGGATGAGGATGTTGAAGCATTGTTTTGCACCATTTCTATTATCCAACCAGATTGGATAAATGAAGCAAGGGAGGAATGGAAGAATGACGAAGAAGTGTGGGCACTTATTCGAAAGCTATGACAAGATTCCAGTATGTCTGATACATTTAGTTGGAAAAATGATTCATTATGGTACAGAGATCGCTTATACCTCTGTAAGAATTCCCAGCTAAAACAAAAGATTCTTATGAAATTGCACACTTCTCCCTTAGGAGGGCACTCATGATTTTTAAAAACATGCCACAGGGTTAAGAAGGAATTTTTTTGGGATGGCCTTAAATCAGATATTCAAAAGTTTGTGGTGGAATGTTTGGTTTTCCAATAAAATAAATTTGAAACAATTAAGACACTAGGTCTATTACAACCTTTATCCATTCCAAGCCAACGTTGGCAGGAGGTTTCAATGGATTTTATCATAGGTTTACCCAAGTTTGAGGGAAAGAGTGTCATCATGGTGGTAGTTGATAGACTTACCAAGTATGCACACTTTTGTGCATTATCACATCCATTTAAAGCCAATACAGTTTCTACTGCATTTATGGAAACAATTCAAAAGCTACATGGAAACCCAAAGATTATTGTAAGTGACAAAGATCCCATTTTCACTGGAAATTTTTGGACAGAATTATTTTCTTGTCTTGGTACTCAGTTAGCTCATAGCTCATCTTATCATCCTCAATCTGATGGGAAAACTGAGATTGTAAACAAATGTTTGGAAGGATACCTTTATTGCTTTTTATCTAATAAACAGACACAATGGGTCAAATGGTTGCCTCTGGCTGAATGGTGGTATAACACTTCCTTCCATACAGCAACAAAAATAACCCCATTTATGGCACTTTATGGGTATCAACCACCATCCATCACATCATATTTAAGAGAAAATTCTAAGGTTCAAGCAGTGGAACATCACATCGAACATCAACAACAAGTCCTCCAACTCTTAAAGGATAACCTCGTGTTGGCACAGAATAGAATGAAACAACAGGAAGATCAACATTATAGCAAAAGAAGTTTTGATGTAGGTGATTGGGTATTCCTACGACTACAACCATATAAGAAAATATCCCTCAAGCAAGCTAAGAAGGATAATAAATTATCACCAAAGTATTATGGTCCATACAAGGTGTTGCAAAATATTGGTACTATGGCATACAAATTGGAGCTTCCTGTAGCTTCTCGATTGCACCCAGTTTTCCATATTTCATGTTTAGAGAAGGTTATAGGCGACAAGCTCCCAATTCAAACAATATTGCCAGAACTTGACGAGGAAGGAAAAATTATATTGGAATTGGAAGAAGTCACAGAAACAAGAACTCGATAGCTACGAAATCGATCAATTTCGGAGTATCTTATCAAGTGGAAGAACTTATCCACTGAAGATTCCACATGGGAGGATGAGAATTTTATACAGAAGCATCCAGAACTTTTCAAGCATTGAGGACAACACCTTTTTGAAGGAGAGGGGCATGTTGGGTCCCTATAATACTAGTGATTACCCCATTACTATTGTAGTGGTACCCCTTATTAATATTGTTGTGCCCCTATTATCCCCATATTTTTATTACTGTGCCCCATAGAATCCCTCTATTTTTATTTTTGTGGCATTCTATTATTATTGTTAGGTCGGCTAGGTTATATTGTGACTCCTTAGACTCCTATATATAGAAAGGAGGTTTTTTCATTTGAATCATCCAAGAATTGTTCATTTTTGTAATGTAAAGGAGGTTGCCCCCTCGAAGAGGCTGAATTCTAAGGCGTTGATCTATATTTTCTATCTTTTTCTTGAGCTAGTTGCATAACATGCCTAAAAGTACATTGTTCATTGGGGTTGATATTTGTTAAATTTTTGTATGCTCTATGCTTAGAGCAATTTACTTCAATTTTTCATATTAGCCCAATGATAATATTTAAATTAGTAATCACATTAGCATGATAGTAAAGTGTAGATAGAACATAAACGTAAACAACAGAAGACAAGCCAAGACAAGAAGACACAAGATGTGGCACCAACGAGGGACAAACCGTAATGTGGGGAAACCCTTGATCAATTCTTCTTATATTCTTCAATAGTTCAACAAAGAGAAAGAGATAGAGTACAATGATTTGAAGTCAATACTTCACTTGTAAAATAGGAGATAAAAGATCTTCTCCATGACAATGACACAATGAGGTAATTCTGATATCAAGTACTGAAGATATGCAGTTCCTTCACTCGTTCACTAATCATGAGAAGGCTACTAATTTGGCACCTCTCATATGCTGCAAGGACTTGTGCATTTGATGGTAGAAGTCTTCACTGCTTAGGGCACAAACTCTAAGTTCTTCAACAACCTAAAAGCACCCCATAGTTCATCTATTTACTATGGCTAGCCTTCATAGAGTCCTCCGATGATATGGTGCCTAATATGGTTTCTTACGTTCTAAACACAACTACTAAAAGGCCTCCAACTACTGGCTATGGGATGTGGCCTAGCCCAATAGTGGACTGTAGCTTTGATCCCTTCAAACAGGGATCCAAACAACCCTTAAAAAGAAATCTCTAGTTCCTCCTTTTTGGGGATACTTCTTCCTTTCAAATCGAGCTCAAAAACAACACTAACATGCCCAAACAACCTTTCATTATACCATGTTGTCACCTACAACAATGTGACCCTTCATGCTAATGAGATATTCCTTTTTTTTGTGGCTAGGTTCAATTTTCTCACTGCATCTAAGGGTCCCTTACATGTTGTGATAAGGGCTCCTCTAACTGAAGCTTTAGGCCTTGATATGTTGCTAGTTAGGGCCTCTCCAACTACGGCTAAGAGAGCTTCATATAAGGTATTTTTATGAAAGAGAATAGGAACTTCACAATACTGCAGATGGGTCTCTCTTAACAATAGATTAGGGATACTGATTAGCCCTCTTGTTGCTGTAGAATAAGGCCTGCATTTAGGACATTAAGGCACCTCCATGATAGCAACTATGCATACTTTGTGACTGTGTTTGAGGCATGGTTAGATATCCTTTTAGAACACTAGACTTCCTCCATAAGTTGTGAATATAACTCCCAATTGACAATGTATAGATCTCCTCTTACTTGCAAAAAGATCTCCCCATATGAATCCAGCTAGGGCTCTTTAGTTTTGTGTCTAGGGCTCTTGTAGAAGACCCTTTATTCACTATGTCTAGGGCTCTCGCAGAAGACCCTTTCTTCACTGCGTCTAGGTCTTCTCCCTCTTAATATCTCTAGCCACCAAACCCAAACAAGTGGAGAGAGATCTTAGGAGAAGTTTGTGTACAAAATGACTTGAAGACCTCTTCTACTTATAATAAAACATTGAGGACAAGTTGGGGTAATTTGGTTACTGGCTGACCTTGAAAAATTGTCAAATAACATAAATAAATTCATATCTCCATGAATACATGTCAGAATCGGATGGTCTTTAGACCAATTCTACACCTCTTGATGAGGGGAATCCAAGAAAAATATCAGCTTCCATAAATAAGAAGACCCACATGGAGTTTGGCCCTATTTTCCAATTTTAACAATATCTAAACTAAAAAATGACCTAATTCAAACATTTTGATACCTTTTCCAACACAACTACAGTAAATTTTCCCATAAGTATAATCAAAATTGTTCATAGGAAGCCAACTGGTCTTGAATTACCATACCATTATTTGTCACAACCTGTAGCATTTGAAAATTTTACCATATCCTTGTCAACCCTATCCATACATGACAACATAACATTTCCATCATCTAAAATGTATCAATCCTAAACCATAAGAAATGATTCATCACATTGTATGTATTTTCCATACCACGTTTGGGCCATTGTTACCTTAACTGGAAATGAAACTTGTAGCCATATTTACCAGATTCAACTGAGCTTACTTGGCTAGTTTGACTTAGCTCATATCTAAATCTGATTAGATTATATGGAGTTGAAGCTTAACTTGGACAACATTCAAGGTCTAACTTATAATCAAGTAAAACTATCTCATGATCTGACTTGGGCTTGGGGAAGAATCGGGTAAAACTTGACAGTTTAAAATTAAAAGCTTTCTCCAAATTATTTTCTTTTGACCAAATTTCTTGAATTAACTCTTCAGTCTTGCCCGATTTTATGTGAAACCTTGTTTCTTTGTCCATTTTGAGTTGGACCTAAAGCTTTATAGAAACATTTCCCTTAATGTTATTTCATAGAGACATATAATCAAACTTAGGATTAGCGGATGCTTCCATCACAATATCTATCATCTAGGACCAAGATATAATACATTTATCTTTTTGAAATATGAGTGCCTTTATAGCTAGAACTTTGTAGCAGTACTTGCAAGAGTATTGAACTTGAGGGCTTCCTATAAAGACACATGAAGAAAGAGGAGTGTGTATAGGGAAGTTCAATACACATGTTTGATACTGCCACACATTTTTAGGGCATGCCAATAGAAATTTCATTGTTGTTGGATACACTGGTGTTGGTTAGTTTCAGATAAGTTCTCTGTCAAATATGTTTTTTTCATGAAGTAATATTTCCAACCAAGAGGATAAAGACTTGGAATTCCTAGGACATAGTGGTGTGACTTTTGCATGTATTTTTTATTTATTAGTATTCCACCACTAATAACTTCATTACGTAGCTGCTCGTTTAGTAATATATTACAACAGTGACTTGTTAAAGGAAAACGATTTTGGTTTGTTTAAACATCATAAACTAGAAGGAAATTTAGCTTTGAACTAGAAAAATGGAATATATTCTAAAAAATATCTTTTCTAATCAAATATAGACCCATTTCCTGGTTATTAAAAAAAATAGTCACGACAATAAGCAATGATTTTAGACACAATGAATTACATAATTCTCAAGTTCAAAAACAAGTTAACATATATAGTTTTTTCTTCATTATAGAACAATGAATGAGTAACATTAAGATTTCTTTAAATATTTATAGAATCATTTCAGAGATTCTAAATGGAAATTGCATTTGCTAATCTTGCTCAATTAATTACAGGGAAAACAAGGGGCATACATAATTTGTTGGCTTCTGGGAATTGGATTCCTATTCCACCGAAATAGTACGTTGACAATTGAAGATTACTATGTTGAAGCTTTATTCCTGGTTAGTATCACAATTTACAGAGTCTTGTCTTATTTTCTTTAGTTTCTTTTTGTAATCTTGTATCAATAATACTTTGCTCCAATCACTAGAATTCTACTAATCAATTTTATTGTTGAAGTGTCATTGTTTCTTAAAGATAACTAGAGGAAATGATACAGCTGCAAAACTGGAGCATGAGACATTCTTAATAGAAATTGCCAGCTCCGATTTGTTTGATTATGTTGGATAAAATAAAAATTGCAATGTACCATAAACATAGGAATTCAAAATATTGTGATAGAAATGCGTGCGTCTATTTGAATTTATTACTTTAGTTGAAGATGACATTTCATGAACAAATTTTGTACACTGAGAACATAGTAGGTACACAATTTATTCTACGCTGATGTTTTATTTTATTTGTTTATATAGGTCATCTGGACACATAGTGGCCGCTATTGCCTAATAAAAGAAAACTTGTTCATGTTTCTTGCTTTAATGGGGGGAAATAACATTAACAATATTTTATATATCATATAAATATCTACTTTATTTTATATTCCAGTGTTCATCGACTTTCATGTATTATACATTTCATTTTATTTCTTTTTCAAGAAATGAACACAGTATTGATGGTAAGAAGTGGAAATTGAAGAAAGATGAGAACAATAACATTAGAGTGAAAAAATAAAAATTAAAGACAAAGTGAAGAGAACTCATCTACTGGTACCCATAGAGCCAATATCTCGAATAAGACATACACATAAAGACTAATGGTCAAGTCTTCAGTGTTGGTGAATTCACCTACAATGCCTTGGGAACACAATGATAATGTTTTGAAGTGATGAAACACTATTTCATGTGCAAATTGTGCTCCAACCAATATTAAGTTGGAAAGTCATATTGTCATACTTGACATTTTATATAATATAATTTATGTGGTTGGAATTATTTATAGTTGCACTTGATATTACTTAGTATTGTAATTAACATATGTAACTTTGCGTTTTCGTATTATGCAAACATGTACATTGTATGCTATTTTTTTTTAATTTAGTTGCAAAATCATACTAATTAGTTCATGTTGATTAATAATGAAAACATAAAATCAATTTAAATCTACTAAATTAGTTGCTTATAACAATTTTTAATGAAAATAAATGAAATGAATAAAAACTACTAAAGTAGTAATTTATGTAATGAATGTGATACTACCAATAAATATAAATGACTAATGCAAATGATAAATTTCTGATTACAAATGATGACTAAATTTTTCATATATATGCCTATTAGTAGCTAATTTATAGTATCTTATAATATGACTAAAATTTAGTCATATATCTTTGGTCATTAATTGATTTGAAACGATGACTAAAATTTGCATATATATGACTATTAGTAGCTAATTTATAGTATCTTATAACACGACCAACATTTTGGTTATATTTCTTTAGTAATTAATTGGCTTTCTCAGTGATCTTTTACTAATATATTTTGTTGTATATTTGGTCATTAATTGTGACAATTAATGACCAAAGCAATGATTAAATCAATGACCAAATCAATGTCTAAGTTAATGACTAAATATACTACTAGACAATAAAATTGAGACAACCAATTAATGACTAAGCTAAAAACAACTGAAAGTTGGATGTGTTATAAGATACTATAAATTAGCTATTATTGGTCATCGACTGAAAAATAGTCGTTTATATGCAAATTTTAGTCTTTTTTTTAGTAACTAATTAGCCATTTTGTACTAGTGTTATAAACCCATAGAAATAATATTGAACCTAAGAGATTAATATTATAAAACCAAGGTATATAAACCCTATGATAAGTATTATAAGCTGAGATGAAAATTAAACGTAATAAATTAATACTCAAAACCCAATGGAATAATATTAAACCCAACGAATAAATAATATATAATCAAGGTATATAAATCCTGAAATAAATATTATAAACCCTAAAGTAAACATTCTTGACCATGGTTGACCATTTTTTATTTGCATACTAACACAGTCTTTGTCACAATGTGACATATGACTACGGTTAACCATGATTGATTTTCATACTGAGACAACCTTATCACAATGTAATGTTGGAAAATGGCTCACCATGGTTCACCATGGTATATTTTCATATTGAGACAATATTTGTCACAAATGCGACATTGGACCATGGTTTACCATGCATCACATTGGTTGTCACAATCTGACCATGGTTATTAACCATGGTTGACCATGATTGACCATGGTTCACCATGGTTGATTTTCATATTGAGACAATGTTTTTCATAATGTGATGTTATAACATGGTTGACCATGATTGAGTTTCATATTGAGAGAATCCTTGTCAAAATGCAGCATTGGACCATGCTTGAGCATGGCTCACCATGAATAATTTCTGTGTTGAGATAATATTTGTCAAAATTCGATGTTGGACCATGGTTGATTATTATATTGAGACAATCATTCTGACAATGTGAAAATTTACCACGTTTTACCATGATTGAACATGGCTGACCATGGTTGATTTTCATAATGAGACAATCTTTGTCACAATGTGACATTTTATCATGGTCGACCATGAATGATCATGGTTGATGATGGTTGATGATGGATGATTTTTTGTATTGAGACAATCATTCTCACAATGTGATGTTGGACCATGGTTGACCATGGGTGTCCATGATTATAAACCCAAGGGATTTATATTAAACCGTGGGATTAATATTAAAAACCTTATGAATAATATTTTAACATACGAATATGAACCCTTAGAATAATAAAACCAAGGAATTGATATTGTAAACCCTAGGGGCTAATAAACGCAAGATATTAATACTAAAAGTGCAAGGGATTATAAACCCAAGAGAATAACATTAAACCCAAGGGTTTAATACTAGAAACCTAAAATAAACATTGTTGACCATTGTCGACCATGGTTGATTTTCATATTGAAACAGCCTTTGTCACAATGTGACGTTAGACGATGGCTCACCATGGTTCACCATGGTAGATTTTCATATAGAGACAATATTTATGACAATGCGATGTTGGACCATTGTTGACCATGCATGACCTTGGTTGTCGCAACGTGACATTGGACCAAGAGACAATATTTGTCACAATGTAACCATGGTTATTGACCGTGATTGACTATGAGTGACCATGGTTCACCATGATTGATTTTCATATTGAGACTGTTTGTCATAATGTGATGTTGGAACATGGTTGACTATGGTTAAGTTTGATATTGAGACAATCCTTGTCACAATGCGGCATTGGACCATGGTCGACCATGTTTGACCATTAATGATTTTAATGTTGAGACAATTTTTGTCATAATTTCACGTTGGACCATGGTTGACTATGGTTGATTATCATATTGAGACATATTTGTCACAATGTGACATTTGGCCATGGTTAGACCAATTTAACATGGTTGACCATGGTTGATTATTTTATTATGTCATTTTTTGTCACACGTGACATTGGAGCATTGTTGACCATGAATGACCATGGTTAACGATGGTTGATTTTCATATTGAGACATTCTTTCTCACAATGTCACAATGGACCATGGTTGAGAGTTTGTGACCATGATTATAAAGCCAAAGGATTTATATTAAGCCCTAGGATTACTATTAAAAATCTTATGCATAATATTATACACTAAGAATGCGAAAACTTAGATTAATAAAACCATGTAATTGATATTATAAACCCTAAGGACTAATAAATGCAATATAATAATACTAAACGTGCAAGGATTGTAAACCTAGAAGAATAATATCAACCCTAAGGGTTTAATACTATAAACACAAGGTATATAAATGCTAAGATAAATATTATAATCCCAAAGATAAATATTATAAACCCTAAAATAAACATAGTTTACTAATAAATGTAAGGGGTAATAAATTCTTAGAGCCAAGACATCAATAAATTATATATATATATATATATATATATATATATATATATATATATATATATATATATATTAATTAAGATTAATATATTCATATAAACATGGTTAAATTAATGTTTAATGTTATCAAATAGTTTGAATTATAATTAAATTATTAAAATTTTATGTTATTAATATTGTTTAATAATTATTAATGGTTAAAAATTATTAATGATGTAACAGTTAGGTAACAATTATTAATAGTTAAAAGAAAATTCTAAAACCTATTTATTAATAATTAATTTAAATCAAAGTAATTAAAATTAAAAATATTTTAACGATATTCGTACTATTAATAAAATGAAGTTAGACCTTAATAACAAATTTGATATAATTTTATTATGATCTTAATATAATTTTATAAATCTTATTATAAGTTTAATATAACCTTAAAAATATTATAAACTTGATATATATGAAAAATGTTTAAAAATAAACAATATGCAATTTCAAAAAAAAAATCAAGAATTCAGAAAATTTCAACTATTAACATTACATTCATTACTAGTTATCTATATGAAAACTTTCTTTTCTTACCTCTCTTATAAACCATATAATGAATAAACCATTGTAAAGTATGAAAATTTTTAAAATTCTCTCATATGAATAGAGATATTCTACATTGAATATATATATATATATATAAAAGTTCATTCACCAAAGATTTGACACATCCAAATATAAACTGCTAAATAATAAATATTTTTTTATAATGTCGTTGATAATGAATAAATTAATGTAAAATATGAAAAATTTTAAAATTTGATCTCATATGAATTGAGATATTCTCCATTTAATCTTATAATTCCTGTATATAAAAGTTCTTTCAGTAAAATTTTTACACGAGAGGTAAATAATATATTTGTTTTATAATGTTATCAATTTCCAATGTTCCTTCGCTGAATTTTTTAGCGTAAACAATATATTCGTTTTTATAATGTAGTCCATTTCCAATGCAAGCCAAATATAATATTAAAATTGGCTAATTTTTTTTAAAATTCACATGTGAAGTATTTGTTGCTGATTGAGAGGTTAAAAACTCAATATGGATACAGTTTTTAAGATCGCATGTTTTCAAAATATCAATAACTAAACTTAAAATAATTTTTCTTTATGCTAAGCAAAGGATACAAACAAATTTTAATATATTACAACCGAAGATATTTGTTTATATATCTTTGGCAACATGAGATATGCAACAACCTATTATTATAACATTAAACATATAGCCATAAGGTTTACAAATAATTATTAATTTTTAATGTTTTTTCGTTTGATGTATTTTGACTTTCCTCTATGATGGGCAAGGTAAGATCAACCCAGGGTTTTGTTGGTTAGATCCATCATATGTTTTTTCTATTTTGAAATCTTTTGAAATAATGAAAGTGGATTGACATATAAAGATTGCATTAGATGTACAATGGTTTTTTTGAGGGCTTCTCTTCATTTTATTTCACTAAAATTTTAGACAATATATCATACTAATGACATACCACGAGTGTTGCAATTATTTATTGCGCTAACGAAATCCTGTAAACGAGTACTATTTCAAATAGCTTTGCAGATTACTTTTTATAAGTTATAAAACATGTAGGAAACGAATAAAACTTCAGCATTTGAGTACAAAGACAATATGAGATTATTGCAGGTGCTATAAAAAAAGAATTTTGTAGGTGGCCGATATTGAAACTTAATTAACGCTCATGCTTCCTGGCCATGAAACATTATGAAGCTCACGGCTGCGGTGTCATGTCAACTTCAGATGTAAATGCAGATTCGGTTTGGACTTCCAATCTAATCTATCAACAAATGCAAACGTCGATTGATGTAGTTAACATACAAATAATTATGGTGGATTTTCGAATCTAAATTGAAATGCTCGTAACACATTAGAATCATCGTAGGTTGGAAAATGATAACAACAATGCGTGTGGTACACCTTAATTGCAGTGTGCGAATTTTGTTTGTAGGTTGTAGGACAAAAAAGTTTCACGCAGAGTACCAGTTCTGGATTCTAAACACATCATAATATTCCACAACACATATCAAGCATTTAAGAAGGAATGTGTGTTTAATAAAGGGTTGGTAAATATGTATGGTAAAACATTTACTATGCAATTTTTATTTGCAGTCGGCAAGGTACAAGTTCATAAAATCATTTATTATGTAAAATCATTCATCTTATGTTTTAATGTTTTGTTTAGTCACATTAATGTCTCAAAAATGCATCTTTAGATGAATATGAATGTAAAAGTCTTTTTCATAGCAGAGAGAGTAGAGCTTGTAAATGAGAGGAAAAAGTTGTGGAGCAAATATTGGTGGTTGTGTGAAAACAAAAGATATGAGTTTTACTGTCCATAACCCCTAGTCAAGTATTTCATGCATTAGAAATATAATCCAAAGCTTTTTTCTGTTGCTCCAAAATTTTACTCTCTCTTCATGTGTGTTAAATCTCTATGTTTTTTAAGCTCTTGTCTAGTTGCAGTTTGCTCGCCGCAATTGAAGATTTGAACTCCTCAGCTGATTTGTTGAGGGAGACTCCTCTATTCTCGCTCCTTGTAAAAATATTTCACGAAATCCCAACCCTTTATTAGACAAACATTCCTTCTTAAATGCTTCATGTGTGTTGGAGAATGGTTTGATGTGTTGGGGAATGGAGAACTCGTAGTCTTACTTAGAACTTCTCTCCTACAGCGTGCAAACAAAATATGCAACCTGCAGTTCAGCTGTACCATGCGCATGGTTGTTGTGAGTCTAATTAACACAATGGTTGGGATTAATTCTCCAATCCTCCCCCTTAATCACAACTGTCGCCATTGATAATTCCCAAAGAGTCCCTGAGAAAACGAAAATTTTCACGTGCCAATGTCTTTGATAAATGTCCTGTGACCTTCAATGTTGCAACACAATTTCACAATTGTTAATTAATGGTATGATAAAATTATATTTAACATCAATGTGTCTGGTCCTCTTGTGACAAACATAATTCTTTGATAGTGCAATTTCGAAAGTGTTGTCGGAACCTCAAACGCTTTTAAATGATTTTTTCGGGTCTGTTAACTAAGGTAACTTGCTTGCAAGTTCCCATGCGATCACCATGGATCTTCTTCCATTGGACAGCTATGATGTTTCCTTTGGATTCCTCTTCCCCCATTATTATATGTCGAAACTACTAATCCTACGGTTTCCACTGTGCTGCTCAATCGACTCCAGTTTCAATTAAACACCTCTCATCCTTTGATAAGCTCTTTAATCCAATGGTTATCGTGTAGTAACTTATTGGTGGAATTCGCATTTAACACACAAATTACTCTGCCATACTTTATATAAGGCACTCACAATTATCCATACAACAGCACACTTTATGATATCGTATTGTCATTGGATCACCATTGATCCTTACATTGATCGATGGTCGATCAATAACCTGTGACACAAAATTTATCTCTTCCATCACATAAATTCAGATTATAGGTAAAACAACACACAGACACACAAAATATAGATAACACACATATTTCAATTATATACATAATTCGATTACAGGCTAAGGCCTCACGGCCCAAATCACAAATTTCCCTGTGGTGACATTGTATCCTCTCTATCCCCCTATTTCACACAACACAAACTCTTTTATATAGGAAATTACAAAGGGAGGGATCATTTACTATCCATGCGTTTATGCCACAATCACCCAATCAAACCCCTAAATCTGTCTATATGCATACATGGTATATAATTACATTTAATCAAGTCTTCTATGGACGTATCAATTCCATGAATTTAGCTCTGTTTAAACAGAATTTGGCTCGGTTTACATTGGTTTTCCACGTTTTTCCCTTTCACAGATTTGAATTCCGTTTTTAATGAAGGGTGCTTGGATGCTCCTACATCATACTCCTAAGGTACAAAAAAATTTATGACCTCCTCATCATATGCTTCCATCATTCTTTAGCAATTCTACACACATCCTCTATGGAATTTCCTTTATGATATTTTTGTGTGTTGCAAAAAAACATCTGTAGTAACAGGTCCTCCCTACTACACGATACCTCACCAAGCTTCTGCTCTCTGAGATTAGTCTTTCGACATCTCTCTCATTCTCTTCTCTGGAACTTTATGAGCACTCCCTGCTCTAGGTTGCCGCAATCTTCTCACTTTCTTCTGCCGTATCTGTATGACAATATAAAGACCAAAAACTCTCTAATCTTTAACATAATTGTACCTCCTTCTGAACGCAGAATCTTCTTCTACTTTGATACCAAAAATGATGACAACAAAGCTACATTAATGTAGCAAAGTTGTATCTCTACATAATTTGTGTACGTGAACGTGTAGGTTATGGTACATGTATATATTGGAAGCATTATAAATGCTGGACTACACTACGAAACCCGACCAATCACCATCGGTCCTTTTATGGAAATTTAAGACTAGAACCCAAATACATGTTAACCCTCTTTGGTAACATATCGGGTCTGACCGACGTGTTAACCCATATGCACATTCAAGCGTGATTACCGTTTGATCGCTCAACCAATGAACAGTCTCGATGGTCAGAACTCAATGAGATTTTAATCTCGTTGTATAAAACCTTATCGCGTCCATCTTTCGAATTAAGCCTCATGCATTTCCTGATGTGATATGAGTCTGATTGATATTATATGGACAATCTGATCCTTTGAAACCTTAAACTCTTTTAAATGATTTTATCAGGTCCATTAACCGAGGTAACTTACTTGCAAGTTTCCACACGATCACCGTGGATCTTCTTCCATCAGACGACTATGATGTTTGCTTTGGATTCCTCTTCCACCATTGTTGTCTGTCAATCAAACCGATCCGATGGTTTCCATTGTGTTGCTCAATTGACTCTTGTTTCAATTGACCACCTCTCTTCCGTTGATCAGTTCTCTAATCCAACGGTTATCTTGTAGTTACTTATTGGTGGAATTCACATTTAACACACAAATTACTCTGCCATACATTATATAAGGCACTGACATTTCTCCATACAACATCTCACTCTATGATATCTTATTATCATTGGATCGCCATCGATCCTTATAGTGATGGATGGTTGATCAATAACCTGTCACACGAAATTTAGCTCTTCCATCACATACATCTAGATTATAGGTAAAATAACACAGAGACACACAAAATATAGATAACACACATATTTCAATTATATACATAATTTGATTACAGGCTAAGGCCTCACAGCCCAATTACTGTGTGGCTACGTTGTATCCTCTCTATTCCCCTATTTCACACAACACAAACTCTTTTATTTAGGAAATTACAAAGGGAGGGATCATTTACGATCCATGAGTTTCTGCCACAATCGCTTAATCAAACCCCTAAATATCTCTATACACATACATGGTAGATAATTACATTTAATAAAGTCTTCTAGAGACTTATCAATTCCATCAATTTAGCACTATTTAAATAGAATTTTCTCCGGTTTACAATGGTTGTCCACATTTTCCCCTTTCATAGTTTGAATTCTGATTTTAATGAAGGGTGCTCAGATGCTCCTGCATCGGAAGCACTATATTGCTTTTCATTTGAACTATTGCAATCAATTTTCTGCTTGGATGCTTATTCAAAATTATGCACTCATAATTTTTGAAAAATGCAATGTATCCCTTTTGCATGAGTTGTCCAATTCTTATGAGGTTATGCTTAAGACCAGGGACAAGATAAACATCTGATATATACTTCTTATCCCCACTTCTATGTTAGAATATTGACTCTTTCTTTGCCCATGGTAGAGGTTTTTCTATCAGTCCCTAATGTCACTTCAGATTTCACAAATTCATCTAGATTGGAAAACATTTCTATGTTCCCTGTCATGTGGTTGCTCCACTCTGAATCTAGAAACCATACATCACTTTGTTTTTATTGTGCTACATTACAAGATAAAAACATGCTATCTTCATTTTGATTTTTCTTTGCTTATGTCATATTTCTTCTTTTTACATTCATTTGCATAATGACCATATTTCTTAGATTAATGACATTGAACTTGAGATTTATCATACCTCTAACCTTGTGCTTGATTTTGGCTTGGGTCTTGATTTGGATTTTGATTGTTGTTCCTTCCACTTGAGTTTGAAGGGTTGCCTCTTCCACCTTTGTATGAGATTCTTCTTGTTCCTCCAACATTTGATCTTCCTATGCCTCTACCTTGACCAAATGAAACTTGTCTCTTGAAGGCATGCTCCAATGAGGAGTTTGTTGCTCTATTCAGACTATGTTCATGAGAAATGAGTGATACATTAAGCTCAACCACTGAAAACTGTGAGAGATCCTTTGTCTCTTATATGACCACAACAATGACATAAAACCTTGCTCGAAGACTTCTCAAAACTTTCTAAACTATTCTCTTTTCCTGAAGTGTCTCATCGTGAGACCTGATTTGAGTAACCAATCTGATTGTATGTCTAAAAATTGAGTCTACATTCTCAAACTCTTTCATACAAATTGTCTCAAAGTCTCTCCTTGGCATTTGTAGTTTTGTTGTCTTCACTTTTTCCATGCTTTCGTAGGCTATGTGGAGGGTATCTCATGCTTGCTTGGACTATGTTGCCACTACAATCATTGGGAAAATAACGGGAAAATAATTTCATGAACTATTTGAAAAATATAGAAGAGGGATTTTGCATTCTACTTTTTGTTGTCCCTCAACAAATCTCTTTTTTCTTGGAATTGTATGCTACTACATCTATTAATGAAAACCATTCTCCACAAAATCCCAAATGTCTCGAGAATAAAAGAGAGCCTATAGAGCCTTCATTGATATAGCCCATTAGTCATATTTTTTTCCATAATTTTTTCCATTAAACTGAGGTCAAGCTTGTTCCTGAGGTGGCCATTTGTGCTTGTAAAAGAAAAAAATTTCTCCATACTTGAAAGTAATATCCAAAAAATATCCGCCCTCAAAACAAATTTTTAACTGTCACTAAATATCAGTTGAGTATCTTCAGCTGAGGCGAGCAAATTGCAACTAGAGAGGAGCTTAAAAAACACAGAGATTTTATATTGAGACACATGAGGAATCAAATGGCTTCACATATAAAATCTAAATCTCAAATTTTTTTATTTTTTTTTCAACACGAAAAAAAGCTTTATGTTTATATTATATTCATTCCTCAAAATATACAACATATCAAGATTATATAGCATTCATATGGGGACCATGAAAATGGCTTTGAATAGTAGATCATAATCACCTGGAGAGAACAGAATTTATGCAGTCATATCGGATCATGAAAGGATAGGACGAATAGAGAGATATTACTATTAGCTTCTATGTCCATAATGTCCGTTCACTTGGCGGTCCCAAATGCCAAGATATTTATAGATCAAAAAATCAATCAGAGGAGTCAATTGTTGTGGGAAAAAGAAAGAACGTACGAGATGAGGTTCTCATTACAGAAAATTATGTACCCAGTATAGAAAAGTCATCGATTTGATGAGAAATATTGTCCAATTTGTGCACCTATGAAATGAGATTTAACTTAGGTAATAAACCATGTATGTGCACTTTTCCTTCAAGTTCACTTTCATTATCACAACATTCCTGAGACATTATATCCTCAAGGAACATTCAAGATATCCATCAAAGATAATTATGTTCAAAGTATAAAATTCAAGCTTCCTCTGAATGTCGAGCCGAGCTTTCATTCTCATCCCACAACATGAAAAATTGTTTGCCAAACTTCTTGATTTTGTTAGTTATTGGCGTGTTCCATTTCTTCAATTCATCTGTAGACAGATAATCTTTCTCAGCTATTTATTCCAAGTCATGGAAGTAATACATTAAGATGTGAGATATATCATCCATAGCCTAACATAAATGGATATGGACATGAACAACTTCAGCATACCAAACATGTGAAAAGAGTTGAAAAAATAACATAAGAAAACAACTCTTTGTTCAAAGGCTTGGTTCTCCATCGTCAGCTGTATCAATGGCTCTTCAATTGCTCTGTATGAATTGTATCATATCCTTTTGAATTCCTACCTGGTGCGAGGAGGAATATATGGGAAATGACCAGAACAATCAAAGCAAAACAAAACCTTGTCGAATATGTGGAGATCCTCATCATCGTCGGAAGAAGTAACCTCTGCCTGGAATAATCAAAGTCATTTGTATTTGTAGATGAATCGGAGACCTCGTGCAACCTCGAAGGCAAACTTCTTGAGACACAATGCCACACTGTCATGTTTTACAAACTCCCAATTTAATTACATCACTGTCAGATTTAGGAGCCCAATGAGAGAATTATTACATCTTCTTCTATACATTCATGATTCTCTTTCAAGAAACACTCTATACCTGAAGCAAACTCCCCACCATCCTTCTTCCCTTGGATCACCCAAAAAGAAATATAATGAAAATATTAGCAAATGAGTAAATTTATGGAAATTCTCAGCCATTCGTTAAAATAATATACCTAGAAATAGAGCTCAGGCTTCTGTGATCCATATCAAGTTTGAGAGATATTTTTCGGCGAAAATCACATGGGATACCATTTGTCCATCTTCCGTATGTTCAGGGGACCACTGATAGAATTGGAAGGATTCTCAGGAAGCATAGTATCCCTGGGACCTTTAGGCCCCTGAACACCATTCGTATGTCCCTCAGATCAGTAAAGGATCCTATCGACCCTAAGGGTTTGAAAGGTGTTTATATGATCCCTTGTTCCTGTGGAACCCCCTATATTGGGGAGACTGGTCGCTCCATTAATCAAAGGATTAGCGAGCACGCAACGGACCTTAAGCATAGGAGAGCTAAGTCTTCCGATTTAGCTGAACATGCTGAGAAAACCAATCATCATGTTTGTATTGAGGAGGCTAGTGTTATTGCTAGGGTTTCGCATTTCCATCATCGAAAATTTAGGGAAGCGCTTGAGATTGAAAAGAGGCCAAGCAATCTCAATAGAGAGGATAGCTGGAAAATTAGTAGGTGTTGGGTCCCAGCGCTCTCTTCCTAATCGTTTTTCCGCCCTCCTCTTAAGGTTTTTTGTTTTTTGTTTTTTTTTTGTTTATTTATTATTATTATTATTATTTTAATTTTATTTAATTTTATTTATTTATTTATTATTTTATATTTTTTATGTTTTCTCTTCATTATTTTCTCATTTCATTCATTTATTTATTTGTTTGTTGAGAGTTAATTTTTTCATTGTCCTTTAATTTTCCATGTGTTTTCTAATTAGTTTATAATTTTAATAATACTTTTGAATAAACACCCATTTCATATATATATATATATATATATATATATATTATATTACTTCATATATTCCTGCATATAATTTATTATAAGGTCCCTTATATAACTAATTTTCCATTTAAATTCTAATCAACTTATATTTTTAACTAATTTTCTAACTAACCTAACATCCTTATGATTTTACTTTATTTTATTATAAGGGGCTTTATGTAACTAATTTTCCATTTAATTATTAATTAACTTATAATTTTTAGTCATACTTTTTTACTTTATATATTTGTATTTAGGCATTTAATTTATTCATAAGGTCCTGTATCTAACTAAAATTCCTTTTAAATATTATTTAACTTATAATTTTAATAATATTTTTTGAACTAAATAACCATTAAAAATATTTTTTATATTTTTAAGGGATTGGACCTAGATATTACTAATTAAATTAATAAAATAATTTTGACCCCGGTCCTAGAGTCAAACTAGCCGTTGGTCAAGTTAACCGTTGGAGGCTCTGCTCACACTATTTAACTTGCTAAGCTGGATCTGTTTTTCCAACTTGTCCTGATGATGAACCACACTAGTTGGTTCAAAATGCGTCGACAAATGGTATCCCATGTGATTTTCGCCGAAAATTCTCTCACATACCTAGAAATACTTTGAGTCATCGACCATTCTGGCTGTCAATTCTACAAGCTCGTGGATCTTGAACGGAATGTGTATTTTCTCAAGAATGGTGTTAGGTAGAAGTTGTCCAATTAGCAAAGCGAATACAAATTTAGTATACACATTCAAGGGCTCGGTTCTCCATTTTCGTGTAAGCGAATAAAAATTATATATTATATATATATATATATATATATATATAATCAATGGTGTTCAATTTTCAAAATTATTAATATTTTAAAAAGATTGAAAATAAAATATATATTTTAATTAAAATTTTATGTTAAAAAAGAATTATTTGTTTATTTGAAAAAACTTAATAATATTATTTAAAATTATTAAAATTTAAAATATTTGAAATTAAATATAAGGAAAATAAAATAGAACACCAAGAAATAAGAATAATAAAGGGAAAACCAAGAAAAGGGGTAAAAATGAGTGAGTAATTGTAACATACCTCAATTAAAGATGATTTAACTCTACATTGACCATTACCACAATTTCTCACCTTCGGTTCAGGAGGTCACGTTAACCCTTATAATGTATAAATTTTATCATTATACTTACTTCGTTGGAAGGATATTATACTTTGTGGTCTTAATCGTAGACCTTAGTCTACTATTCCATATTAACAATGTTTTTCCACATGCGCATATGGATTTTCTTGCATGAGTTTGTATTTGATATGGAAGATATGAAAACGTATTATAGCTCTTGTGTGCTAGTATATTATATAATTGCATTTAGCATACTATTTGATTGAATGGCTTTAGCGTATCCAAACTCTCTAAAAATCCACCCATTGTGTGCGAGGTGGCCATCAATTCTTTGGGTATTCGTGCAAGCAAGATCTATGGTTCTTGTGTTTTAGGATTTCATAGACGGTGATATTTAGAGAGGGGTGGTTAAAGGTTAACCACCTTCCCATACTGATCTAGATTTAAACAGAAATGCAAAAAATTACAGATGTAACCATACATATATAGAGAGATGCAACATAAATAATACTTCATTTCATTATTTTAAGAACTATGCTTACAAACAAAAATTGAAATAAACTAGTTAGGGCGATGGTAGCTTATCTTTGAGAAGAGATGTAGGGGCTACATGCGTCTGAACTTTGTTACAATGAAGCTCGAAGTCCTATTTATTATTGAGAAACAATGGAAAACCTGAAACATCCAAAACCCTAACCTTAGAAGTTGAAACGCCAAACTGTGGGCCTCGTTTGGGTAAATTGGTACATCAACTTTCGAGGGTCATAACCTTGGCATATAATTTGCGTTTGACGTGGACAGTTTCTCATTAGAAATATCTAGTCATGAAGTACAACTTTGGGAAGACAAACAACTGTCTGTGGACCGATGTTGCTCCCAGCTTTCCCAAAAAATGTCATTTAGGGCCTCGAAATGGCTCCAGAAGTTTAGGACCCAAAAAACTGCTAAAAATAGTAAATTGTGTTACAATTAAGGAAACTGAAAAGATGAAAGAAATAATGGTGGGGGTCCATGTGGAATTAGCGGATGGCCACCAATATCCACCTAGATCATTCCTCCCCATTTAGGAAGCAATGGTCGCCATTGCATTGATTTCCTCCATGAGATAAGGAAACTTCTGTTGAACTTGGTCCCTGGTGAACCACTTTCCCTGGCGAAGCAGTTGGCATGCTTTGACAACTCAATATAGTTGAATGTTCTGTTGGGGAGTGTGCTTGATCTGTGTGTCCATGATCCGATCAGTTGCAACTTGCTCGATGCAATATGGATTTAACTTTGTGGGTGTGAGCTATTTTGCAATGTCGGATGTGTCTGGTAATGGTGGAAAGTATGGTCGAAGGCGGTCCGCATTGAACACTGGGTGTACGCCAAGGAATGGGGGAATGTTGAGATTTAATGTGTTATCTCCCATAGCCTTGGTAATGGTGTAAGGACCATATCAGAGTCGTCTGAGTTTCTGATAGGCTCCAGTAAGGTGTCCCTTTGCAAATGAAACCAGACTTTGTCACCCACTTGAAACTTGTGTGGCACTCGATGTTGATCATGTCACTGATTGTACTTGGCATTTGATTTCTCCAGAATGTCTTGGACGTGCTGAAAAATATGTTGGACGTGCTGAATGAAGTTGTTTGCCTTATCTGTTTCAGACTGGACATGAGTTGAATATATGTGAGTAGCTACAAATGGCATCGCCACATCAATAGGACATAGTGGGTGGAATCCCAAGCCCACTTGAAAAGGGCTGTGACCAGTTGAGCTATGGAGAGCCTAGTTATAGCTATGCTGAGCATAGGGGAGGCTCCCATTTCAAGTGCATGGATACTTTGAGTTGTACATGCGTACAATGTGTACGATCATCCTGTTGACAACCTCTGTCTAGCCATTAGTTTGGGGGTGGAAGGTTGTAGACTTAGTGAGTTTGGTGTGCAACATCGACTAGACACTGGACTAAAATGTACTGAGGAACCTATTGTCTCGATTTGAGATGATACACTATGGGATCCCAAAGTGTACCCACACTCATTCAAAGAAGAGTTTATTACTGGCTTCTGTTGTGACATTCTTCTTGCAGGCTTCCATAATGGCCATCTTTGATAACCTATCGATGATCACAAAAACACAGTTGTTTCCATGCTTAGTAGAAGGAAGGCCCAACATGTAATCCATGAAGATGGATTCCTAAGGTCGACTAGAGGTAGGCAGCAAGTTATAGAGGCATTACTTCTTGATGGTCGGTTTGGCAATGGCACAGGCAGTGCATGATCTGATGTACTTCCCGACATCCTGTTGAAGATTTTGCCAATAGAAATAATTCTGCAGTACTGCCACCATTTTCTCGACCCCGAAATGCCCAGTAGCCTAACTGTAATATTCTTCCCAAATTATCTTGGCATGCCCACTTGAAGGAACACAAAGGTGACCCAAGTGGCATAACAGGGCATGCTAGAGGTGAAAATCTAGAACACGCTGACCCTCTAAGAGTGTCTAGTATGTGTGGCCGAATTCTGGGTCACTTATGTAGAGAAGTGGCCAATCAGAAGTATCATGCCCACAAGAGTTAACCATGGTGGTTAATGCGATGATCGGTGGTCGACTGAGGCAATATGCAACATTATTGGTGCTACGCTTCTTATACTTGATATTCAAATGGAACTAATGCATGTATGTGGACCACTTTTGATGGCGATCATTCTAACTACGGGGGCTAATGGTTTGTGTGGATGACTATTTCCTTCCCCAAAATGTAATGCTTCCATTGTCAGCATGCCTAAACAATGGAATACATATCTTTATCATAAGTGGGATACTTCTAGACTATGTCTGAATGTGCCTCACCATTGGGTGCCCATGTTAACTAAGGACTACCCTAATAACATAGTCAGAGGCATTTGTCTCGACCTAAAATGGTTGTTTCAAGTCTTGTAATGTGAGCATTAGTGTCGAGCAGAGGTGATCTTTCAACTCTGTGAATGCCTTCTGTTGAGATCCAGACCAAACAAATTTTGCTTTCACTCCTCCCTTGGTGACTTGACTCATGGGCCAAGTGATATGAGAAAATCCCAACACGAACCTGCGGTAGAAGTTTGCAAGACCCAAAAAGTTGTGGAACTCTATCAGAGTGGTTGGAGATGGCAAATCCCGAATGACTTGGATCTTGGCTAGATCCACATGCACACCCTATTCATTAATAAAATATCCCAGATACTAAACCTGGGTCATACCAAAAGAGCATTTCTCCAAATTGGCACATAACTTGTATCTCTACAGTGTTTGGAGAACCTGTCATATGTGGTGGAGGCACTCTTCCCAACTCTGGCTAGAGATCAGGATGTCATCTAAGTATACCACCACAAATGAGTTTGTGAATGGCTGCAAGATGTCATCCATTAGCCTCATGAAGGTTTCAAGATCCTTCGTCAATCAGAAATGCATGACCAACCATTATAAAAGGCCCTCCTTGGCTTTGAAGGAAATCTTCCACACATCAGAGGGTTCGATTGGTACCTGGTGATATCCTAACTTCAAATTGATCTTGGTAAAATATTTTTCCCCCTTCAGTTTGTCGAGGAGGTCACCAATCTATGGGATCAGGTACCTATTACAGATAGTGATCTTGTTCAGCGCCCGATAGTCAATAGAGAGTCTCCAAGTGTCATTCTTATTCTATACCAACATGATTAGGCTCCCACAGGGCAATGAAATTAGACGGATGTGACCTTTCTCCAGCAACTCTTGAATCTACCTCTTGATTTCATTGTTCTTTAGAATGGAGTGCCGATAGATTGGTCCATTGGGCAGTGATGCACTTGGGGTCAGATTGATGGAGTGCTTGAGGGGCCTTGTCTAGATGTCGTGGCCACCATCTTCTTCTTTCCTTAAGGACGTATCATCAGGAAAACAAATTTCCCAGTTTTGGAAATGAGCTTACTGAATTGTTTTGCAGAAACCAAAGATATGGTGGTAGGTGGTGCTACCTCTGGTATCATGTACAACTTATTTTTCAAAGATACAATAATAGCACGAGGCCTTGATTTATACTTAGCATGTCACTTCCATAATTATGGTTGTCCTCATAATACATCACAAACATCAAGGGGATCAATGTCACATAATACCTCATCCATGAAGGGTTTGATGTTGTATGGAAGTTGACACTGTTGGCTCACATGAAGATCTCATCCTTGGTGAAGCCACTCGATGGTGTATGGTTGTGGATGTGTTGTGGTCTATAAGCCCAGTCACTTCATGACCTCTGCTAAAATGAAGTTCTTTTGTGTTCCACTGTCAACAATGAACTGTAGCGGGGAACCATTTACCCACATCTAGGAGTGGAAGAGACACTCATCATCCTCTGGATCTTTGAGTTCCTCCTTCTAGATCTTCATGGTGGCAACAATTGCGTTGGGCTCCGCATTGATAATCTGCCTCCCTTTGTCATTCCCCTCATCGAGCTCTAACTCAGAGTCAGAACATGCATCTGATTCTGAAATGTTTAGCTCGGTAACCAGTGACTTCTTAGCCTGACACTCACTTGTGTTGTGAGTGGAGCTCTTATGGAACTCACACCACTTTTCTGTGTCTTTTTTCAGCTTCAAGACGTTGTTCTTTACTTGCATCTTTGGCGGGTTGTCTTGGGCTGCCCTACCTTGGATTTATCCTTTGTTCTGCAATTTGGGGGATCCTTTTCCTTGCTTCGGATTCACAGATCCAAAGTCTCACTTCTTTTTTTTTAACTTTTGGTCGATCTTGACAGCATATCGGTATGTCATGCCAAGTGAGGAGATGTTCAGGAATTATATTTCTTCCTAGATGTACTTGTGTAGGAAACCATGGTATTTGAGTACCAAATGCCACACTGAGTCCTTGATAACCAACTTTGTACGAAGGGTATGGAAAATATTGGTAAACTCTGGCACATCTTGGTCCCTTCCCTGTCGCAGCGTGGTCCACTTTATGTATTGATCCTCATAGCTTTCAACAAGGTAGTATTGTTCCTTCATAGTAGTCTGGAATTAATTCTAAGTGGGTGTGGCTAAAAACAGTGAGGTCGTACTTTCATCCTTCTGCTCACAGTGGGTTTCCCATTAGTGCTTGATGTGGGGGGTGGCTTTGATAAGGGAAAAAGTAATCTTTTCCCCACCAGAAAAAATCATGAACAAAAAAAATACACTTCTAGCAAATTTAACCATTTATCTATGGTGTCTACACCTATCTGACTCTCAAATACGGGAATGTCAAATTTAACGCCTTAAAGGGTGTGGCACTTCTAGAGCAGCTTCTGGAAGTAGATGTGTCGCCCCTGAGTAGTCATTGAAGGATCTGGGTGAAGTTGTGCATCATCACATTCCTTTGTCGCTCGAGGGCCTCTTCAAGCAATATTTTGATAGGATCTCCTAACCCTTCATCTTTCTTTTCATCTTTCATGGGAGGCCATTGATACTTGTGAGGTTGTTCTTGCAAAGGTTTGACCAGCTCAAGCCCTAACTCCTTATATCTCGATCTCATTGGGGACATGAAAAGAAAGACAAAGAAAGAGCAGCCCACTCTAATACCAGTGATCGAGATTTAAATAAGAATGCAACAAATAAATGATATAATCATACAAATAAAGATGCAATAGAAATAATAGTTCATTTCATTACTTCCAAATACTGAAATATGCTTTCAAACAAAAATGGAAATAAACCATCTAGGGCGATGGTAGCTTATCTCTGAGAAGACATGTGGAAGCCACATGCCTCTGCACTTTGTTAAAATGAGGCTTGAAGGCCTATTTATTGTTCAGAAACAATGGAAAACCCTGAACATTCAAAAACCTAACCGTAGAAGATGAAACGCCAAATTGTGGGTCCCGTCTGGGTAAATTGGTACATTAGCTTCCCGGGGTCGTAACTTTGGCGTACAATCTTTGTTTAATTTACATAATATCTCGTTAGAAAGCTCTATCTTGGAACTACAACTTTTGGAAGAGCAAGATCAGTCCATGGTCCCATGATGCTCCCATGTTTCCCAAAAAAAAGTCATTTAGGGCCTCAAAACAGCTCCGGATGTGCAAGACCCAAAAAAGCTGCTAGAAATAGTAAACTGTGCTATAATTAAGGAAACTGAAAAGCTGAAAGAAACAATGGTGGGGGTCCAAGTGGAATTTTAAATTGGCCACCAATATCCACCTGGATCACATACCAACACCCCTTACAACTCATTTGCCACACCCCCTTGGTCAAACGTGGCTCTCTAACTGGTTGTGGATATTTCTATTCTGCGTTCACTCAGTCATCAAAAGGTCTTTTGTCAAGGTTTTTCTTTGTGAATGATCATGTTTTATTATGCTTACTTCAATAATTGGTTACTTATTTGTTTCCTTTGCTTTCTTTGGAGTCTCAGGACTCGACATCATAGTTTACATTCAATGTCTCCTTTAAGTCCTCCTCCAAATCTTCAGCCATATATATATATATACACACACTCTTCATTTGCTTCTTTTTGAAAGGTTTTGGTATTGTATGCTATCTCGAACCCTTTGAAAGAAAAATATATGTCCTTTACGATTCCTACCTCTTTGTTTGGGTATTGATTAGTTTAAGTGTAGCAAAGATAGTACTTTTGGGTGAATTAGATACGAAAAGACATTTCTTATTATATAATTTTCGTGTTAATTTTCATTGTTTATACAACTATATATTGTAGGCATTGAGGACATAATACTTCCCAAGGAAATTGGTCTTTAAATTTTATGTTATAACTATGTGTGTTAGTTCAAGATGTATAGTAATTTTATCATTCATGTTATATGCTTTTTGATAGAGTTCGTGTTATCATTCAACATCAACTTATATGCCACTGTATGGTTAATATTATGAGATTTTATTTTGGAAGATATTGCTTCTGTTGTAAGAGTATTACTCTGATGAGGTTATGAGTCATCCCATAAGGTTTGATGCTTTTGTACAATTTATTTAAAATTGATAATTCTGGTCTTAGATTTGTTCTACTTGTGGAACATATTTACATTTGTTATTTCAACTATAAGAACTTTTGAATTGTTATTTGAAGATCTCCGTGAATACTAGTATTCTTCTTCAATGACATTCTAATGAGATAGGGACTGATTCTAGACTATGAACTCCGTTGAATTGTTTCGAGATCTTACCCAATTGTCATAAAAGTTTATCCCTAGAGCCTAGTCTTATTAGTTTCCTCATTTTCTCAATGATAGACTCTCAAAATAAAAAGTGAACAACATATGTACTAAATTCTGCATAGTACTATACAATGAATTCAAGTATCAAGATATATTCATATGGAAACGTATACTGCTTCTAGGTTAGATATTGGTCTAATAGATGGAAGTTGACCCACTCTCTATTGTGATTATTTATATACCTTTTAAAATTTCAGAGTTCCAAAAAAATAACTTACAGAGTCTTTAACAATCCCTCACCATTCCTTATCCTAAATGTTACTATAGTTGCTACATAAACTTTGCTCAATTTCATATTCTAATGAATTCACAAAAGATACATTAATCCATTACTACAAGTAAATTATAACAAAGTATTTAAAAGGTTTTCAATTCATTACTATCAAGTACAACAACATTTTTTTGTTCTAAAAGAAAACTTAACCACACATAATAATTATATGTTTAGTTTAAGGTACCAAGTAAATTTACAAAAGGAAAGACCACTCCTCCCAACTAATGAGATTGGAAATTCCACCAAAATCTACCCATGAGCTAGTCTATAAATCCTAGAATAGTTAAGGGACAATGACCTAACAAGTTATGTTTTAGGGTACTATAACTCTACTAGTCGAGCCCAACAATACACATGGTCACAATTTTGTCTTAAGGATTACACTGGACACCCACCAACTCAGGAAAACCCTAACTGGAAACATTATGCCTCCCTTCAATGTTGTCCTGTCGTAGGCTCACAAGCTACAACTTCATTTTCCTCACTTGAACCTCCTGCAACTAGGTACGAAGATTTCAAGATTTCATCAATGTTTTTCCCTCTTTCGTCTTGGCTTCCTTGTCCCAAATGATATTATTTATCTTTACGGAGAGGAATAAGAGTCTTCTAATTGTTTGGGAGTGATAAAAAATTTCACTACATGACTTCTCCCTATAAATTTCATGGCTAACAATAATCATCTTTTAAGTAAAGTTAAAATAATTTAAGACTTTAAATTCCCCTAGCCTTTCCATGTAGCCCATGGTTTACTAAGTCACTATGGTAAAAGTAAATTAAATATTTAATTTTCTCTGAGGGGTATTACATATTCCCCCTCTCGACAAAAACATCATCCTCAATTTTTCCTAACCCTCAAAATAGGATAGAATATGTCTCACACATATAATCCCCATGCCCTCAAGTAGAATTTTCCGGTTCAAGTGTTTTTGCTACACTTTAATCTCTCTTTTGATCGAAAATGTGTAGAGGTTCGAGCAAGAATGCTCTCTATGATCTCACCTAAATACATAATCATTATTATGATTAGTTTCCATCAATCATCATTTAAGAACATATATATATGTTTCGAACTTGACTGCATACATGATCTGAATTTGATCGCTAGTTAATGTTGTGCTATTATCATTTCTGGATATAAAATTTTCTTTTCTTTGGTTTTCTTCTCCACAGAGAGTTTATCGATGGGCATGTGATTGTCAATTCATCTAACTTGGTGAAATTTAGTGTTTTGCATGAACTTAAATGAATGAATTTAAATGGATGAACAACAACATATATAAGCACGGCAAGCACAAATAATAAAGCTCAATACAAAAATTTTTGTTGAAGGTGTTCACCCCTCTTGGGCTACATCTTCTTGGTCTACCTTCATAGTGTGGGACTTTGTATTAGCTTCAATAGTGCTCAAATTTTTGTTACATGCATCAAATGCTCTTGGAACCTATTCTAATGAGTTTACAACATTCAAATCTATCAGAAATGACTATTTGTTTACTCAATTTGGTTACCAGCTACTTCGGGAATGGCCTCCAACATGTGGTGGTCATGGGCTTCAAAAATATTCAAGTAAACAAAAACACCTATAGATGACCTTTTCTACCTCTACAACCTACTCCAATAAGTTCCCAGCATGCAAATTAGCCAAAACTGACTATTCATTTTTGAAATTTGGCTGACAATTGAGTAAGTTATGGCTCAAACAATTTTTCCTACAAAACCTCTGCTAAATTTGGAGAACTGCCAGTTAAGACCGCCAAGTTTGGTGGCAGTTCTAGATTTAGTGGCTCTTCCATAAATTCCGCCAACTTATTTATGAATTAATTAAATTCTAAGCTGATTAGTGGCCCACTAATCCCACTTAACAAATGGCCCCTAACTCTTGGTTCGGGCGCTTGGTCACATGGGGTGTGGGCTAGCCCAGAAGGGCTTTTTTTACCAAACTTTTAGAAGCTCTAACTTTTTCATATGATGTCATTTTTTCAAACTGTTCATGGTGTTGGAATCTTGGAGACAAGCTCTATCCATTCTTTCAAGTCTGAAGCAATTCTGAGCACCTTCGTTTTTTAGCTAAAACACTGATCCCTGATCATTCCTCCCCACTAGAAGCCTTTTGGAGCCCAAAATATCTTTTGATCACTGATTATTTTGGTGAGGGGATTGTTCTCTCATCCTTTTAGTCTTCATCCATTGAAATTTTCCTAATTTCATCATTTGGATATTTTCATAAAAAGTAAAATTCTTCCTTGACTCTGACGACCATCTATTGTTGTCTTTGACACAGTCATGCTGCAATAATTCTGAATTTGCAGAACAACAATCTAATTTTGTAGAAAATATCTTGTCCCTAACTTGGTCAACAATCAAATGAAACTTGGAATCTTTCTCACCTTGCACTTTGTCTCTATGGCGATTTTTATCTCCTTTTTCATTGTACTTGAGTCGACTCTTGCTCAAGTTTCTTCACCATTGTAATGTGCCTTATGGAAACCAACAATGAAAATTTTTGAAACCCATGCCTTCTTCCCCAAGCCAATTTGTCCTCTTCTCTTTAACCTTTGCAACTTCTTGCACCGTCACATTGTTTTCAATACCAGTGTTGGATGCTACAAATGTTTTTCACATTCTTTCAAATACAACCTATTATCATTGTGAAACAACTCATTACAAATATAAGCATCTTTATGAAAGGTATGATTCAAAACATTTCTTTGTTTGATCATCAACAATGTCAAGTTCTGACTTGCATTCACTAGCCTCTTCATTTGCTCTACGTTAACTAAAGAAATGTTTAGTTTCTTGTGATGAGCTCTCAAAATATACTTCACCCCATCTTTAAGAAAATCATATTTGTGATCATAGTGATGAAACACCGCTTTCCTATCATACAAATATGGACTTCCCAAGATAATTCTAGAAATGTCAAGTGGAACCACGTCTAACTCGACTGCATCAACAAATTTTGCAGTAATAACAAATCTAAAAATGCATTTCCTTGAATCCTGTAAATTGGCATCCTTAACTATCCGTACCAAAGGGTATGGTTTATGATGTGGTACGATTTCAAGTTTAAGCTCTTTAACTAAATTTTTTAAAGTCAAGTTTGCTTGTGATCCACTATCAAAGAGTGCATCAATCTTGGTACGATTTGATATTACTCTAATAGTGAACAACTCTTCCATTTTGTCTTCATTTGGAGTGTTTTTGTGCCTATTTGAGGAACTAGTACTTTCAACATGTTGACCTTTCAAACCCATAGCTATAATTTTTTTGTCATCTCCTGAATCTGAACCTAAGTATTTTTCAGCTATATCAACAATTTTTCCCTTCTCTTTTGCTTTCAATCAGTCTGGTTTCAATTCTTTATGAAGTTCCCAACAATGGTCTTCATCATGGCTAGTCTTTGAACAATTTTTGCATGTGTTTTTTTCCTTCTCTTTTTTGATAATTGCATTCTTCTTTCCCTTCCATTTTCCTCCCTTCTCTTTTCCCTTAACCTCACTTTCATATTTGTCCTCTATGTTTCGTTTTCCCCTTGCCTCAAGATCTGTGGATTGCACATGTACTTCATCTACATTGCTTGCAGTAAACATAAGGATATTATGTTGCAAATAGGAATGTAAACCTCCAATATATTTCAAGACTGTGTCTTGTGAATTCAAGTTTACACCCAAAAATAAAGCCTTTTTCCTAAACTCCTCTGTATAATCTTGGACTGTTTGGCCTTGAAGCTACCTAAAATTATTCTAACTCATAATGGCCTTTTCAATATAAGATAAAAGATAAATTTGTCTTTTAATTGCAGAAACAAATTCAACCCAAGAAATGGATATCTTACTGTGGATTCGCATTTCCTCTTGAGTCTTTGCTTCCCACCAAACTAGTGCATCTCCTTCTAGTCTCAATGAGGCCAACTGGATCTTTATGTCATCTTCTTCAAGATTCTAAATTGTGCAGTATACCTCCAACTATTGAATCTAATTGTCCAACTTTTATGCATCCACTTCTCCATTGTACATGGGAAGTTCGAATTTTATGTCGAATTTTAGTAATGGAGTTTTTCCTTTTGGGATTTTGGAGTGAGTATGGGCAGTGGTGGCTATGGAATATGATGCTATGTGAGATGATGGATATGATGAGGAATATGATGAGGATGGTGGATATGGAGGTGGCATTCCACCATTCCCTTTGGAATCCTTCTTCTCATCTTTTTTGTCCTCTGAACTTCCTTCTCCATGTGCAAGTTTAGAACTGTCTCCAACCAGTCTGGTGTTCCTCTCTTCATAGGGGACTTTAACCATCTCAGTCAAAGTATAGAAATATTTCTTGAATTCTTCCTCTTCTCAAGAGGGACCTTCATGTTCTCTTTCTCCAGACATAATGGCTATGGATTGATGCTCAGAAATTTGTATTAATGCTTGTACATTTTCAATCACTTCAGGCTCTTGTGAAATCTATGCCTTTTCTGTCTCAACTCATGGACATGGAACTTGAGGTGATTCAGGTGCTACCTTGAGTGGTCCTTTGGGTGAGAATGATGCTTTCTCAACCTTCTTCCTTCTTGTCCTAATCTCAAGACTATCTATCTGTATCTTCCCTTCTCCTCTATGCATCTTCAACCTTGTAATCACAAATACAATTATAACTATTAAACCCTTCAAGAAATCAAGAAAGAAACCTTCTGCCCTAATACCAACTTGATATGAATTTGATTTCTAGTTAATGTTGTGCAAGTATCACTTCCAGATATAAAACATTCTTTGCTTTGGTTTTCTTATCTAAAGAGAGTTTATCCATCAGCATGTCATTTTCAATTCATCTAACTTGGTGAAATTTAGTGCTTTGCATGAATTTAGAAGAATGAATTTAAATTGCTGAACAACATCATATAAAAATAAATCAAGCATAAATAACAAAGGTCAATACACAAATTTTTGTTGAAGGAGATCACCTCTCATAGGCTACATCTCCTTTCTCAAGCTTCATAGTGTGGGCCTTTGTATTAGCCTCACTAGTGCTCAAATTTCTATTATATGCATTGAATGCTCTTGGCACATATTCCAATGAGTTTAAAACATTCAAATCTATCAAAAATGACTATTTTTTACTCAGTTTGGTTACTAGATGCTCTGGGAATGGCCTCCAACACTTGGTGACCCTAGGCTTAAAAAATATTCAAGTGAAAAAAAACACCTATAGACGACCTATTTTGCTTCTACAACCTACTCCAATGAATTCCCAGCATGCCAATTAGCCAAAAATGACTATTTACTCAATTTGGTTACCAACTTCTCTAGTAATGGCCTCCAACACCTCGTGGCCCTAGGCTTCAAAAATATTCAAGTGACCAAAAACACTTATACATGACCTCCTCTGCCTTTGATTCCTACTCCAATGAGTTCCCAGCATGCCAATTTAACAGAAATGACTATTCATTATCAAAATTTGGCTAATGATTGAGTAAGTTATGGCTCAAACAGTTTTTCCTACAAAACCTCCGCTAAATCTGGACAACTACCAGTTAAGTCCGCCATGTTTGGTGGCAGTTCCAGAATTAGTGGCTTTGCCATAAATTCCACCGACTCAATTATAGATTAACTAAATGGTAAACTATTAGTGATGCACTAATCCTTCTTAACCATTGGCTCCTAGCTCCTGGTTTGGGCGCTTGGTCACATGGGGTGGGGGCTCACCCCGTGGAGCATTTTTTTTACCAAAGTTTCAGAATCTATAACGTTTGCATATGATGTTGGTATTTCAAACTATTTGCAGTGTTGGAATCTTGGAGATGAACTTTATCCACTCATTCAAGTTTTAAGCAATTCTAAGGACTTTCATTTTTTAGCTAAAATACTGATCGTTGATCAAATGGTATTTCTATACTCAACATGGTTCATCAAATGTGTATCCCAATGATCTACATATGTAAACTTGAGAGTTTATGGTTAAAATTACAAGTGAAATTATAGTGTTTTTAGGCAATTATGTCAATTACAATAATACATAAACATGTTTTTTAAACTTGGTTTTGTAGAAAATAAAGAAGACATCAGTACCATAACAACATACACAAGACAAAAAATGCTGAAGGAGTTCAACCCTCCTAGGATACATCTCCTGGTCCAACTTCCAATGTTCGACCTCTTTCATTGTGCTGAAAATATCTATTTACATCAAGTTTCAATGCTTAGAATGAAAAAATAATGTCTCCAGTGGCTCCAGAACAGTCAAAACTCCTAGCTAGGCTATTTTTGTACTCAAAAAGGTCGAAAATTGACTAAGTTATCCTCCAGAGAAGTTTTCCTACTAACGTCCTCAAAATCACACCCACCTGTTAACTGTTCTACAAAATATGTTTTTTTGCAACCCTATGGGGCTACAATTTTACCCCGCGTTGATGATATTCCCACTGAATTGGGTGCAATTTTTCAAATCCTTAAATCGGCTATGTCCCCCATGAACCAACAAAATAACGTCACGTTTCACATTTAAGGGCGTTGGATTCAGGAGTGGCTAAACTGATTCCCATCAAAACGTTTGACTCTACTCGTGCCTAGTGTTCGGTGGTATGATTGCCTTAAAACCCAACACAATTGTATTTGAAATATCTTGCCAAAACATTAAATGAACCCCCAAGCTGGATTGAACCAAGGTTTGGTGGTTAAACTCCAATTCAAAACTCATTGTAACATTAAAATCAACCACTAATCTCTTCACATGTGCCATGACCTCCCACTTATGTGCTAGCCACTACTGTTAACAACTGTCAAGTGGTGGTGTTGGCATATGGTTCGACAGAATTATTTCATATGATACTGGTTTACCACTAGTTTGACTATCGATTTGCTTGGAGTTTGATACCCACCATAACCTTAAACCTTCAACCCATTCACATGTGTTTAGTCATACGCATAGACCACTCATTTACAAACTGCTCTAAACTTCGGTTATGGGTATATTATATGGTTTGGTTATGAAATATGAGTGTTGCAATATAACATACGGGCTACTTTTTTCATATGGTTTGGTGAATATATGGTAGCATATGGTGTTGGAGCCAGTGTTAACCTCGAGCCTTCTTTGCCTACCATGTTACGTGGTTTGGTGGACCGAGGGCTAGGGGTTAACCTCGGTCTTGACCCATAAATAAAAACCCACTAAACCTTAAATAAAACTTGAATCCATTCTTTATCAACTAACTCAGTAGGTGGGGTGGTGAAGAGCGTTTTTTTTGGAGGGGAAGTCTTGCGTTTGAATCCACTAGAGGTCAATCTAGCCAAATATAGGAAAAAAATTCAAGGCCCTCAGGAGGCCATGTGGAAGCCAATGATTGACCCACATAGCTCTCTCTAATTGGTCCATATAAACGATCCCATGAGCTAATAACAAGAAACCATTCATAGACAATCAGAACAAGGGAAGTGTTAATCATCTATAAGCCCAAGAAAACATAGTCATGCCTAGCCAAATGCCTAGTCAGCGTATGGACTGCTGACTGGGTGTACCTGCAACCCAACATTTAAAATTTTAGTTGTTTGGCAATTTTATCAAAACATGATATCAGGAGGATACAATATCATTTTTGACTCAAACGAGTTGCATTGGATTCATATCACCAATATATATCCAATCATATAGGTTTCAAGCATTTTAGAGAACTTTGAATTTTGAGCACTGAAGTCATCCCTAGATCACTCCTCCCCAGTGGAAGTTTTTGGACCTCCAAAAGCTCATTTTGAGTCAAAACTTAGATGAGGGTACAATTCCATCTCCCTTCTAGTATTAATCCACTTAGCTTTGCTTGGATTTGTTGCTTTGAGCATTTGATGAAAGTACATCACTTTCCCTACTTTTGGAGTCCTTGTCTTGCTATTAAAGATGACGTCTTGCTGTAATTTCCCAAGATTTTCTTTAAAGAAAACTACCCTTGAAGGAATCTGAATATTCACTCCTCGGTCATCAATCAAATGAAACTTATTCAATTTCAAATTCACTTCACCTTGAACAGTATCTGCATAATGATGCTTAACATGTCTAGCCTTGTAATCGACTCAACTCTTTACCAAATGTGATCGCCATTGCCATGTACCATCATTCTTCAAAGCCAAAACATTATGAAACCCACAAGAAGATGTTCTAGGACCAATTTTCTCTTTTTCAAACAACCTATTAGGGTCCTAGAATAATAGGATTCATAATTTTGAATTGGCTATGGTTAATCTTGTAATATTGTACATACTTTTGCTTTCTATAAAATGTTTTCCCATATTAAAATTAAAAAATGTAAAGAGGGTAGGTCCTAAAAGAATAATTAAAGGACAAAAGGAAAGAAAAGGATAAACAAAAAGTAAAAAATATGAACCCTACAGAAAGAGATAAAAATAGATCATGAAAGTGTGCAAATTCAAATGCCACTCCTTTTTCTATATTTTGTAAAATAATATTATGTGCATCTTGTCAAAAATGCCACAATCCATGAGGGTAAAAGTACTTTAAACTTGATTCATTCATGCTTCAAATTTCATGTTGATAGATAGAGAATAAAGATCTAGCGAAACATTTTAATCTTGGTAGATCAATAGTTAGGTAGAGAATAATAATGAGCTCATCAGTTTAATTTGAGCCATTGGAATCTATAAGGTTAGAAATGGATAGTTTGTTTATCAAAAGAAAAATAAATAAAGGGTCAAGAAGCTCAAATGCACCCAATGAATGAAAAGAAAATTGTAAGGTAAATAAAGGGTAGGTAGAAGAAGTTTTGCAAATGCACAAGGTTGCTAAGTCGAAAGCACATTCATCATGCTTAATCCTATGTTCCATGTGTAGGACGAATTGTGTAAGAGAAAGGACATTTGCTAAAGCTTAATTACTAATTTCCCCTCATTTCACTAGACCCCCACATACGTATTTGCTAATTTCCCCTTATTATCCCTTCATTACTTGTAAAAACCTTTCCCTTCATTTTGACCTTTTATCTCTTTGTTTCACATATTTCCCTAGACATTACCCTTCAAAAATTACTCCCCCTTCCCAAAACCCCTTTCCCTAGTGTGAAACACATCACCATCACAAATAATACATTCCCCCCTTATTGATTTCCCCTTTTCCCCTTAAAAACCCACTAAACCCCTTTTATCCTAACTTATTTCCTAAACTATATCCCCCGCATTATGAAATTAAAGTCCCCCATGTTATAAATTCCCTGACACCCTTTTAACTCACTAAACCTTGGTGTATAGTTAAAACCCTTCGCCATATAGCCCATGGTCCCCACCTCCTATTAACCCACTTCTTATATTTAAATCTCGTCATTATTTGTTAATTAATTACAATTCATTGTAATTAAACCCCAGTCCCTACCAACCACATCCCAGCTCCTTCTGTTCAACTTCAACGCATGATATCCCTCTAATATCCCATCTCCAAATCCAATGGTGCACATCCATGTCGTGTAGATTCATCACCCAACAGTTAACGGTGCAAGAGAACGCAAGGTTCGTGGTTTTGGACGGGCACAATTTTGCTACGTCGTGGAACCAAGTTATATTGCGTGCTCGCAAAGAATATTGCCCCCAACCCAAAAGCAGTGTGATATGGCATAAAACCACCTACCCACCTAAACCAAAACTGTCCACTGATCATTTGGCAATTCTCGCGCCAAAATTTAACCATTTTTGGTTAAAAGATTGAAAAGGCCCCATTTTACTCTTTTCACTCATTTTCGTTGTAAAACTTTATTAATGAATTCTGACACCTTGAACCTCTATGTGACCAATTTAACCACCTTTTTCGACCTGAAGATGCTGCAAACACCAAATTGAAGAAGCAAATTGAGAATTGAAGCCTCAGAAGCCTCTACTCCTACCATAGAACCCCGTCTACGCACCAAACCATCAAATTCCTAGGTATTCTTGATAGAACCAGAACAACCCTGTAAATTTAAGTTATACACAGTAATTATCAAAGATTAATTAATTAAATTAATTAAAAATCCTTCCTAAAATAAAGAAAAAACTCACTGTGCATCCAAACCCTTTTTCTACAGATTGAAATTACCTTCCCCACTATTCTAGACCTTTTGACCTTACTCCTAAAGCCCCAGAAAAAAGTAATTACATTGAGAAAACCAAATCATTGCTTCCCAAATCTCTCTGGATGGAAAAACTCTGTAGAACCCTCACTTGGATATTGACCACCTCCCATTAGCCGATAGAGAATTTCAAATAAAAGATACCATTTCCCCTAGCAACCTACTGAAACTCCACTGTTGGAGTAAGGATAAGTTTTTAAACCAAAATGATGACATTCACCTATGGGAGTCAAATTTTCCCAAGTACTTGTTTCCACGAGTACACCAATTCCCAAAAATCATCCACTTCTACCAACCTTGCTATGTTCCTAGCCAAAGAGCCATAGTCTCCCCTAACCAACAAGTTTTTTTCACTATTACTGCAAATCAATAAATCAAATGTTGCAGATCTAGCTAGGCCAAAATGAGATGCCACTTCCCATTGAAGGCTTAGTTGAACTCTACACTAATCTAGACCTTCCCAAGAAAGCTTAGATCTTTTAGACTTTCATCATAGAGGAGTCTCATACTCCTATAGATAGTCCTCCACATGTTGCCACCATTTTCTCTGAGAGAGCTAGAAAAATTATTAGCATGCTCTCTTGCATTCTAGGGTACACCACTTATGAACATGTGGATGAGGTTGTTCTTTCTTTCCTTTCTATCTTTCTCCCAAGCAAGCCTCCTACCACAATTTACAACTTTTCTCAGTTCATAGCAAACAGAATCCATGAACAGTTTATCATATTACTAAATGAGAGAGTCTTCAAATATTCATCAGTATTATTTCATATTTTCTTATCTTGCAGTCAAACAGTTTTCCAGTTAGCATCCAAAAGTTAGACACCAAGGGAAATCCAAGATCCATCATATTTTGGACACCATTGATCCAAATATATTCCACTATTTTTACTTATAAAGACTTCATTGATTCATTTGTTCATCCAGTTGTAAACATGCTAACTAGTAGCTATCAGCACAGAATAAATGATAATATTAAGGGAGTTTTATAGTTAGCTAAAACAATAGAGTGGGAGACTAGTATCTATACTAGGACCACACAAAAATCAGAATAAATGGATGCCAACTCACTCCCTACAAGCTGCCAAAAAACCTCCCCATGAGGATATTTACATTAGATTATTTCAGGAAAATCATAAACTCTACTGAAGTTAATTTCCTCTCAGCTAAGAAGAAAACTTAGTTTAAAACGAAAAACCAATTGGGCACTTTTATTTGTAATAATAAGGAAGCTGGACAGGAAGTAGACAAAATCTTACAGCAGATGAACTTCAAGACCTACTTTATGTGGCAGTAAGACCCTAATGGAGTCATAAACAAGTTAAGGCTCAAATTCAAGTTAAGTCCCTTCATAAATGAGTCTAGGCCAAACATCTAAAGATTTGCCAACTAGTCAGAATGGTTGGAGAACACTTTAATAGATGTGGAGAGTACCATAATTGATGTGGAAAATCATATTGATATGAGTTCATTTTTGCAAGTTCCAGCCATACAGGAACAGATGACTATTACTCCCTGATGAGCCCCAAATTTTGGTAACAATTTGGGCTCATTTGGCCTACTTACCTTGCTCAACCCTTCATTTTTTATCACTTATGCATCATTTCTTAGTATATTCGTGTTATTTGTAGGAAGAAGGGCAGTCATTATGCCTATGTGGCTAATACATGATGATTTCAGGTTTTTTGACATTAAATGGAGCAAAGACCACGCAAATGAAGACAAGGAGATAGCCAAGGTGGCATTGCGGGTTTATAGGGAGGTTGTCCACAACCTTGAATGACCTTCCTTGTCATCTCCACCCCAACTCCGAGCTCCAACAGCTATCACCACCGAGCTAGAAGGCAGCCAACGGATTCTACAGGAACAGGAGTTTACTTTCAGTTGAATAGCCAAGCTCCACTAATTGAGGAGGCCAGCTTGGCCCTCATCATGTATAAATATTGAGGCTGTAGCCTTCGATGAGACTCTTGAACTTTTGTTATAGATTTTGGATTACGAGCTGTAGCTCTGTTTTTGCTCTTTGTAAGCCAATTTTGGCATGTTGTTAGACTCATGATTTGATATTTTAATAAAGGCAGGCAGATTTGGATTCGATTTTGAGTTCTTAGAGGAGCTATAGCTCTCAGGTTAGGGCCCAACCTGAGAGCAATAGACCTCCTTCTCTTTGTATTGCTACTTGTCTTTCTTTTATCATTGCATTTCTTTCCTTTACATGCACTTGAAAAACACAGTTTGTTGAGTTGACTGTTTCGGTTTTGTTATGTAGGTTAGTTTCATGAATGCAGTTGTTTCAGTAGTTCAGAATTAGTATAGGGAGATTGAAGTTACGTTGAGTTCAAAAAAGGTTGATTGCATGCTCACTTTCACCTCTGTTTGGGGACCGGAAGTGTAGACTGTGCCAACTACCAAAAAAATTGTTTTAGCATATGCATGCAAGTATTGATGTAATGTTTTCGATTGAAGAATTGTCCATGCGATTTTATCTTGAGCAATGACTCTTTGGTTCAACATCATGCACGAATTCCCTTCAACTTACATTGCTGTTCATTGATTCCTAATAAAACAGTTAGAATAGGTTGGTGAACTTTCGTTTACATGCAAGATAAGGGTGATTTGTTTCGTTTACACTGCACAACACCACTCCATCGTGTTCTTATTCTTCTAAACCGTGCCTAAGCCCCCTACTCATCCTCTGTTGAGCTCATTTTTCTTCCAACCCTTCTACTGTCCACATTGCTCAATCTTTTCGACCTTCCACTACTCTACCCTTCTATCTATCAACCAGCTTTACACACGCCTTCCCCATCTCATCTCTCTGTCCATAGGCCATCTCAAGCTCCTCTTCCATCTTACCCATCCATCCATACAGCTCCTTCACTCCTCCATCACCCAAAACTCCGACTGTAGGACATCCTGTAGAAGTTAGCAGACTTCCTGTAGAAATCCCAAGTTTCCTATAGGATCCCCTGCAGACATCCTGTAGAAACCTGCAAACACGGTTGCCAAGCACCTGAACGTTTTGGACTTATGTTGAATGATGTGAGGGATCCCCTGGAACCTCTCAGAGCTCTCCTGACCTTTCCCAAGCCTTCCTTCCCTTTGAACTACCCCTGCACAGTCAAGACCCAGTAAGAAGCACAATCCCAATAACTCCACACACTTGAGCAAAAATACGAAAACTTGTTCTCTTCAATGGAAGTAGTTTAAATTCATGCATGTCATCTCACTAGAAGTAATGGAATCATTTCTAGAAGTTGCATTCCCACCATTGCATCATAGAGATTAAGCTAGTCAGATTAGGGTTTACTAGGGTTTCCATATTTGGTAGGCTTTCATTTCATTCTTGCAAAGTAGGTTAATTTCCTTTGAGATAGCCTTCATTCATCATTTAGAAAGCTTCTTCTGAGAACATATAGAAGTTGGCTTCAGCCCTAGTGGACTTGTGCCGGCTGACCAAGTGATAGCTGCAACAAGAGCTAGTACTTGTGCATATAGCACCGTCGCTTCCAAGTTTGTTACGAACGACCGGGTTGATAAAATTAGAGAAGGAATCTCCAGGAGTTGTAGCATTATTGCTACAATACTGGAGCCCGCCATCTTTTTGGCGCTGTTGCCGGGGAAGCGTCAGAGTATTAGTAATTGTTGATGTTCTTCTATTTTCTTACTCTTGCCTTCTGCCAAGTAGTTTATTTCATTTCCATTCTGCAAAAGTAGCATAGACATTTCCTACTTTCATAGATTAGCATTTCAATTCCGCAATTTCAATTTTTCAAGCATAGATTAGCCTTTCAATTCTGCAAGCGTAGACTAGCATTTCCATTCCTCCAATTCCATTTGAGCGAAGTAGATTAGTCCTTTCCTGCTTTCATTTCAATTCTGCATTTTTATTTCAGCAAGATAGTTAGTTGTAGATCAATCTGTTTCAGTTTTGCAGGTACCAAAAAAAAAAAGAAAAAAAGAAGAAGCAAAAGCAATCAAAAAGTCTTTCCATTTCATGCCTCATAGGAATCGAGATAAAACAGGCAAATTCCTACCCAACACCCCCACCACATCACTGAGTCACCCTTCTCTCTTCTTCGGTGACAGTGATCCAGAAGAACCTATAGGTGAACCTCCTGAGATATACGAAGATCCTATAGTAGAAGAAGAATTAGAGACCATCCCATCTGAAGCTATGGCTGACAATAGAAGAGAAGATGAGAGAATAGAAGGTGCCTTCCCCATCCGAGAAACCAATGGAGACATGAAAATGAAAAACATTAGTCCCTCCGCTCTACCTCACTTCCATGGACTGACTACTGAAGATCCTGATACCTTCCTGTTTGAGTTTGTTGTCCTTTGTAGAACCTATGACTATACTGAAGATGAGCAGAAGCTGAAATTATTCCCTTCAACTCTTAAGGATGCAGCATTACGCTGGTTCATGGGCTTACCTGGGAATAGTATCACCACTTGTGCTCAGATGCAGCAAGCTTTCAATACCAAGTACCGGGACTACTGTAGGTCCAAGGAAACCAAGGGAGAAATATTTCGGATGACCATGGGAAATGATGAGTCCTTAGAGGATTATGAGGAGAGGTTCCAACTTAGCTATAAGCGGGCCAGGTGCACACTTGACCCTGAATCCCTCAAGTTGGTCCTGCTCCGAGGAGTCCCTGAAGACCTTTTAGATACCCTTCACATGTTAGCTGGGGGAGATATTTACCAGCTGCCTTATGAGGACATCAAGATTGTGTTCAGAAACCACTCTAGGGCAGCCCGGAAACGAGGTAGAGGAAACCCTCTCTCAGCTGGTATCCTTTTCTCCAAGCATGAGTTTGCAAATCAATTAGAAGATCTTAAGAGTGAGGTGAGACAGACCATCGCCATGCAACTGGACACATTCAGGATCTAGCAGAAGAAGGAAGAAGCTGAGAGGGCCTTGGCTATCATCTGCCCTAGATGTACAAGGAGACACCCTAAGAACAAATGCCCATTGCATTCGGTTGAAGTGTGCTTCGTTTGTGAGGAGGACCATCCCACAAATCAATGTCCAACCTTACCTAGGTTTAAAGCTATGTACCAAGGGATAGAAGCCCCCACTGAACCTCTCTATTTCCTCAACCAAAGGAGGCCACAAGGACCTAGACCTTACCAGCAGGGGATGCAAGGGGCAACCCAAGCTTATTACAGCCCCAACCAATCGACTCCTATGCCTTCCTGGGGTCCCCCTGCTCATCCTTCCTGGTCTATGCCTCCTCCATGGTCTTATCCACCTCAGTACCCTACTCAACCCACTACTCATTCATATCATTCACATGCCCATTCACAGCCTTAGTGGAATGCACCTCAGTCGGGGTGGAGGCCCCAGTACAACACTCCTCCCGCCATTTTGCCTCCACCACCAGTTCAACCTCAACCATTACCTCCTGCTCCTCCAAGGCAACCTCAAATGCCTGCTAAACCGAACCCGAACCCCAACAATAGACAGGCCCAACAGGTATACACTGGGGAAACCTCATGCCCTACCTATGTTGTGGAGATCCAGGAGATCAATCTTCGATCTGGAAAGACTCTTCCGGATTACCAACCTCCTCCCCCAGAGGACGAGGAGGACAAATAGGAAAGTGAACCAAAGGCTATTCCACCCTTTCCTGAGAGACTAACAGCCACCACACAACCCAACCCAAAGGAGGATGAGCCTCTGGGAGAACTGAAGCAGTTGTGTGTGAAAATACCACTTCTCCAAGCCATCAAGGATGTGCCAATATACAACAAACTAGTTAAGGAAAAGTGTTTTAAACACCCAGGCAGGCGAAAGAGAGATGCTTCAACCATCAATGTCTTAGGACAACTGTCTGACCTTATGTTAGGACAAGTCATCTTCCCAAAGTACCTAGATCCTGGGAGTCCTGTAGTAGATGTCCACATCAATGGCACCATCATACCTCACACCTTGATTGATCTAGGGGCTGCCATTAATGTGATGAGCAGGGATACCATGCTCAAACTCAATCTTCAGGGTTCCTTGAGGAAGACCTCGACAGTACTGCAACTAGCAGATCACTCCACTGTGACTCCCGAAGGGATTGTGGAGGATGTCTTGGTCTCTGTCAACTCTTGGGAATACCCTGCAGATTTCTTGGTTCTGCAACCCAAGGCAAAGCTTACTGGATATCCTCTTATTTTGGGAAGGCCTTGGTTAGCCACTGCAGATGCTTACATCAGTTGCCGTGCAGGAAACATGACCATCAAAAACGGTCCTATGTCCAAGCAGCTAGTCCTATATCCTCCTGCCCAACCCTCCTTAGAGCATGACTTACCACTGTGGTTGGAGGAAGGAGAAGAGAATGAGGTGTACTCAGCACCTTTGTGCACCCTAGATACCACTAGAAGAGACCCCCCAACCGAGGATGACTTGATTGAGACTTTGATCCAGAATCCACCTTCCAGTGCACTATCCTTAGAGAAATTGGTGGAGGACGCCCAAGCCAGCACCTTAGTGGACCTTTGTGCCACCAACCCTGTCACTCCCAGAGTCAAGAATGTGGAGTTCGGCCTTGAGAGAAAGTTAAAGATCAGCTCCTCCCTATCTCCTTCCCAGGAAAAGGAGCTGTGTAGCCTGTTGGCCAGTCACCTAGATTCTCTTGCTTGGAGCTATAAGGAGATGAAAGGAGTCCATCCCTCGGTCTGTACCCATCACATATACATCAAAGAGGGTTGTAAACCGGTTAGGCAACCTCAGAGGAGAATGAATCCAGCCCTTAAGGACATTGTCAAGGAAGAATTGCAAAAAATGTTGGATGTCGGATTCATTTACCCCATCTCAGATAGTGAATGGGTGTCCCCTCTGGTGTTGGTTCCCAAGAAAAATGGGAAGTGGAGAATCTGTGTGGACTATCGAGAACTGAACAAAGCTACCAAGAAAGACCATTTCCCTCTACCTTTCATAGATCAAGTGTTGGATGGACTGGCAGGAAAGAAGTTCTTCTCTTTCCTGGATGGGTTTGGCGGGTACAACCAAATCCAAATCAGCCCGGAAGACCAAGATAATACCACCTTCACTTGTCCTTGGGGTACCTTTGCCTATCGAGTTCTTCCCTTTGGGCTATGCAATGCTCCTGCTACCTTCTAGAGAGCTGTCTTGAGCATCTTCTCGGAGCTGGTCCATGATGCGGTGGAAATCTATATGGATGACTTCACTCCTTATGGGTCCAACTTCCAGGAAGCATTTTCCAATCTAGGAAAGGTCCTAACCAAATGCATTGAGATGAACCTGTCCCTTAGTCCTAAAAAATGTGAATTCCTGATGACTGAAGGGACTGTGCTAGGCCATACCATTTCTTGCCAAGGGTTACAAGTGGATCCTAACAAAATTGCTCTCATCAAGACGGTTCCACCTCCCCAAAAGGAAAGGGATGTCCGGAGTTTCTTAGGATTAGAAGGGTATTACCAGAGATTCATTAAAGACTTCAGCAAGCTAGCCTCGCCATTGTTTGGCCTGTTGGCAAAAGATGTGGAGTTTAAATGGACTGACGATTGTCAGAGGGCTTTGAATGAATTAAAGGACAAGTTGGTGTCAGTCCCAATCTTGAGAGGCCCAAACTGGGCCCTACCTTTCCACATCCACACTGATGCCTCAAACAAAGCCATAGGGGCAGCTTTAGGACAAGTTGAACAAAAACTTCCATATGCCATTTACTTTGTTAGCAAAAACTTGTCCAAAGCCGAGCTGAATTACACTGTAACCGAGAAAGAATTCTTGGCTGTGGTCCATGCATTGAACAAGTTTCGACATTATATTACTGGCTATCAAACCTTTGTACATACGGATCATGCTGCAATTAGATATTTAATGAATAAACCAGATGTGAATGCTCGTATTATTAGATGGTTACTTTTGTTGCAGCAGTTTGATTTGACCATTGTTGACAAACCAGGTAAAGAAAATGTTGTTGCTGACTTTTTATCTAGATTGGATTTGTCTGCAGATGAGGATGGAACAATGGATGACCAGATGCCCGATGAACATCTGTTTGCTATCTCAGTACTCTCTCCATGGTTTGCTGATATAGCAAACTACCTTGTTTCAGCACAGTTCCCTCCGCACCTATCTTCAAGAGAGAAGAGGAGAATCATCAGAAAAAGTGCCTCATTTACTTGGATCGAGGGCAATCTGTTCAATCTTGGCCCTGATCAGATCTTAAGGCGTTGTGTAAGGGAGGAGGAAGTCTTTGATATCCTCCTCACCTGTCATGATGGGCCTTGTGGAGGACATTTTGCAGCAAAGAGGACTGCCTTCAAAATCCTACAGGCAGGCTACTATTGGCCCACACTTCATCAAGATGTCAGAAGATATATCAGCCAATGTGACCGATGCCAAAGAATGGGGAAACCGACTCCAAGGGATGAGATGCCTCTCCAACCTCAAGTGACTCTTGAACCATTTGAGAAGTGGGGTATGGATTTTTTGGGTCCAATCAACCCTCCTTCGAGGCAAAGGTCTTACATCATTGTGTGCACTGACTACCTGACAAAGTGGGCAGAGACTAAAGCAATCAAGGCAACAACAGAAGAGAAGGTGGCCGAGTTCTTAAGAGAGAACATCTTCTACAAATTTGGCTACCCAAGAGAGCTGGTCACCGATCAAGGGAGCCAGTTCACATCCAACTTGATTGAAGACCTGCTAGCTCACCACAAAATCAAGCATAGGACTTCCACCCCCTATCATCCACAGGCAAATGGGCAAGTGGAAGTCACCAACAGAGCATTGGAAGGGATTTTGACTAAGGTGGTGAGCAGAAGTAGGAAAGATTGGACAGATCGCCTGGTTGAGGCCACATGGGCTTACAACACCACCTGGAAGACCACCACCGGCTTCACACCTTATGAGCTGGTCAATGGGAAGAAAGCTTTGCTGTCCATTGAGTTTGAATAAAATACTTTGAGGATGGCAGCTCAGCTAGATCTAGATCTCAGCCATGCACAACAAGAAAGGTTATTGCAGCTGAATGGACTGGACGAGCACCGGATGCAGGCCCTCCTTCACTCAGAAGTGGTTCAACTTCAGAGAAAGGTGTGGCATGACCAACACCTCCATGAAAAGCAATTCCAGCCGGGAGATTGGGCCTTGTTGTATGACTCCAGATACAAAGATTTCAAGGGGAAGTTGAGAACCAGATGGCTAGGACCATATGCAGTGGAAAAATCCCATGACAATGGATCTGTTCTTATTCGAACCATTGATGAGGAAGCCATCCCCATGCTTGTTAATGGGCATCGCTTGAAGATCTACAGGAAGCATCTCTCAAGACAAGAGTTCATCAAAACTATGGAGAAATCAGTGTTGGTCATAGAGAAGGGTTCTGCCTCTGCTTTGGGCATACCCTGAAAGATCTAAAAAAAAAAAAAAAAATAAATAAATAAATAAATAATAAAGATCCTTGGGTGAAAACCTTTCTGAGGCTCCCAAGGCAGGTGGTAGGGGTGAAAACCTCATTGAGGTGCCCCTATTGTCTTTCAAAAGAAAAAAAAAGATTTAAAAAAAAAAGATCCTTGAGTGAAAACCTCTCTGAGGCGCTTAAGGCAGATGGCAAGGGTGAAAACCTCATTGAGGCGCCCCTGTTATCTTTTAAAAAAAAAAAAAAAAAAAAAAAAAAAAAAAAAACAATAAACAAAAAGATAGGGACAGCAAGTTTATAATGTGAAAATGCATGCAGGTTGCAGATGTTCTATGAAGGTGATGAGGACTCTTAATGCAAAGCCAAAGATCCTTATCATGCTGCCAAGGGACCTCACCAACACCTCCTCCAAGAATACTCATTTCCTCCAAGGTATGTGCACAATGTCATCATGGCTTGAGTCTTCTACAGGAAGATGCAGACTTTCTACAGGAAGGTGCAGACTTTTCTACAGGAAACGCAACTTTTCTACAGGAAGTTCTGTATTTCTACAGGAAACTTCCTGTAGAAGTTCGGGACGGGCCAGAATTCATTTTATGAGGAGATCTAACGACCAAGGGTTGGTTTGGACACATGCAAGCTACTGTTGTCACCTTTATACATTGTTGTCACCTCTTTCTACCATCCCTGTCGACATGCAATGAAATTACCTGCACCATCAAAGCAGATCACTGAGTTATCAGGAGAAAAGCAATTTCTGAGATGAAAAAAAACCGCTGAGATGTCATACCATATCCATCCCAGCCATCCATGAGCTCTATGAGCGTGATCGTGGGACCATTGCCTTCGTCGTGCAACATGCACCCGAGGAGGAAGAAACTGTTACAGGACATCCTGCAGGAGTCCCGTAACAGTTAAGCCCGCTAGAGTGCATACCATATACAAGGAAAACGCGGGCGCATGTAGCTGAAGCATCCAATCCATTGTCAGCGGCCTATGAATGTGAACCTCCGGGCCTGTGCAAATCAAGCAGCAGCAACCAAATCCACTGATCGTCGTCCAAGAGCCTGAACAATCGTGTTGCGGCCGCACAGGTAAGTGTCTCGACCCTTTCTTCCGACGAATTGCATGAATTTTACTTTGAAAATTTTGCAAGTGTGAAATGGATGGGTTGAGCGGTTGTATGGTCAATCGATTGGCCACGTCGACCAGTCAGCTGGTCGAGCTGGATGTGTGAATGGTGGCCGTGGAAAAAACGGGCAGTGGACACGTGAGAACCGTCCACTCGGGGAGAAACGAGTTCTAACGAGAATGGCGGCGGCGGATCTAAGGGAATGATGCGGCAGTAAGTAAACTTGCAGAAGAATGATGGTGTGACGTCACCCAATGGTCCGTCAGGGACAGCTCACCCCCGCGCCACGGATTCCGCCGATTCAAATCTAATCAGCTAGATTATCAACCCCATGCATTTATCATTCACCGTTTGCGACTCGAGTGATCATCCAGATCCCTCTGCAGTTCGATACTCCGAGTCTTTGGCCATCAGAATGCCTGTGAAGCAACACCAAGAGCGCAGACCCACTGCAGTATCCCCCGAAAATCGCGCGCTGCTCCTACAGGAAAGCTGTTTCTACAGGAAGTCGGGTTCCTCATGTCAAAAGGTGGCGGATTAAAAGGTAAGCCTGAACTCTCCATGCAATTGGTTTTTGAAGGTGGCAGAATCGTCGTCTACAGTCTGGTCTTAGAAAATTGTTGCAATTGTTGTCTGCCATGCATGAACTGTCGTCCTACAAGATGTCAGTGTAATTAGCTGTGTTAAAGGTTTGCAGGGGGTAAGCTTCGTGAATTATGTGCATGACAGAGGCGTAATCCTACGCTCTGTCCCAGTAGACCGAATTTCTTCCCCATTTTCCACCGCCAGCTAACGCAGTAGTTTTTCACCATGCCGGGTGGGTTCATCAGAAGGGAGCCCACTGATTCAACAAATTTAAGAGAAAATCCTGAGGTGGTGGAGCTCTTCACACGAGCACAATGGATATCCTTCTGTGACAAATTGCAGGGCTATGATGACGAAGTGGCAGAAGAGTTTTTGCAAGCTCTGAGGCCGAAATCTAAAACGTTGGCCACCGTTACCTTCAGGGGTCTGAGCCTCAAACTCACCCCAAAATTCATCAGCCGAGTTACGGAACTCCCAATGGGATTACCATGGGATAAAGAAGAAAGGAAATTGAGCCAACAAGCTAAGAAAGAATTCTTTCCACCAGAGGAGGAATTCTCAGAAGACAAAAATGGGGTCCGTAGAACCAATTTACTGCCACCATGGAATGAAGTGAGCCTGCAAATTATGAAGTACATCACCTGCGAAGGCCGTTTTAGCATTGTATACGGGTACCACTTTCAGTTACTCACTGAATTATGGCACCAGATGGAGCTACCTTTAGAAAACAAACTCAGTCTCCCTTACTTTCTACTACAGTCTCTGATTGAGTGTGCAACCAAGCTGAAAGAAGGCATACCAGACCAGGTAGCCCACCATGGACTGATCAAACTCCTTGTGGAGGATGCGCTCCACACATACAAGGTTCCTCTCTCATGGGAAGCCTTCAGAAATTTGACAAAGGACGGGGACATAAAGATGCTAACTGAAGAGCTCGGTTCTTCTAGCAGTGAGGAGAAAGAGTCAGTGGCCGCAGTAAGGAAAGAAAAAGGCCAAAAGACCCCGACCACAGAGCAGAAGAAAAAGCAAGAAAAGAAACAAGAGAAAAAGGATGACACAGAGAAAGATGACACACCCATCTTGACAACAAGAGAGAAAAGGTTGCAAGGCAGAGTGGACAAAGCTGAGAAGGTCCACATCAGCAAGAGTGCCTCGACAGCGACCGCAACCAAGTCAAAAAGCAAAACTCATGCAACAAAGCAAACCAAGGCGGCGACACCTATTTCTACAGGAAAGCCGAAACCGGCTTCTATAGGAAAGCCGAAACTGACTTCTACAGGAAGCCCGAAAATTGCTGAAAAAGGGTCTTCTACAGGAAGCCCGAAATTAACTGAAAAAGGGTCTTCTACAGGAAGCCCGAAATTGACTAAAACAGGGTCTTCTACAGGAAGCCCCGAAAAAGTGAAACCCAAGGAGAAGAAAGCTGACATTCGTGAAAGGGAGGCAACAGCTGTGCTAGCCGGCCTCAGCACACCTCCTAAGCCAAAGGAGAAGAGAAAGAGGGAGACCCCTCTATACTTTAAAGCTCGAAGAAGTGTGAGAATAAAGACGGGCAAGCCACAGCCTCCGTCCAGCAGCCCGATCATCATTGAAGATGCCCCTACTTCACCCAAGGAAAGGTCCCCCTCGAGGATATCAGTCACCTATGAGAGGGGAAGCCCGAAGAAAACTACGTGGAAAGAAAGATTAGACCAATTGACTGAAAAAGCTCGGCTACAGGATGTTGAAAATGCTCTACAGGAAACCTTAGCCAGGCTTAAAGAAACTGAGAAAATGGAAGGAGAAGCACCCTTATCACCACCAAGGGAGGGTGAAGTAGAGCCACCAAAGGAAGTGGAGAAAGAACATATACCAGAGCCCAGCCCTCAGCCAAGTCTGAGTTCATATTACAACTTTTTAGAGGCCGGCAAAATTATACCTCAGAAATTTACTGTGCCACTGTTTTTTGCATTAGAGGAAGAAAGAGTCCGTACACACACGTGGATGAAAATAGCCAAGTCAAAGGGTGTGGCGGACATAGGTCCCTTACAGGAGCAGCTCAAGGAGGCCAGAAGTGAATTGTCCATGGCCAAACATGTGGAAAATTGCCAACGCGTGTTTCTACAGGAAGAAAAACAGAAGCTGAGATTGCAGCTACAGGAGCTGAGGGCAGGGACAGGTACATCCTCCAAGGACACCACAGAGGAATAGCAAGGTGAAAAGGAACTGAACAACGGTCTTGGGGAGCCAGCCACACTTCTACAGGAAGCAGAACAGCAAGCACAAATTGAGGTGCAAGCTCTCAGAGAACAACTGCAACAGAAACAAGCACAATTGGCCTGCATGGCCAGCTGGGCCATGGATGCTATCCAATGCAGACAGCCAGCCAAATCCTATGGCTTGTACTTGAAAGACCAATGGCTGCAATTTCAGATCAATACCTTGGCGCAAAGAGGTATCTCTCAGCTCCAAGACCCACAGCAATTCACTGAAGTTTGTAGTACTAGCTCATCCTAGGATAGGGCCAAATTGGCGGAGTTCTACCTCCATAACCTGGCCCTTCCTAATGAAGTTTCATGGGATCCCAATATAGCCTTGGGAGATATGCAATTATTGGCATTTGCCTCATGGTTGAACCATGAGGACAAAAGGGCAGCAGAAGCCAAAGCAATCATGAACCGAGAGCTGAACGAGCCATTGCTCATCAGACCAGAACCAGGAGATCCAGTTGCACTAATCACGGCACACCAACATTTGTCCACTGACCCTCAAGCTTCATTAAGGTATATGGATCAACAGGCCCAAGCCATAGCTCATTTTGAGGACATGGAGAGACTGTTAGGAGACAACGTTGTCCAAGCATGCACACGCAGATGGAATACATTGGCACACAGTCTGAAAATCCGAGAGTACCATACCCCAACTTGGATGAGGGAAGCTCTGGTACGGGTAGCCCTCTATAAGAAATCCATGCAAAACCTCCAGGCCAGCTGGATTAGCCTTAAACTCAGCCCACCACTGCTGCTAGGCTTGATGGAAGGCAGCACAAAGACAGATGATAATGAACAGTGGGAAGAGGTAAACAGAAGGGCTGGGTTTCACATCAGCAAGGAGGACACTACTACAGAGGCTTGGGATGTAAGGGTAGCAGTAAATGAAATGAATGATGAAGAGTTGGACTAGTTGCTCAAGGATGAGCAAATATTTTAGCTGGGGGGTGATGATGAGCCCCAAATTTTGGTAACAATTTGGGCTCATTTGGCCTACTTACCTTGCTCAACCCTTCATTTTTTATCACTTATGCATCATTTCTTAGTATATTCGTGTTATTTGTAGGAAGAAGGGCAGTCATTATGCCTATGTGGCTAATACATGATGGTTTCAGGTTTTTTGACATTAAATGGAGCAAAGACCACGCAAATGAAGACAAGCAGACAAGCAAGGTGGCATTGCGGGTTTATAGGGAGGTTGTCCACAACCTTGAATGACCTTCCTTGTGATCTCCACCCCAACTCCGAGCTCCAACAGCTATCACCACCGAGCTAGAAGGCAGCCAATGGATTCTATAGGAACAACAGTTTACTTTCAGTTGGACAGCCAAGCTCCACTAATTGAGGAGGCCAGCTTGGCCCTCATCATGTATAAATATTGAGGCTGTAGCCTTCGATGAGACTCTTGAACTTTTGTTATAGATTTTGGATTACGAGCTGTAGCTCTGTTTTTGCTCTTTGTAAGCCAATTTTGGCATGTTGTTAGACTCATGATTATGATATTTTAATAAAGGCAGGCAGATTTGGATTTGATTCTGAGTTCTTAGGGGAGCTATAGCTCTCAGGTTAGGGCCCAACCTGAGAGCAATAGACCTCCTTCTCTTTGTATTGCTACTTGTCTTTCATTTATCATTGCATTTCTTTCCTTTACATGCACTTGAAAAACACAGTTTGCTGAGTTGACTGTTTCGGTTTTGTTATGTAGGTTAGTTTCATGAATGCAGTTGTTTCAATAGTTCAGAATTAGCGTAGGGAGATTGAAGTTACATTGAGTTCAAAAAAGGTTGAATGAATGCTCACTTTCACCTCTGTTTGCGGACCGGAAGTGTAGACTGTGCCAACTGCCAAAAACACTGTTTTAACATATGCATGCAAGTATTGATGTAATGTTTTCGATTGAAGAATTGTCCATGTGATTTTATCTTGAGTAATGACTCTTTGGTTCAGCATCATGCATGAATTCCCTTCAACTTACATTGTTGTTCATTGATTCCTAATAAAACAGTTAGAATAGGTTGGTGAACTTTCGTTTACATGCAAGATAAGGGTGATTTGTTTCGTTTACATTGTACAACACCACTCCATCGTGTTCTTATTCTTCTAAACCATGCCTAAGCCACCTACTCATCCTCTGTTCAGCTCATTTGCCTTCCAACCCTTCTACTGTCCACGTTGCTCAATCTTTTCGACCTTCCACTACTCTACCCTTCTATCTATCAACCAGCTTTACACACGCCTTCCCCATCTCATCTCTCTGTCCATAGGCCATCTCAAGCTCCTCTTCCATCTTACCCATCCATCGATACAGCTCCTTCACTCCTCCATCACCCAAAACTCCGACTGTAGGACATCCTGTAGAAGTTAGCAGACTTCCTGTAGAAATCCCAAGTTTCCTGTAGGATCCCCTGCAGACATCCTGTAGAAGCCTGCAAACACGGTTTCCAAGCACCTGAACGTTGTGGACTTCTGTGGAATGATGTGAGGGATCCCCTGGAACCTCTCAGAGCCCTCCTGACCTTTCCCAAGCCTTCCTTCCCTTTGAACTACCCCTGCACATTCAAGACCCAGTAAGAAGCACAATCACAATAACTCCACCCACTTGAGCAAAAATACCAAAACGTGTTCTCTTCAATGGAAGTAGTTTAAATTCATGCATCTCATATCACTAGAAGTAATGGCATCATTTCTAGAAGTTGCATTCCCACCATTGCATCATAGAGATTAAGCTAGTCAGATTAGGGTTTACTAGGGTTTCCATATTTGGTTGGCTTTCAGTTCATTCTTGCAAAGTAGGTTAATTTCCTTTGAGATAGCCTTCGTTCATCATTTAGAAAGCTTCTTCTGAGAACATATAGAAGTTGGCTTGAGCCCTAGCGGACTTGTGCCAGCTGACCAAGTGACAGCTGTGATAAGAGCTAGTACTTGTGCATACAGCACCGTCGCTTCCAAGTTTGTTACGAACTACCGGGTTGATAAAATTAGAGAAGGAAGCTCCAGGAGTTGTAGCATTATTGCTATAATACTAGAGCCCACCACTCCCATCCTACAGACTCCAGCCAATGAGGACAAAAATGTGAATAAAACTAGGGAAGAATGTTCTAGCTCTGGGATGGACACTATAGATGACAGGTTTGAGATCAGTTACAAGAAGAGGCCCAAGCTTAATCATGTAACTGACCAAGAATACACCATTGAGATAGTTGAAATCATTGATACTATTATAATGGTTGGAAATAGCAAAGATGCAACAATTTTAGAAGAAATTCACCAGCCTTCTACCTCTAACACTCAACTCGTTGAATAACAACTTATCATTGAACTCTCTTCATCCAACAAGCCAGTGGATAAAGAGAAAGATATAAAAGAGAAGTACAAGGAAATAAAATTGAGGAATGAGGCATTAAGGGCTAAGAATTATGCCCAGTACTTCAAGAAAACACCTGCCAATCAGAATAAGTTAATATGGGCCTTTGACATTCAAATAGGTAAAATGCAAATGACTTATATGTATCCTACAATCCAGCAGCCCAAATCATCAGTTGACTACAGGAAAATAGATTTTGATGTTTTGGCTCTTGATGTTCACCCTATTGATGAAATTGAATTCCATAAATAGGAGGGTGAGATGATCTATTCCACCATGACTAACAAAGCAATGACTTTGTAGAAACTTCCAACCTCATTAGATAAAATCACATCACAATATAAGTTAGAGAAGGCATCCTCACAGGCGAAGGAAAATAGAATCAAGTCACTGGAAGGCTTCATGATTGAGCTAGGATATAATCCCAATGATGTCAAGGCTACAGAGAAACTAATAAAAGAGAAAAATGAGGATATTTCTACTTTAAAGAAACAACTGAAGCTCCCTAATTCAGAACATCCACAAACCAAGGAGGTCTTAGAAAGCCAAACTTGGCAGTAAGAAATGATGGATATCATTCTTCAATTAAATGATCAATTGAAATAAATGGAGAAGGAATCAGACAACTTAATACAGCTAAAATAGGCTAGCCTTGAGACACCAACTGCCACTATTATTCCCACAGTCAGCACAACAGTTCCATCAAATTTGACAGCCTCATTGGCCCCCACATCTCCACTTGCTACAACACTTCCAGCTGCAGCAACATCTACATCAGCAATCGGTTCAACAAAAACAACAACTCAGCCATGTGATGAGGCAAGTAAACTGGTCAAAGCCATTGAGGTCATGTCCATTCAGACCACAGAAATAAACAGAATTAAAGAAAAAATAAGGAGTCTAGAGGATGAGACCAAATTTTCCCAAATTGTGCACAAAAATTAAGTTCACAAGTCAAACATATTAACTGAGAGGATGAAGAATTTAGAAATGGAATTGTAATTGAAGGAACCTCTTTCCCAAGCTAAAGAATAGTTATGAGCCAATATCGTTGACTCTATCAATGATATTTGGCCATCTATACAATTCATCTTTGAACCAAATGATTTAGTCGAAGAGGCTACTGAAATAATTCATAGAATTAAGGCCAAACTTGGAGACATGCTAGAAGAAGCCTCAGGAATAATCCAATTCCTTCTCTAAAAACAAGTATCAATTGTAGGAACTACACATAGCTGATAGGACTGACAACATACTGGAGGTGAAGAATGTCCTCACCAAGAGGAACTTAATGATGAACATTGAGGAAAAATTCCAAACCATGGAGCTGGCTATAGGCAGGTTCATAGTTAAGTTGGATACTTTAAGGTAGAAAGGTCTGCCAAATCCCTTGGTGATAAATGATAGATTAATGCCACATGAAGACTATAACAGGAAAATCAGAGAAGTGGCAAGAGATCGAGCCAATAATTCTTCTATGAAAGGGATGACTACATGAAAGGTTCTGTACCAAACTTTTGGGAACCTATTTTACCTCCAGCATGAGGTAAAACACCTTTTTGTAAACAAGCCCACCTTTGCAAAGTACACAGAAGTAGGTGAAGTCTACAGAAGAATGGTAAATATTAAATTACCAGATGCAGAGACTTGGGAGAAATTAAATTACTTACTATAAAATGGCAAGGTAAAAGTAAATATAGAGTAGTTAAAAGAAAAGCAATAGGTCATCCTAGTGAAAGAGCATCAGATGAAAGAGTATAAGTTAAAAGGAAATGTAAAAAGAATAGTCAACGTGGAAGACCAACAGTAAAGGATAAAAAATAGTGAAAGATCAAAGAATAAGACAACACTACCAAATAAATAGGGACAAGTTACAACATTTACATATCTGTCTCTATCTTCTTGCATGAAGATATTTCCTTTTCCTAGATTAATTCCCAAGACAATTTGGGATATTTTGTAATAAGTTTTTTGTATAAATACTTCATAATTCGAAGTATAGAGGGTGGATTTCTTGACATTACTATAGTTGTATTGATCTAAAACACGAGGGTTCATTGTACCATTTTTTCAAGTCAACAGACTAGACTGAGTAATAAAGAAATTGCATTAAAAGATTCATGTGTTGGGTCACTTTAGTGAAGTATTTTCTTTTTGTCAAGTTGTTATTTTCTTAAGTGTTTCACAAACTTGCATGCTATCTAAATTGAATGAGTTAACTGGAAATATATTACAAAATTTGTTTAAGTATAATTTGTCTTGACAAATTAATCATTTTAATGTTTTCTTCTAATATCCAAAGTAGGGAATCCTTCATTTCTCCCTACTTTCAATTGACCCCTACCATTTCCTTCATTATCCAATTTTAGGAACACTTAATTTCTCCTTGACCCCGATTAAAAAACACTTCACCATCCAGCCTAAAAGATCTAAATTTACTCAACTACCTTGCCCTATAAACATTATCTTTAGAACTTGATCCAGTCCTGTTTTCTTGACAGTTGACCCCATAGCCCACTGGTAAAAGACATCCCTCTATCCATCTAAGTCAGTGATTCCACCACAAAATATAAATCAAAAACCAATAAAAGCTTAAATAACTAGCCTAAAATCAATTAACTAAAAGAAGTTAAATCATAAAGAAATAGCCCTCTCTGAGCATTAGGAAGGCTAGATATTGATCTCAAAAGTAGGCTTGCGGTTACCTCTATCATTTATTTCATAACAACTCTAGAGAAATTTTGGAGTTATAACATATTAGCGACCATACTGGGGACTAGTCCTTAGTTTAATAAAACTTTAACAAAAATCTTGAATCTTGTCTTTTGCACCTTAAGTTCATTTTAGAGTTGTTAAAAAGTTTCATTGAACAATTAAAAAATTAAAATTCTGGCTCCCAAAAGAACAAACTATACCAGGGAAAATCCAGATCCAAACCTGCTACAATAGTTGATGACCCTAACAGAATTTTAAGAAAACCAAAAAAGGTAGAAACTCAAGGATGTAGTAGTCAATTAATTAAAGCAAATTCACTACGTAAAGAATTATCAAGTTTACAGGATATTCAGTTTGATTTATGTTTCGAGCTTTCTTTGTTTAGAACCAAATTCGAAAATTCAATTCATGATACTATGAGAGACCCTAATTATTCAATTCATTGAGTCAAAGAAGGTTCCTATACATCCAGATGTTGTAAACCTTAATGCTACTACCCCTGAAATTTTACAAAGTCATTAAAAACTGTAAATACAGCCTAATTTACTACCACCTCACCTATAATATCCACCATAGTTCATTCCCTTAAACCATTCATTCCTCAACTTCCTCTCTAGCCGAACATTTCAATTTCATATAGTTCATCTACAACCATCTCAGGTTCTTCTCCAAGCACCACTACTTTCCCCCCCAATCAAACCAAAATCTTAGCCATGGTAGATAGATATGCACCTTTGGTCTTACCACCTTAACTACATACCATGCCCGAAGATTACCAAAGTAAAATCTTTCTATTTGATGCTATTGGTCAGTATACTACCCCACAACATGTGAATAAAATGACTGATTACTTTGAGTTACACTAGATTGATGAGTCTGATGTACAAATAAGGTTATTTTCCCAAAAACTTACATGGGATGTAAAAATATGGTTTAAAGGTCTACCTGCTAATCATATTTCTGATTTATCTGCTTTCTATAGATTGTTTATTGATAGATGGGAAGGAAAGAAAAACCCTTTACAAATATTATCTGAATATGAAAACATTAGAAGAGCTCCTAACGAATCTATTCAGGATTATTGTACTAGGTTCAACAATATCTATAATGCAATGCCTACAAATATCAAACCTCCTTCAAGACTTAGCATTAATCAAATTTCTTGATGTTTTCGACACTGATATGTCTTACCAGTTGAGTGAAAGAAACCCTAAAACATTGGAAGAGATGCAAAGTAATGTTGTTAGTGTAGAAGCCAATTTATTAGCTAAGAAAGCTAGGATGAGAATTGACAAAAGAGTTACCATTAAAGAGGAACCATCCACCTCAGATGGTAAAATAGATAGTTTAACTAAAAGTGTATAAAGAATGATGGATAGATTAGAAAACATGGAAAGAAAATCTCAATGGGAGAATCAACAAGTGCCCCCAATTAGAAATGCCAACTTCAGGAAAAATCCTAATACTAGAAAAACAAGATATGCTATACCAGATCAACAGATTAGGCCTCCTTTCCAGGAAGATTATGCTAAAGGATAACAAAACCATGTAGAAGAAGAGGACACACAGATCACTCTATTAGCAACTAGAATCTAGGGAGTCCTTTGACTACAAACAAGGTTATGAATCTTCTATCTAAGAAGTTCACAAATAGTGTAGCCTTAGAAGCAAAAAGAATACTGAAATTCCCACCAAGAAATCAATCCAAACCTAAACTAAAAAAATAACAGAAGCTCCTGTGACCAAACTGCTACAAATTCTCCCTATATGAACTCAGGAGGCCCCCAGCCCAGAAATTGTAGATATAACTTCAGCTAAAACTCAAACTTCAACTGTTACTCAGACTATTCCAAATAAAATAATTCAAAATAAAAAATTTTGTACACAAACTGCATTGCCAAGTGCTGAAAAAGAAGATAAAAGCACACAGATCACAATTACTAAGGAAAATCTAATACAATCAAGAAAAACTCAATTTTTGTTCAACATGAAGACTGAGATAGCCAAATTGAAAATATCAATTCCTTTGACAGAGTTGGTGAAAAATGAATCATACAGAACACAAATCACCAAAACACTAAACATAGGTGAAGGAGAAGATGCTGTAAACCTTAATGATGATCAACCTGAATTATTGTTTGGTCCAGAAGTAAATGGAAAACATCAACGAAGGGGTATCCCTCCATTCTACATTAGCTTAAATGTTCATGATAAAATCTTACATAATGTTATGTCAGATTCAGGGGCATCCCATAGCTTTATGCCTAAAGCAATCATGGATAGATTAAACTTAGATATCACTCTACCATACAAGAACCTCTTTTCCTTCAGTTCTAGCAAATTCAAATGCCTTGGCCTGATTAAGGATTTCTGTATGACTCTAGTATAGTGCTAAGCAAAGATTATTGTTATGGAAATAGTAGTTATTGATATCCCACACAAGTATGGAATGCTATTATCTTTCTCATGGGGAGAAAAATTGTAGGGATCTCTACTGTTAGACATGTCATATGCTACCATTTCTGTTTTTGGTTAGCTAAGAAAACTTTATAGACAAACCTTGATGAAATACATGGTTAGTAGTTTAGAAAAACCATAGAATTACCCTATCTACTCCATGCATTCTTATATGGACTCATTTATCTTCTATAATTCAGACAATGGAAAAAATGAGATTATAGTTGTAGAAGAAAAATTCAAATCACCTGATAGTGAAAATATATTTCATGAGTCTCTATGGCATTTGGATTTTGATGGCTCTAGAAATAGATTAGGAGCATGTGTAGGAGTTTGGATTCAAAACATGGAAAATAATCATTCTGAAGGTCATGCCTTTACATTAAACTTTAAATTCACAAACAACATGGCAGAGTATGAAGCTTTAATCTTAGTACTACAAATTGTTAGAAAACTTGTGCCCAAAATAGTTTCTATCGTGGGAGACTCAGAATTGATTATAAGAAAAAACAAAGGAGAATATTCTATGAATAATCCTAGATTTAGCTAATGCAGAGAAACTGTTTTAGATCTGATAAAGGACCTTCTTGAAACTGATTTTTTTGCTATTCCTAGGAAGTAGAACAAGCAAGCTCACAGTTTGGAAACTTTTTCTAACTCTTGCAAATTACGTTTTGAGCCAAACCACCAGTGCACTGTAGAAGTAAGACATATACCTCTTATACCTGACAATTTGAAATATTAGCAGACTTTTTCAAAAGATTCTTAGATCTATGATTTCATGAATGCTGAGGGAGAGTTTCAAAATTGTAACATAGTGTTGGTTTGACAGGGCCTGACCTAGGTTCAACATTAATTAGTCAAAAAAATCCCTACACAACTAGCCTTTGGGTATCAGCCCGTGGAGCATGGACCAAAGTCTCACCCGAAGCAGTATGGGGGGATGTTGGAACCAAGTTTCCACACCCTTGAGATGGTTGTGATGTCGTTTGATCTCTTCTATCCTTGCCTTCATGAAGGTGATCTCGCTCTAGGGCTTGTGAGACAAACCCTCTATTTCGGCCTTCAATACCTTCACGAAAGTATACGGTTGACCTTTGCGCAGCTCTAACCTATGGCTCAGGTACATCTATGCTGCTATAGCAGCGTGCTATGTAGATTCCTCTATTATCATAAGTGATTCACTTATCTTGTCAATCACTTAATGTTATCACCGCGTAAGTAGATATTCATGATTGCATTCAGTTATTCAATGTAACTAGAGTCATTCGCGCACCATATAATCATAATAAAGGAAATTCATACACAAGATATTCAAACCCATTAACAGAACAAACACATAGAAATTGTAGAATAAATTCCTTTTATTAATATCTTCCAATGTTACAGACTTTGTCCACCCTGTGCACACAACTACAGGGATCTGCACACTCAACTACAGACTTCTACCCTAGGCCTCTGCGCACTCAGCTGGAGAGTCTCAACCTGTGTTACAACACAAGACATAGACTTCTAGCTCTAAATTTATGACTCTCTTGATCGTGTTATCCTTGATTGATGCCACTAACTACTTAGAGCTTAGCTCCTTTTATACAATTCCATGGTCCACAGACCATGGGTAGATCTCTTACAGCTGACATTACTTTACAAAAATAAGGGTGGACTACCCTTTGTGACACATAATATCTTCACACTTCGCCACCACAAAATGTGGTGTCCTTACAATAATATTTCAAAACTTGACTTAAACATGGGATTTTAGCCCAAAAACAACCCTTGGGGGATCCCACTCCCAACAGGCCCCCAACAAAAACATCATGACTCACCCTCAAGTCACTCAATAGGCACGAAGATATTTTCCCAAAGCCTATCCAGCTCGACCCTGATGACCGCAACTTTGGTTGTGCACTGAGTTGCTGCATGCTTCACGTCTTCAACTATATTCTCAGTTACTGCCTCTGCGCTATCAGCGTGAAGCTATTTTTGCATCGCTTGTAGAGTCGCAAGCTTGAATTTAATGTTTCCTATCACTGCATAAGCTTCCTCCAGCGAGGGATTTAGTCACGCCTTTAAAACTACTTCCTTGTGCAGCACTGCGTCCACCTGTTCCTTCAGCTGCTTGGTATCCTGCAACTTGGCTAACCTCTGTGCCAACACGACGGTTCGTATTGTGCCCATAACTTCGTCAAATCATTGTTGAAGTTCGTGTGCTTCCGTCTCGAGCCTCTGGATGTTTGGGTCCTATTCAAGCCGATGAGGTCCTCAAACAACTATTCAAACAACTGTGTGCATTCTGCTACTTCACTCTTCACTGTCGCGATTACTTCTGTGACAACGACCACCCGCTATTCCTTTACCTCTAGTAGTGTTGAACATTGAGCCCTCAACTGAAGCTCTGTAATTTGAAAGTTTAGTTCCAACTGAACCCGTGCCATCTCCGTCTGAGTGTCGCACATCCCTGTGGCCAATTTGCAGATGCAGACCTCAGCTGACTCCTCCTCTGGAATGGCCAATTCTGGGACCATTCTGCAGGCCTCCTTCGTGACCTGTATGATCTTTTGTCTCTGGTTGGTCGCCTCGGCCTCTACAGTGATGGCAAAATCCCTCTGCAAGGGCATATGCTCATTATTCATTCTCTATTCACTGATCACTTGGAGGGCACAGTGCTCGCGGGCCCTGAGCTCGATAATTATTCCATCCTGCAAAGAGTGGAGTGCTTCTTGCGGGAGCTCTGTCAGGTTCAATTTGACTCCCTTCAAGGCACTGAAAATGGGCTTTTTAACCTCATTTTCTATTGTCAGTGCTCCATCTAGCAGCACTAGCACACTCGAAGCCTTCGAGCCTGGCATATCGGCAACCTCTAATGTGCTGATAGCCAAGCTCGTAGAAATTGTACCAACTTATGAAGCACAAGTCTGCAACTCCTGCAATCTCGTCTGGATGGACCCTGGGATGATCTGCTGCTACTTTTCAAATTGTTGCAGCGGGTCCATGGTGACATCTCTGACCGTGTCACTGATGTCATATAAATCTCCCTCTATAAGTGTAATAGGGTCCAACAGGGTTTTTGTCTCTTTTGATTTCTTTCTGGACCCTCCCTTTTCTGGCTCTCGTAGGTGATTGATATGGTCGGACATCTCCTGAGGGTCTGCGTTCTGCTGCTTTATATCTTGTTCTTTAGTTGCAGGTGAAGGTGACCGCATGCCTTTGTTAGAGCCCCACTTTGTGCCTCATGTTTGTTCATAGCCTCCTTTCATGTCTTCTCTACCTTGGCCTTCTTAGTAGTCTCCTTCTTCATATTCTCGACCAGCTGTGCCATCTTCAACTTGGCCTCATCTATTTTCTTTTGTGTGGCGGACTTGCTTCCACTAACTGCCACATCCATGGAGGTGCGTTAGTCCACAGACCATTTATCCAACACTGCATTGATGGCATCATCTGTGGCTAGGTATGGTAAGTCGTACCACTTCCGAATAGGGTCCTTTCGTGCCCTGATTGAGATCCGATGGAAGTCAACTTTGAATTTGGCATAGATTTGTAGGTTAGCATATACAATGGGTGACAATTAAGGCTTGTGATTGATAGCCATCCCGATGTTCATTTCCATGAAGATCTAGAAGATCTTGTTGTCCTGCACATGCTCTGCATCCTTGGTCTCCCAGAGCGAAGTATACTTCGCTGCTTTAGGAAGGTTCGGCACGACCGAGGGGAATTGGCTCTCTTTTGGTAGCTCCAAAGCTACGAGCACAATCGATAGCAAGAGCCATGGTAGTGGAATGTCTTGCTTTTCTCTTGCTCTTCATGGTAGTTTGCCAAGAACTCGCCGCAAAGGTAGTATGACAAGCTAAACTGGACTCCTTTTGTGCACTGTTGTGTGAGCGTGACGACAAGCGCTGACACGTCATCAGCGTGACACTTCTGCATCACCTTCCTTGCAAGGATCTATGTTTCCACCTTCACAGTTGGGTCACTGATGCTAGAGATTGCATAACAGCGTGACTTCTTCACCAACTTGAACTTGTCTTTCATGGATTCTGCGAGTGCGAGCTCACCGCCCTTGTGACCAAAGATCATGGCTGGATTTTCACCTGTATACAATAGTTGTGTGATGATGTGAATTAACATATCAGTGATGTGTATCAGCTCCACCAACCACAAACACCCATAATGCACCAAGCACATCAATTGCTTGATGACTAAAACCATCACGGGGGTGACGTTGTAGTGTGACACCCAGAAAAGGTTGAGTAATAATGCCTTCTATACTCCTTTGAGCCACTTCCGTGGCTCCAGTGCAGTCATCCCCATATTTGTGTCTATGATGCAGTGCATCAACTGTTTGGTCACCAGTTGAGGGAACTTCTCATGGTCCTCCAAGTCCAGTCTTCGAGCTTCAAAATCTGCATCCATGCCAAATGTGGACCATCAAAAGTGATCTCATCTGGTCAAAATGGGGTTTGCAGGGGAGTCTTACTTTCATCAATGTTCTTTGGGACCTTTGACTTGGGCTTGTGTGGATGGGCATACTCCGATAACCGTGTAATAAGGTCTACACCCTGGGCTTCAACCTCCTCGACTTCCACTCTCACATCTTCATTGTCCATTGGGATGTCTTTGATATCCTCCTCTTCAGTCTCTAGGTTTATAGCCTTACCTTTCTCCTGGGTAATGGGCTTTGTTGGGTTTCATCTCAACAATGCATGCACCGAGATGGCAAGCTACTTGCCCTTATTATATTTCGTCGTCTCCTTGGTTAGGGTTGGCTTTGGTCTCGGTGTTCTCAGAGATTTAGGGACCTCTGCTAATACTTCGTCTACTTCAGGGGCAAATTCTTTAGCCTGCTTCTCCATCTCTTGTGCTGAATGTTCTACCACTTGCTATATATTGAAAACTTATAGGGGTGAGGACATAAGCTTCTGTAAGAATCCCTATGTGTTTGCTGGCAAAGTCGCAAATACACCACAAACTATTAGAAGCTCATATTTCTCACGATTCATAGGTGCTTGAGAGCTCAACCACTGAATACTCAAAATTCCAAGTGTTTTTTGCTACGTAGCCACTTGTAATTTATAGGGAAATTTGAATTCAAATCCGACCATTCCCCCCGATATCGGTTCATTAATGCTGGATTGGTTCAAGGATCTAAGCCATAAATTTTGTCTTAAATGTTGATCGCCCACTCCATTTCACCTCACTTCTGTTGTCTTGTCATGAACAGTGAATTTAATGGTCACTTTGCAGCTAACCTATGTGATTTCTCCATGGGTATCACAACTTCGTTCACATTGTCACAGACCCAATGATACGTCGTTGCTTCGCATCATCATCCAATCACGTAGCTCCCCAACTGGAGTAGTGTAGTTTATATTCCTGCACCTCCTTTCAGCCGGATGAAATGCTAACACTATGCTACTTTCATTTAGTCACATGGTTGGACCGTTGGTGTATGGCTTCAAGTGACTACCATTCACCTCTCTTGTGAAGGGTTCTCCATTTAACTTGACCAACTATACCGCTCCTCCATTGGTAATGTCCTTAATAACATAAGGCCCTAACTAGTGCATCTTGAATTTTCTGGGGAATTTATCAAACTTACTATCATACAACAAGACGATATCATTTACCTTAAACATGTGCATCTTGATGTGTTGATCATGCAATGCATTTTCATGCTGCTTTTGGACATGTTGGTGAAATCTAGGCAAAAATATTTCTTCTTCGAGCTCATCCAGGTACATGAGCCTCTCTTCCAGCGATCTGTTGTCTGTCATACCTATGAGCACTGCTATGCGCAGACTAAGCATGATGTATTCCATAGACAAGGATAATTTTAGGGTCGAATGTTCGCCCTTTGGCGAAATTAAGGGGTTTTAAATTTTTAGTGGGCGAATATTTTGTATGATAGTACATTTTTACAAATCACCTCAAATAGCCCACCTTATTTTAAGGCAGAGGGTAAAAAAGGTAAATTTAGCACTTGAAATTAGGACTTACAACCTTCCATTCACCCATTTTCAAGAATAGGTTTTATTTAAGTGAATCCTATGGGCCAAATACCATATTTATAAAAGAGGTGTGGTAAATTAATAAAAATATAAATAAATGAGAGGTATGGTAAATAAATAAAACATTTTTAATATTTACTCCATAAGTCACCTTATATACATGTAACAGTGTAAACAAATAAAAATATAAGTAAAGTGGAAGTATGGTAAATAAATAAAATGTCTTTTTATACTTACTCAAATGGTATAGTAAATAAATAAAAATATAAATAAACTAGATGTATCGTAAATAAATAAAGCGTCTTTTTATATTTAGTCCATAACCCTCGTTCTATTTATGAAGGCTCAAGAAAGAGGTTTTATTTAAGTGAATCCTATGGGCCAAATACCATATTTGTAAAAGAGGTATGGTAAATTAATAAAAATAAAGAAAGAGGTTTTATTTAAGTGAATCCTATGGGCCAAATACCATATTTGTAAAAGAGGTATGGTAAATTAATAAAAATATAAATAAATGAGAGGTATGGTAAACAAATAAAACATTTTTTTGTATTTACTCCATAAGTCACCTTATATTTACGAACACTCAAAAAATGGGTTATATTTAGGTGAAACCTATGGCCAAAATACTATGGGACAAATACCATGGACTAGATTGTTATTAATACCATGCAAAAAACCATTATTAACCCTAATATTAGAATTAATAAAAATAAAAATGGCACATGGTATTGACCCATGGTATTCACCAAAATGGCACATGGTATTGACCCATGGTATTCACCTGGAATGTAGCCTATTTAAATGGGGGAATTAAACCAGCATGTAGCCTATGCTAAGATTCACTAGGACTTTACAAAGTTTTATTATTTAGTGAAAGACTCGCCAAGATCTTACAAGATTTTATAATTGAGTAAAATATTCGCCATGCCTGGTGAGAGATTCCCAAAAAAATTATATATACATATTATATTATTGATAAAATCGCCTTCCATTTTTCCTATCTACCATGGAGATTCGCCCATTTATTATATTTATAAATTTAGGGGGGGTTCTTAAAATTTTCCCTGTCCATAGACATTACGACTTCCACAAAATAGACAAGCCTAAAAGGGGTTTGTCCTGTCAGCTTCTTGAATGTCATTTGATAAGCTTACAATACTGCAGGTATGCATACATCCCAATCACTTCACTAATCATTGTAAACATTGGTTGGCACATTTTCAAGCACTTTGTTGAATGCCTCCATTGTCCCGTTAGCTTCTGGGTGATAAGGTGTGCTCTTTTGGTGATATACCTGAAATTCCTCCATTAGTGCGTTGATCGGCTCATTTAGGAAGTGCATACCACAATCACTCATAAAGATTCTTCGAGATCCAAATCATGTCAGTACATGCTCAAATAGGAACTTTACATCTATCGTGCCTAGGCAATCCTTCACCTGCTGCGCTTCTGCCCAATGAGTCAAGTACTCCATCGTAGTGATAATGTACCTCACTCTTGTCTTCCCTTGTGGCTGAATGGGTCCTACAAAATCTATTGCCCACATCTCGAAGGGTTGCAATGTCATTTGTGGATTCAAAGGCATTTCATCCCTCCATGATCGCCCGCCTATTCTTTGACATACATCACATGCCTTGCAATATGCTTTTGAATCCTCATGAAGGGCGGGCCACCATAACCTTGCACATAGAATCTTTTGCATGGTTGCTCTCCATTCATCATGTCCTCCCACAGTGCCCTGATGACCATCTACAAGATGCTTCTTCATTCGAACTTAGGTACATACCATTGCAATATCTCATCATTCTCCATCTTGTATAGATGACCAACAATGACAGAGAAATCTATCGCACACACCACTAATTCCTTTTTTTTCTGGACAAAGTACCTTCTAGTGTACTTCCTGTTGTTAGGAAGTGTATTATATCCTCAAAATGACCATTTGCGACACACACTACAAATACTTGTGCATTAGGTAATCCCTCTTCCAAGTTAGTAGGTTCCTCCCCTATTTTGATCTGCAATAGATGGTCCAGTCCTGCATTCAATCGTCTAGGCTTCACAACAACTTCAAAATCATATTCTTGGAATAATAAGAGCATTTGTAGATCCGCACACCCAACATAAGCTTATTGCCTAGGTACTTTAGCGTGGAGTGATCCGTATACATCTTAAAAATGCCTCCTAGCAAGTAGTGTCGGTACTTCTGGAGCACATACACCATAGCTAGCCCTTCACGTTCAGTAGTAGAGTAGTTCCTCTCTAGTTTAGATAATATGTGGCTTGTGAATGTGATTGGATGGTCCAACCCTTCTCCGCCATCTTGTGTTAGTACTGCCCCAATGCTATACATGATGCATTGACATGTACATCAAACTCTTTCTTCTAGTTCGGGAAGACTAGAATCAGTGCATAACCATTTTTTCTTTCAATATATCCAAGATTTACTTATAGTCATCATTCCAGAAAAATGTGACATCCTTATTCAAAAAAATTTTCATCAACGCAGTGATCTAGGCATAGCTTTTGATAAACTTTCTGTAATATCCCATATATCCTAGAGTAGCTCACAACCATTTGACACTCCTCAATGATTCCAAGTTTAGTATCACCTCAGTCTTCATGGGGTCTACCATCAACCCTTGTCTGCAAACCACATGCCCCAATAGTTTCCCAAAAGGAATGCAAAACTTCCACTTCTCAAGATTGAGTGTGATCTAGTATCTTCGACAAGTATCCAACATCAAACCCAAGCTTGCTACACGGCACTTAACCAGCCCAAATAAAGTCTAGTCATCAAAATATACCTCTAGGGACTTATGAATAAATTCCTTGAATGCCACAACAACCACATATGAAAATATTGCAGGTGCATTCTTTAATCAAAATGACATTACAGTGTATTGATAAAAACCACACTTAATCGCTAAGGTTGTCTTGCTCCTATTCTCTAGCGTGATTTTGATTTGGTGCTACCCAGAGAGCCCATCAGTGAAGGAATGCGCTTCCTGGCCACCTACATTGTCCAACACTTTATCTGTGAATAGAGTCAGGAAAGGATCATGCACACAAGTATCATTCAGTTTCCTGAGATCCACACATATCCTTATCTCATCCTTCTATTTCTTCTCTTGCACCACCATTGGGCTTATCCAATCATATTCTTCCACATGGTCAATGATGTCTGCCGCTAGCATCTTGTCTAGCTCTAAACAGACCTTTTCCTTGTATTTCGGATTGAGGCGGTAAGGCATTTTCTTAACTAGATTTGCATCATCTTCGTCACTCCTAGGTCTCTGATTACTCCTTTTAGATCCATAAACATGGTATGGAACGAGTCCTGGTATTCGCGGAGCAATTTAGTCACCTTCTCCATCATCGTGTCATCCTTGTAGTCTCCAATATTCGTGAATTTGGGTTCTACCTCTATACCAATGTTCACTTGTTTCGTTTCACTAGTGCAGTTATATCAGGGTTCACAATTTGTGGTCCTTCAACCTCGCGGTGGCCTTCTATTTTTAGAATGCTAATCTTTTGCAGATCCTCATCCTCTGGTTCAATAGTTACATTATAACATTCATGTGTGTGACTCAACTGAGTAGCCCATTTAGGCTTAATCAAGTCTAAAGGATCTTGTGGTATCCTAAAGATGGTTGTTTTCACCTCTTGTAGTGCTTCATCAATACTGTCAAACCCGTCCTCAAAATGGAATGTCATTAAGAATGCTTTCCGTAATATATCCCGTTTGCCTGTCCCATGGTGGAGCTTTGTTTCTATATACCAATTCTTTGGGATAACATCCACAGTATGACAGAACAGGTGCACCCACTCAGTTTGGGGCTTTTCTCCATAATCCTACATCCATTTGGCCAAATGTGCGTATGGATCACCCTACCCATCATTCCTATCTTTCCGTCGCATATTGGCTTCCCAAATCGTGTTCTCATCATCTTCCTACATTTGGGCCAATGATCAAAGCTTCCCTTGTGCGTAGCCCACCATCTTGCAGGCGTAGCACACAGTGCCCAGTCCAAGCCCTGGAAGCACTGCTTTTATTGTACCTCCCTTGAGAATACATCCAAAATGACATCTACATCATTTAGACCATCATAAATAGGTATATTTCTTACCTCTGATGATACATAGTGTAGTGACCGGGTCATGTTGTTGCAATTCAACGTAGTTACATCATGTAACTAATTATGCCAGTGTTTTGTTTCTTTGTCGGAGTCTGAAGTGTAGGAAATCTCGTGATCTCGTGTAATCCATCCATTTATGGTTGGATTCACCCAATCTTGGTCTCGCATTGTTATTTTATAGATACAATCTAGTTCATCATCACTTTCATAATCGCAGAATAGTTCTGTATAGCGTGATCCTTTAGCAAGATTGAGGGGTATTATTACGCGCAAAGATTTCTTCTCAAAGAACATCTTTTTTATTCAGATTGATTACCCTATTCATATCAGTAGCCTAGTTAATTCCCAAGAGAGTAGGGTAGGTATTGTTGTCATATACTATCTCTATTACTTCAAGATCACCAGCGCGATTGCTCCCTCAATATCCATGTCACTCCCTGTAGCCACCCCATGGGTATTGTTTTCTAGTGATTCACCATCCTTAGCTGAATCACAGACCATTGCAGTGTAGATCTCCCCATTCACTCCAAAGTCTGCTTTGGTAGGACATTTGCATCTAAAACCAGGTCCAAAAATGACTTGATCCATTTCATACTCTCCTATTTTTGCGGTCAATCTTATCTCCCATCGTGTCCTTGTTATATTCTTTCCAATCTTTAGTACTATGCGTGGTGCACCTAGCATGGTTATGATGCATCTATTGATGAGTTCTTGTATCCCTTTTACAGCCTTACTACCATGCAATAACTTCATATAGGTTTCGAGGAAACTTATCGGCATAGAGGGATCCATCTCTGGATTAGGCTTATCCTTGCTTCCTGAGGTGGAGGCCTCAGCGAAGCTCTTCTTAGCTTCCATGAAGGTTTCATTCTCGCGCTCCAAATTGAACTCAGCCTCCTTCACCAAGGCTTTACAAACCCATGTACTATCTTGTTGCTATTTCCCCTTGTCATCTCCCATTGCAACTCCACTACTGAGAACTATATTTATGTTCGAATCATCCTCGCACATTTCAGACCTCATCATCTTCAGGTTCTAAGTCAACGGAGGTGGTGGTGCCCCTTTGTCACATATCCTAGCTATCAGCGTAGGATAATCCTTTGTTTCATGATCAAACAACATGCAATAATTGCACGATGGACGCATCGGATTAGTGTAATCATGAGCATAGTGTCTTGTTCCTCTACAATTGTAGCAAATAAATTGTTCTCGACCTCTATCAGGTCCTCCTCTTCCTCGATATTTTTCGCGCTCATGAAATCCTATCCACACCCCTGAAATTCTATCCACACCATCCCTGCATTCTGGTCAAGAGGCCATGTTTTGGCCTGAACCCTATAGGTGGGAGTTCTATCCATCATCAATTCATAGCTCCTACAAGTACACTTGTCATGTCTTACTGACCTACAAAAGTTGCAGAACATTTGTTGTGGTGCTTGTATATACTTTTGTAGTGACAGTTATTTGTGGCATGTTTTTAGGCTACCTGACAGATAGTTCACCATAATGCAGGCCCTGCACTAGGTCCTGCTTGAGCTTCTGGACTAAAAGCATCAGTCCTCCTCCTACAAGGTAATTTTCCAAGACTGGGCAATGGTCTTTGTCATGACCCTCACTCTTGCATTTCAAGCATCATACCTCCTCGCATACTTCTAGTCAAACCTTCTTGTACTGCTTCAGACTTTGCATCTCAAGGCACAAATTCTTCAGCTGTGCATGGATTCACTGAACCCCTAGATTAGGATCTTGCATCAGAGTCTCATGTAGTCTCATGGAAATCTCTAAGGCCTCTATCTAAGTTGTTATCATCTGTTGCAACAATGCATTGCTTAAATGTGCTAGTAGCGAGGCCATAAACCACTCATGATGCTCTCCATCTATCAAATTCATGTTGGCTTTGCCAATTGTACATTTCATCCTCTGATCTAATTCCAGAGGTATCTCACCTAGTTGCATCATGATCTCTTTAAATCCCACAATCGACTATGCCTCAGATTTAGGCTTGTTAAATTCCCTATTTAGTGCTGCTTGGATGTATGCCACTCCAACATTCAGGTTCTCGTTAGAGTACTTAATATACCAAGTTAGTCTGCAATCTTGCAAAGCCCTAACCAGTGTCACCTTCTTTATATGATCATCTATAACACCTTGAGCCTCCCATACAGTCCTGACAATGAACCGGAATTGGTCTAGGTCCTCATTCTCCAAGGCTTTAAACAAAGGCAGCTTCACTGTACTTGCCATACTAAACCTCGGTTGTGGTGGATATGGTATGGGTGAAGTTGGAGGTGATTTTTGGGAAGTTGGAGGTGGTGTGTGTGGAGGTGGTATTCGTAGGAATCCTTGTCTTATTAAATGAATATCACTTCGGGGAGAGACCTTTGCTATCCCTTCTTCATCTCTTCACAGAGGTGAAATCAACGGGATATACTCCGGGAGCTATTTTCCTTTGTTCCTCTAATTTTTTCTACTTCACGTAGTCCCAAACATCAACGTAGTTGCATAGCCCATTTTTCGAACAACAACATTTTAATCCAAGTAATCAACTATTTTATGTAATTACCTCATGGTCCTTTGAAAATGTGTTGCTTTTCCTCACTATAGCTTCCTGAGGTGTTGATTGTAAATTCAGTCACAAATCCTCCTATGATGCAATCAAGCCAATGATTGACAACGGGGGTGATTTTACCCTCCGATGCTTCCAACCTTCACACTAGCTCTGAGGTCCACACAATAGGACCGTCAAGTTTCCACCTTCATTTTCTATTTGTTAGCTTCAAAACCCACTCGTATCGCTCAATAGGGAAAGAACAGGAAATGATTTCATGGATATATGTATACAGGTACCAGTCCAACCATTGTTCTTTTGTCAGTCACGGGTTTTTTTTCTCCTGTGCCGTGAATTAGTGGGTCTTTCTATCCAACTAGTCTCCAATATCCTTCTTAGTTGGATTCCAGTGATACGACATCACACATCTCTTATGAATATTTCGGTCCTAGCAACGGAACCATTTGTTGGCTTGAGGGGGCCTAACCAAGGTTTAGCGTTAATTAGCCAAACAAATCCCTACACAACTAGCCCTTTTGGCATCAGCCTGAGGAGAGCGTACCAAAGTCTCACCTGAAGTAGTATGGGGGGATGCTGGAACCATGTTTCCACATGCTTCAGATGGTTGTGATGTTGTTTGATCTCTTCTATCCCTGCCTTCAGGTGATCTCTCTCTATGGCTTGTAAGACAAACCCTCTATTCTGGCCTTCAATACCTTTGCGAAAGTATACGGTTGACCTTCGCGTATCTCTAACCTGTAGCTCAAGTACTTTTGCGCTACTATAGTAGCATGCCATGCAGATTCCTCTATTATCCTAAGTGATTCTCTTATCCTGTCAATTACTTAATGTTATCACCGCATAAGCAAATATTCGTGATTGCGTTCAATTATTCAATGTAACTACAGTCATTCGCACACCATATATGCATAATAAAAGAAATTCAGACAAATGATATTCAAACCCATTGATAAAACAAATACATATAAATTGTAGAATAGTTTCCTCTTATTAATATCTTCCAGCGTTAAAGACTTTTTCCACCCTACGCACACAGCTGCAGGGGTTTGCACACTCAACTGCAAACTTCTACCCTAGGCCTTTGTGCACTAAGCTACAGAACCTCTACCAACACTACAACCTAAGACTTAGACTTGTAGCTCTAAAGTTATGACTCTCTTCATCATAATATCCTTGATTGGTGCCACTAACTACTTAGAGCTTAGCTCTGTTTATACAATCCCATGGTCTGCGGACCATGGGTAGATCTCTTACAACCAACTTTACTTGAGAAAACTAAGGTCAGACTACCCTTTGTCACATATAATACCTTCATGCTCAGTGATCGCAAAATGTAGAATCTTTACAATAATATTACAAAACTTGACTTAAACATGGGCTTTTAGCCCCAAAACTGCCCTTGCTGGATCCCACTCCCAACATATAGATATTGATTGTACAATAGATGACATCATAAATAGTGAGATAGATATAAATGCTTTAGATGTAGATAAACCCACTAAATTCAATAAAGTAGAAATAGATAACTTAGAAAAAATAGAAATAGAAGAAATAATCAATGATGATTATGAGATTTTGAACTTCAAAAATAACGTTTCTCCTAAAGGATTAGTCCCATTAGAAGATTTAAATGATGTAGCTAGAAAACCAAAAATGGAGCCTTTAAGAGCAGACATAGAAGAATGTAAGATAGGAACAGAAGAAAAAACCAAGCTTATCAAAATATCCAAACCATTACCTCGAGATGAAAAGTTGAAATACATAACTCTGTTGAAAGAGTTTCAAGATGTCTTTGCCAAGAGTTATGAAGACCTTAAGTCTTATGATACCAGCATTATTCAACGTAAGACAGCCATCAAAGAAGATCAGAAACCCTTTAAACGAAAGCTTAGGAGAATCAATCCAGTTCTTATGTCATTAATTGAAAAGGAAGTAAAAAGGATATATGATGCACAAATCATAGCACCAATTAGATATTGAGATTGGGTCTCTAATTTAGTTACTACTAGAAAGACAACAGGACAAATCAGACTCTGTGCTGATTTTATAAACTTTAACAAAGTGTCATTAAAAGATAACTACCCTCTCCCTAAAATGGACCACATTCTCCAGAGGGTAGTAGGCTCAACCAAAATTTCATTGCTTGATGGATTCTATGGATACAACCAAATCTTAGTTCAACTAGAGGATCAAGTAAAGACTGCATTTACCACTCCTTGGGGTACTTTCATGTATTTGAAGATGTATTTTGAATTGATGAATGGTGGAGCAACATGGCAAATCACATTGGACATAGCTTTTGCAAAAGAAATCCATGACTTTCTAGTTGTTTACCAAGATGACATCACAGTATTTTCCAAATTAGATAAAGAACATCTAGATCATTTGAGAATTTTTTTTATTAAATGTAGGAAATTTGGTATTTCCTTCAATCCCAAAAAGACACTCTTTGGTCTAGAAGAAGGTAAACTCTTGGGAAACATAATATCAAAAGATGGAATTAGAATAGATCCAGCTAGAATATAGGCAATCCTAAACATCGCTCATCCTAGAAACATCAAATAATTACAATCATTTTTAGGGAAAATAAATTTTCTTAGAAGATTCATTTCTAACTTAGCAGAACTAATCAGAGAATTAAATAACATGTTAAAGAAAGATTCAACACTTATTTGGACAGTAGAGGCTAAATAGTCTTTTGAGGTGATCAAAGAAGTCCTTACTAAAACACCAGTCCTCATAAGTGCTAATTTAAAAAATATTTTATATTATTTTTCTTTTGCTTTAGAACATACTATTGCAACATCCTTGTTGCAAAAGAATGATCAAGGTTATGAGCAACCTATTGCATTTTTCAGCAAATCTTTGAGAGATTCTACACTAAAGTACAACATAATGGAAAAACAAGCACTTGCTTTAGTAAAAGCTATTAAAAAATTGAGAGTGTACATCTTATACTCACATAACATTGCTTATGTTCCAAATTCAGTAGTAAAGGACATTTTAACATAGAATGGGCCTAAAGGAAAGAGAGGGAAATGGACTGCCACTACTTTTGAATATGGCATAGAAATAAAGCCTACAAAACTTATCAAAGGCCAAGGTTTAGCTAAAGTCATGGCTGAATCGAACTTTCAGGCCTTAGATATAAATTTCATTGGTGCCTTAAATGATCAGGAGGAGATGGCAACTCCACAGATCCGTGAAGCTTTCATAGATTCACCTTGGTATGCAAATATGATATTTGTTTTACTAAACCTACAAGCTCCTCCTGGTTTATCTAGAACTAAAAGTATATTTTTGAAAATGAAATCAATGAAACATTGTATCATAGAAAATGATTTATTTTGGAAGGATAATGGTGGAATTTTATTGAATTGTTTATTAAAAGATGAAGCTGACAAAGTTATGCAATAATTTCATGCAAGAGATTGTGGAGGACACCTATACTAGAAAACAAATGCTGATAAGATTTTAAGGGAAGGTTTTTACTAGCCCACCCTTTTTGCCGAAGTCAAGAAATATGTGACCTCCTATCACAAGTGCCAAATATTTGAAGGCAAAAAAAACGCTTACCATTACCTCTCAAACCCATCTCAACAAAAATTCCTTTTCAACAATGGGGTTTGGACGTCATTGGGGAAATTCACCCATCCTCCTCAGCCTAGCATAAATGGATTTTGAGAGCGAGTGATTTCTTTACTAAATGGATAGAATCCATCCCTTCTAGACAAGCCACAGACTCTGTCATCATTTCATTCCTTGAGAACAACATCATTTGTAGTTTTGGATGCCCACAAAAGCTCATTACTAATAATGCAGTTGCTTTCAAATCCAAGAAAATCATAGACATTTGTAACATATATCACGTTGCCCTTGGTCATTCCACTGCCTATTACCCTCAAGGTAATGGACTTGCAAAATACTAAAACAAAAGCGTTGTTAATATCATCAAGAAACTACTAGAGGACAATAAGAATACCTGGAACAAAAAATTTGGTGAATGCCTTATGGGCAAACAAACTAACTACCAAAAAATCCCTTGGTACATCTCCTTATCAGCTAGCATATGGAATGGATATTGTGTTTCCATTTTCTTTAGAAGCACCAGTGATGAAAATGGCTCAATAGTTTCAAGTAGAACCAAATGATATCCAAAGGAGGATAAATCAGATAATACATTTGCAGCAAACTAGAGAAGAAGTCTATGTCAAATCACAATTTATCTAGGATAAAATCAAAAATAGTTTTGACAAGAAAACCAAAGCTGATGATTTTTACATAGGTGATAAAGTACTCAAATGGGATTCTAGAAGAGAAGAAAAGGGTAAACATGGTAAATTTTATTTCCTATGGCAAGGCCCTTATATCATTTATGGTTACAGAGGTAACAATGAATTTTTATTAAGACAGATAGATGGAATAGATCTACCAAGAGAACGAGTCAATGGTATAATTCTGAAGCACTCCTTATCCACATATTAGCGTAAGTTCATTTCTTTACATTTCTCATTGTATACAACATTGCAGAGTTTAGAATGGATTAGATGGTAACCGTTTGAGGTTGAAAACCCGAAGAGAAGGCCCTGAGCTTTCAAAGGTGTACCATCAAATGTATAGATAAAGAAGATCACAGAGGAGCAGTTACAAGGCAACCACAGTCAAACTTTCAAAGGCTATTGATCTTAAAGTTCTTGACATTTCACCAGGAAATGTCATCCCCATGTGGAGCCACTGTTAGGGTCCTATAATAATAGGATGCATAATTTTGAATTGGCTATGGTTAGTCTTGTAATATTGTACATACTTTTGCTTTCTGCAAATTGTTTCCCATATTAAGATTAAAAAATGTAAAGAGGGTATGTCCTAATAGAATAATCAATGGACAAAAAGGAAGAAAAGGATAAAAAAAAGTAAAAAATGTGAACCCCGCAAAAGGAGATAAAATAGATCATGAAATTGTGCAAATTCAGATGCCACTTCTTTTACTGTATTTTGTAAAATAAGATTGTGTGCAACTTGCAAAAAATGCCACAATCCATTATGGTCAAAGTAGTTTAAACTTAATTCATTCATGCTTTAAATTTCATGTTGATAGATAGAGAATAAAGATCTAGCCAAACTATTTAATCTTGGCAGATGAGCAGTAAGGTAGAGAATAATAATGAGCTCATCAATTTAATCTGAGCCGTTGGAAGTTATAAGGTTAGAAATAGATAGTTTTCTTATCAAAAGAAAAAGAAATAAAGGGTCAACAAGTTCAAATGCACCCAATGAATGAAGAGAAAATGATAGGGTAAATAAAGGGTATGTAGAAGAAGTTTTGCAAATGCACAAGGTTGCTAAGTCAAAAGCACATTCATCATGCTTAATCCCATGTTTCATTTGCAAGAGGAATTTTGAAAGAGAAAGGACATTCACTAAACTTATTTACTAATTTCCGCTCATTTCACTAGACCCCCACATACTTATTCGCTAATTTACCCTCATTATTACTTTATTATTTGTAAAAACCCTTTCCCTTCATGTTGACCTTTTATCCCTTTGTTTCACACATTTCCCTAGACATAACCCTTACAAAATTATCCCCCCTTCCAAAACCCCTTTCCCTGGTGTGAAATACATTCCCATCACAAAGAATACATTCCCCCCTTATTAATTTCCCCTTAAAAACCCACTAAACCTTTTCTATCCTAACTTATTTCCTAAACTATACCCCCCCCATTATGAAATTAAAGTCCCCCACGTTATAAATTCGCCGACGGCCCTTCAACTCACCAGACCTTGGTGTATAGTCAAAACTCTTCGCTATATAACCCATGGTCCCAACCTCTTATTAACTCGCTGCTTATATTTAAATCGTGTCATTATTTGTTAATTAATTACAGTTCATTGTAATTAGACCATGGGCCCTGCCAACCACATCCCAGCTACTTCCGTGCAACTTCGCCACCCGATATCCCTTTGATCTCCCATCTCCAAATCCAACTGCACATGTCCATATTGTGCAGATTCATCATTCGACAATTAACAGTCTGAGAGCACATGAGATTCGTAGTTTTGGCGAGGCACTATTTTGCTACGTGACGACACCAAGTTATATTGCTTGCTCATGAAAAATATCGCCCCCAACCCAAAAGCGGTGCGATATGGCCTAAAACCACCTCCCTGCCTAAACCGAAACTTCGCACTATTCATTTGCCAATTCTCGCGTGAAAATCTAACCATTGTTGGTTAAAAAGCCGAAAAAGCCGCATTTTTTCTTTTTTCGCTCATTTTCGCTGCAAACCTCTGCTAACCAATTTTGACACCTTGAACCTCTGCGTGACCAATTTAACCAACTTTTGCCACCTGAAGACGCTGCAGACACCAAATTGAAGCAAAAAATTGACAATTGAAGCCTTATAAGCCTTTGTTTCCACCACAGAATCCCGTCTGTGCACCAAACCATCAAATTTCTAGTTATTCTTGATAAAACTAGAACAACCCTGTAAATTTAAGTTATACATAGTAATTATCAAAGGTTGATTAATTAAATTAATTAAAAGGCCTTCCTAAACTAAATAAAAAACTTACTGGGCATCCAAACCCCTTTTCTATAGATTGAAGTTACCCTCCCCATTGCTTCAGACCTTCTAACCTTATTCCTAAGGCCCAAGAAAAAGTAATTCCATTGAAAAAACCGAATTATGGCTTCCCAAAGCTCTCTGGATGTAAGACCTTTGTAAACCCCTCACCTGGATATTGACCACCTCCCATTAGCCGACAAAGAATTTCAAATAAAAGATATTTCTTCCCCTAGCTACCTACTGAAACTCCACTGTTGGAGTAAAGATAAGTTTCTGAACCAAAATGATGACATTCACCTATGGTAGTCAAATTTTCCCAATCGCCTGTTCCCACAGGTACACTAATTTCTAGAAATCATCCACTTCTACCAAGCTTGCTATGTTCCTAGTCAAAGAGCCACAGTCTCCCTAGACCAACATGTTTTATTAACTATTACTGCAAAATCAATAAATCAAATGCTGCAGATCTAGCCAGGCCAAATATGAGACCCCACTTTCCATTCAAGGCTTAATTGAACTTTACACCAAGCTAGACCTTCCCAAGAAACCTCATATCTTTCAGACTTTCATCATAGAGGAGTCTCATTCTCCTACAGATAGTCCTCCATATGTTGCCACCATTTTCTTTGAGAGAGATAGACAAATTATTACCATGCTCTATTGAATTCTAGGGTACACCTGTCATGAACATGTGGATGAGGTTTCTCTTGCTTTCCTTTCTATCTTTTTTCCCAAGCAAGCCTCTTGCCACAGTTTACAACTTTTCTCACTTCATAGCAGATAAAATCCATGAACAGTTTATTAGATTACCAAATGAGAGAGTCTTCAAATATTCATCACTATTATTTCATATGTTCTTATACTTTTAGTCATACAAGTTTCTAAGTTAGCATCGAATAGTTAGACACAAAGGGCAATCCAAGATCTATCATCTTTTGGACACCATTGGTGCAAAGATATTCCATTTTTTTTACTTATAAATACTTCATTGATTCATTTCTTCATCTAGTTGTAAACATGCTAACTAATAGCTATCAGCCCAAAATAAATGATGAGATTAAGAGAGCTTTAGAGTTTGCTAAGAAAAGTAGAGTGGGAGATTGGTATCTATAACTCAGTTTAAATTGAAAAACCAATTGGGCCCTTTTATTTGTAATAATAGGGAAGATGGACAAGAAGCAGAAAAAATGTTACAACAGATGGACTCCAAGAGAAGTCTTATGTGGCAGTATGACCCTAATGGAGTCATAAACAAGTTAAGGCTCAAATTCAAGTTAAGTCCCTTCATACATGAGCCTAGGCCAGACATTGAGAGATTTTCCAACAAGTTAGAATGGTTGGAGAACACTTTAATAGATGTGGAGAGTACCTTAATTGATGTGGAAAAGCAAATTGATACTAGTTCCTTTCTTCAGGTTCCATCCCTAGAAGGACAAATGACCATTACTCCCATCCTATAGACTCCAACCAATGCAGACAAAAATGTGAAAAGAACCATGGAAGAAGGTTCTAGCTCTAGGATGGACACTACAGACGACAGGTTTGAGATCAGTTATAGGAAGAGGCCCAAGCTTAATCCTATAACTAAGTAAGAAGATACCATTGGGACAATTGAAATCACTAATATAGACACAATGGTTGGAAAGAGCAAAGATCTAGTAGTTTCAGAAGAAACTCACCAGCCTTCTACCTCAAACATTCAACTTATTGAAAAACAACTTAGAATTGAAGTCTCTTCATCCAGCAAGCCAGTGGATAAAGAGAAAAATATAAAAGAGAAGTACAAGGAAATCAAATGGAGAATGAGGCATTAAATTCTGAGACTTATGCCCAGTACTTCAAGCAAACACCTGTAATCAGAATAGGTTAATGTCATCCTTTGACATTAAAACAGGTAAAATGAGAATGACTTATATGAATCCTACAATCCAATAGCCCAGATCATCAACTGACTACACGATATTTTTTTTTGAAGTTTTGGCTCTGGATGTTGACCCTATTGACCAATTGAATTCCATAAAGAGGTAGGTGAGATGATCTATTCCACCATGACTAACAAAGAAATGACTATGCAAAGACTTCAAAGCTCACTAGATAACAACACATCACAATATAAGTTACAAAAGGCATCCTCACAGGCCAAGGACAACAAAATCATGTCACTGGAAGACTTCGTGATTGAGCTAGGATATAATCCCAATGATGCCAAGGCTGCAAAGAAATTGATAAAGAAGAAAAATGATGATATTACTGCCTTAAAGAAGCAACTAAAGTTCCTCATTCAGAACATCCACAGACCAAGGAGGTCCTAGAAGGCCAAACCCAACAGGAAGAAATGATGGATCTCATTGAAAGAAATGGAGAAGTAATTGAACAAATTAATACAGCTCAAATAGGCCAGCCTTGAGACGGCCACTGCCACTGTTATTCCCACAGTCACTACAATAGTTCCATCAACTTTGGCAACTTCATCGGCCCCCACAACTCCACTAGCTACAACACTTCCAGCTGCAACAACATCTACATCAGCAACAGTTCAACAACAACAGCAACTTAGCCAAGTGATGAGGCAAGTAAACTTGTCAAAATCCATGGAGGAGATGTCCATTCAGACGACATAGATAAACAGACTTAAAGAACAAATAAGGAGTCTAGAGGACGAGAAGAAGCTTGCCCAAATTATGCACAAAAATGATGTTTAGAAGTCAAACAGGTTGACTGAGAGGATGAAGAATTTAGAAAATGAATTTACATTGAAGGAGCCACTTGCCCAAGCTAAGGAATAGTTACAGGCCAATATCATTGACTCTGTCAATGATATTTGGCCATCTATACAAGTCATCTTTGAACAACATGATTTAGTCAAAGTGGCTACTGAAGCAATTCAAAGAGTTAAGGCAGAACTTTGAGGCATGATAGAGGAAGCCTCAAGAATAATCCCATTCCTTAACTCTAAAAACAAATATGAATTGCAAGAACTAGACATACTTGACATGACTGGAACCATACTAGAGGTGAAAGAAGTGCTCGCCAAGAGGAACTTAATGATGAACCTTGAGGACAAATGCCAAACCATGGAGCTGGCTATAGGGAGGTTCATGGTTAAGTTGGATACTTTAAGGTAGAAAGGTTTGCAAAATCCCTTGGTGATAAATGATAGATTATTGCCACATGAAGACTATAACAGGAAAATCAAAGAAGTGGCAAGAGATTAAGCCAATAATTCTTATATGAAAGGGATTCCTATAGGAAAGGTTATGTACCAAACTTTTGAGAACCTATTTTACCTCCAGCATGAGGTAAAACACATTTTTGTAAACAAGCCCACCTTTGCAAAGTACACAAAAGTAGATGAAGTCTACAGAAGAATGGTAAATATTAAATTACCAGATGCAGAGACTTGGGAGAAATTAAATGACTTACTATAAAAAGGAATGGTAAAAGTAAGTACAGAGCAATAAAAAGAAAGGCAACAGGTCAGCCTAGTCAAAGAGTATTAGATGAAAGAGAATGAGTTAAAAGGCAAAGTAAAAGGAATAGCCAATGTGGAAGACCAACAACAAAGGAGAAAAAATAGCAAGAGATCAAAGAATAAGACTACACGTCCAAATAAACAGGCACAACTTATAGTAGTTACATATCTGTCTCTATCTTCTTTCATGAAGATATTTATTTTTCCTAGATTAATTCCCAAGACAGTTTGGGATATTTTGTAATAATTTTTTCCTATAAATAGTTCATAATTCGAAGTATAGAGGGTGGATTGCTTGAAATTACTATAGTTGTATTGATCTAAACCTTGAAGGTTCATTGTACCATTTTTTCAAGTCAACAGATTGGACTAAGGAATACAAAAATTGCATTATAGGATTCATGTCTTGGGCCACTTCAGTGAAGTATTTTCTTTTTGTCAAATTTCTATTTTCTTAAGTGTTTCAAAAACTTGCACGTTATCTAAATTGAATGAGTTAACTGGAAATTTATTATAGAATTTGTTTAGGTACACTTTGTCTTGAACAATTAATCATTTTAATTTTTTCTTTTGATATCAAGAGTGGGGAATCCTTCATTTCTCCCTAGTTTCAATTGACCCCTACCATTTCCTTATTTTCCGGTTTGAGGAACCCTTAATTGCTCCTTGATCCCGATTGAAAACCACTTCACCATCCAACCTAAAAGATATGAATTTACTCAGCTACCTTGCCCTGTAAACACTATCTTTAGAACTTGATCCAATCTTGTTTTCTTGACACTTGACCACACAACCCAAAGGCAAAAGAAATCCCTCTATCCATCTAAGTAAGTGACAACACCACCAAATCGAAATCAAAACCGAATCAAAGCTTAAATAACTAGCCTAAAATCAATTAAGTAAACAAAGTTAAATCATAAAGAGAGAGTCCTCTCTGAGCATTAGGAAGGCTAGATCATGATCTCAGAAGTATGTTTGTGGTTACCTCTATCATATCTTTCATAACAACTCTAGAGAAATTTTGGAGTGATAAAAAAACCTTTGTGTTTTATTTTTTACCTCTGCATGGTTTAACACAGGCATCTTGTTCACACCAATGTTCAACAATAATACAACATGCTATAATTACACTTCATTTTTTTTTACCTCTTTTAGGAGGAAAATTGTTAGACACTTAAAACATCTTATCATGTGAATTAGAAATCTCAATGAAATCAGATTTCAATCCTGATTCATCTACTTGAAAGGCTTTAGGTTCCTCAACATCTTTGTACTTCAACATTAACACTGAAAATTATGACTAGCATTAACAATCCTATTCATTTGTCGAGAATTTAGAAGACATAATCTCAATTTGTTGTTATGCGCTGTAACAATGTACTCAATCCCATTCTCGAAAAAATGATATTTTTTCTGATGGTGATGAAAAGTATCTCTTCTATCATAAAGATATGGATTTCCCAAAACAACACCACATATATCAAGTGGGACTACATCAAGTTCAACCTCATCAAGAAAGTTTGCAGTGATTGCAAATCGAAGTATGCATTTTCTTGTCACCTGTAATTTTGCATTCTCACATAACCATCCTAAAGGATAAGGTTTAGGATGAGGAATGGTTTCTAAATTCAACTTCTTAGTAATGTTTTTTGAGATAAGATTTGCTTGTGAACCACTATCAAAGAGTGCATCTATCTTAGTTTGTTTTGAAATGAATCTAATGTGGAAAAGCTTTATTATTGTTTTTTGATATCGAGTATCATTGAGACAATTTGAAGAACTAATACTTTCAATGTACTTTCCTTTCAAGCCCATGGTTGTGATCTCTGTTTCATCCCCATAATCTGATCCTAAATCATGTTTTGTAGTTTCAGTCATATTTTCTTTCTCGTTGTTTTTAAAAATTTTGGGTCTCATTTCGCGATGAAATTTCTAGCAATGATCTTCATCATGGCCTTCTTTAGAACAATGTTTACATGTGATATTTTCTCCTTCTTTCTTGACTGTGGCATTTTTCTTATCCTTGTCTTTAAAATTCCCTTTTAATTTTTCTCCATACTTGAATAACTTCTCACTAGTTTTTTCAAAAACATTTTCCCCTCTTGCCTCTAAATGAGTTTCCTGTACACAAACGTTTTCTAGTTTTAAAGGGTTAAAGATGACAATGGTATGTCTCAAGTCACTATGTAATCCTCCAATGTATTTGAAAAAAGTATCTTGAGTGGAAAAATCTATACCCAAAATCAAATATCTTTTCCTAAACTCTTGAGTATAAGATTGCACATTTTTCCCCTTAGCTTACTTAAAGTTTTACCAATCAGTAATATCTTTTTGCATGCATGCTAATGGATAAAAATTCCTTCTTATTGTGACAACAAAATCATTTCAAGAGGATAAAGCTTACCATGTTTATTTATGTCCTCTTGAGTTTTGGCTTCCCACTAAATAAGTGTTTCACCTACCAATCTAAGAGAAGCAAGTTTAATCTTGGTTTCATCATCCTTCATTATTTTTATATTGCAATACACTTCAATCTAATGAACCCAATTATCTAATTTCTCAGCATCTACCTCCCCAATGCATATAGGCAATTCAAACTTTATATCAAGCTTAAGAAAAAGTGTTTTACCATGCCCCTTTGGAGAATTTGGGGGTGTTTGTGAAAGGGTAGAAGAAGTAGAGGATGAGGATAAATATGAGTATGAGGATGGAGGTGAAGGTGGTGGTTTGTCACCATTCCTTCCATTCTCTTTTGGAGGTTTGTCTCATTTTCCTCCATCTCCTTTTGGAGGCTTTGAGCTCTCTCCATACATCCTTGCATTGCTTTCTTCATAAAGAACCTTAACCATTTCAGTCATCTCAAATAATTCTTTTCTAAAAGTTATTTCATTTCCAAACATACCTTGAGGACCATCTTCATGTGCCATGACTATTGAAGCTTGATGTGTGTTTGTTCTCCTTAAAACAATTTGAGATCATGACTCCAAAAGTTATGCTTCTCCTCTTTTAAGCTTCAACTTTGTAACCATCAAAAAGATGCTTGCAACAAAATTAAACCCTGAATACAACCAAAGAAACCTACCCTCATACCAAACTAATATATATATGTAAACTTGAAAGTCTATGCTAAAAATTGCAAGTGAAATGTTTAGGGTTTTTAGGCAATTATGTGAATTGCATTAATACATAAGCATGCTTTTTAAACTTAGTTTTGCAAAAAATAAAGACGACATAAGTACCATAACAACATATACAAGACAAAAAATTATGAAGGAGTTCAACCCTCTTGGTTTACATCTCTTAGTCTAACTTGCAATGTTTTCTCTCTTTCATAATTCTAAGAATATGTGTTTACATAAAGTTACATTTCTCATAATGCAAAAACAATGTCTCCAATGGCTCAAGAACAGTAAAAAACCCCTAGCTGGGCTCTTTCTACACTCAAAAAGGTAAAAAATTGAGTGAGTTATGCTCTAGAGAAGTTTACCTGCTAACTGTCCTCCAAATCGCAGTCACGTGCTAAATGTTCTACAAAATTTGTTTTGTGCGGCCACGTGGGGCAACAGTTTTTCCCTGCGCTATCGAGATGCACGTTAGTTCGGTTGTAATTTCTTGAATCCTTAAATTTCATGTCAGCCATGAACCGACGAAATAACGCCACATTGCGCATTTGAGACAGTTGGATTCATGAATGGTTGAACGGATTCCCACTGAAATGGTTGACTCTGGTCGTACGAGGGGTTCTGTAGTACGGTTGTGTTAAAACCTAGCATAGTTGTATTTGAAATGTCACCAAAACATTAAACCAACCCCCCGAGATGGATTGGACCAAGGTTTAGTTCCCGTCGGTGGTTAAACTCCAATTCAAAACTCGTTGTAACATTACACTCCACTACCAATTCGTTCATGTGGGCCATGATCTCCGATTTATGTGCTAACCATCGATGTTAACAATTATAAATTAGTGGTGTTGGCATCTCGTTTGGCATCACTGTTTCATGTGATATGGGTTTGTCCTCTGTTTAAGTGTCGGTTAGCTTGGTGTTTGATACCCACCATAAAATTAAACCTTCAACCCGATCACATGTCTTTACTCATACGCATAGACCGTGGGTTTACAAATTGCTCTGAACTTTCTTTATGTGTATATTATATGGTTCAATTATGAAATATGTTGCCTTGCAATGTAGCATATGGTCTGCTCATTTCATATGGTTTGGTTAATATATGGTGGCATATGGTGTTGGGGTTGGGGTTAACCCGAGGCCCTATCTGTCTGCCATGTTGCATGGTTCGATGGACCAGGGGCTAAGGCTAAACCCTTGTCCTGACCCCAAATACAAACCCACTAAACTTTAAATAGAACCCGACTCCATTGTTTTTAAACTAACACGGTAGGTGGGGCGGTGGAGAGCGTTGCTCTCGAATGGGAGCAATGTGTTCAAATGTGGTGGATGTTGATTTCGCCCAATAGCAAAATTTTCCAAGGCCATCAGGAGGTCATGTGGTAATCATTGATTGGCCCACCCGACTCTATCTAATTGGTCGATTTAAATGAACGAGTGAGCCAATAACAACACACCATTCACATCCAATCACAACTAGAGAAGTGTCAATCATCCATAGGCCCACAAAAGCATGATCATGCCCAGTGAGATGCCCACTCAGCATATGGATTGCTCACTGGGTGTACTTACAACCCAACTTTTAAAATTTTAGTTATTTGATAGTTTGATCAGAACAAAATATCAGAAGCATATAATATCAGTTTTGAGTGAAACAAGTTGCGTTGGATTAAGATCAGTGAGATCTATCCAATCATATAGCTTTCAAGAGTTTTAGAGCAATTTGAATTTGAAACACTAAAATCATCCATCACCCAATCCAACAAGGGTTGGTAGCATGCACCTAAGTAGTGTTCATCAATAATAATGATCCATCCTTCTTACTTATCATATGACTATTTCATTCGATATGGACTCCACCCTAAGGTATCAATTAAATTTCATACCATGTAAATACACTTTCACTTCCACTACTTGTCCTTATCCACCCTAAGGTCCCACTTAAATTTCATACTGTCTAAATACACTTTCGCTTCCACTACTTACACAATAATAATATTATTTCATAATCAATCCTTATTCTTGTCATTCCTGATAGTTTTCAGTTTTCAGTTAGTGCTTTATCTTCTTGAGTAGTACTATTATTACATTATCATAATTTAAATGTGAATTAGTACTATATAAATAAATTTTAGGAGATATTCCTGTTCATGCCATATTCAAATTATCTATTTAGTCCAAGTATCCTTAGTTATGGCCATCTTAGGTTGCCTACTACTTTCTTTATCATCTATGAAAAGTTTGTTTCTTATTATTCCTTCATTTACCCCGTTTTAATTCGACAATAAAGGTTTTTGGTGTAATTGTACATAATTGTGAGATTTCTAAAAGCAATACAGGTTGTTGGTGTAATTGTACATAATTGTGAGATTTCTTTACATATTATTTTTCAATATAGTTAATCTGGTTAACTCTTAAATAGTTTACACTTAAACAAGACTCGACAAAAATATTCATTAAATAGTGGATGTAGTACCAAATTGCGAAGTTCCAAATTAAGATTGGATAGGAAAGTCCCAACATGGACTTAAAATGAACCCAATGCTGCAAATAGAATGGGAATAGTGACTTATTTCTAGAAGATTTGAATCAAATGAATGTTTCCTATTAATGTAAATTTACGGAAAATATAGCCAATCACGATGAGAAGGATAAAAGAATCTAATTGCCCGATTCCAATTCCTCTTCCTGCTTTGATATACTCCTTTGTATCTATATGAAAAAGAAAATTCAGTTGGAGAAAGATAGCTTTCGAGAGATCATAATTATTTACTAGAGTATTTTTTAACAAGTTGAATTCTTAGCGAGGTCCCGGTTACATATCATCCTCTTACGAAAAATCAACTAAATAACTACTTGATTTGATCTTCTAGATAACTGTGAGTTCCATTTGGAAGAGGCATTCTACAAATCTAGCGGCAATATGAAATATGGGCATTTCATCTTTTAGAAAAATGGCCATATCTCCCAAACCACTTATATGTTTTAAAATAGTCTCTTGGATCACCTTAATTGGCTTATTGCATAAAACGACCTTTTGGATTTTCCATATCTGTGACCATTAGTAGAAAATTTCATGTGAAGGTCACTACGTAGAAATTGATGTCAAATTTTACCATAACAAATACCATGTATTGGAGGTCTGCATCATCAACCCTTGGGTTGTTTTAATAAGAACCAAACCATCTTGATTCATCGAGAAACATAATCATTTTCATGAATTTTTCCTGGGAAATGTGAAAATATCCCAATGGTGTATTTTTCTACTTAGTATTTCTAACTCCAAAACTATAATAGTCACCCCACAAACTATTATTAATTAACCAACCATAATCCTAATTATTTCATTGAAAGCAATGAAACTGTATGAGAGTCAATCACTTTGTGGTTATGAAATTTTCAACGATTATTTACAAAAAATTATGATGGTAAGTGGTGATGAATGATAAAAGGATGAAGCAAAAGTGATCAACAAGAATGGATGAAAATGGTGAAAAAATTGACTAGATGACAACCCAATAGTGTTAACAAACCGAAATTATTTACAAATTATCATATAGAGATGCTACAAGATAATACATTGACATTAAGAAGGGGAGATTCTAGGTCTTCTAATGTTGATATAGCCATGGTTGTAGTATTTAAAATTAAGAAACTTCTCATTCATATATTTAAATGACTTTATTCTTGTGTACATTAACGATAACATAGAAATTGAATGAAACTATTTGTATTTTGTCAATATATTCTCTCTTATTATAGATTTATCTATTGAACGATAGGTCATTGTACTATTTATAGATGCAAAAATACATCTCTAACATAATAAATTCTCTAAAAATATCACTTTAAGAAAATGATCTTATACCACTTGTGGTATTAATTATTCTTAAAGAGAAGATTTAAAATAAATAAAAAAATATATCAAGATTTAAAACATAAATGATAAACTATAACAACTATAAGAAAATAGAGAAAAACTTCAATAACACAAATTACAATAATTTTATTAGTAAAAGTTATTTTAACTTGCCTCTTAAATTTTAAAAGAAGAACCACTAAATAAACAAAAATCCAATTACAATATGATTATGAATATATCCCTTTATCTTACTTCTAGTTCAATATATAATTTATAACTAACCTCCTAGCGTCTTTCGACTGAAGAAATTTTGCTAATATTACAATATCATGTAATAAATATAGCTTTAATAAATTACAACCTATATATTTACTTGAAAGTATTAAAATTATATCCTCACAAAATTTATGTAAACTTAAAGTTAGAATTTAACAACTAATCACAAAAAAACTATATTAAATATATTCTTAAATTGTATATAATTTTTATCATTGCGAATTAACACTATAAGATTGACCATTGACATGATGGTGACTATTATTTATTGTAATCAAGAGGACCAAAGAGAATGACCACACTAATCGTGATAAAAGCCATTCTAAAATGGGTGAAAGTTTATTTCAATTCACTAGTTTCATAGTCTTGATGTGAACAAAATGTCCAAACTATGATTAGCTTAAAAAAATTCAATCCATTCTCCTCAAATAAAACCCTTGAATCCTCTTGGCCTCTTCATAAGGGGAATATTGAAACCTTAAATAAATTTTCATTTGTTTTAATATTGGATATCTGTGAATTATTGACATGGATAGATTCTAATGGTTAACACTCTATCTTAGTGGTTTAATACTCGTTTTCGATTATATCTCAGATGCTTACTCCATGTGTTCCTCTTTGTAGATTTTGTTATTTTTAGGGATTGGAAGGTTACATCTTTTGTTTAAATATTATTTCGTTTTATGATAATTCACCCAAGAAGGTGACCCATTTGTTGTTAAATAATTAACTAAATTTATGGTAATTTGATTTTCTCTGAATTAACAATGAGGTAATTAATTTTTCTATTATAATTAATTAAAAATTCAGATCAGATATATAAAGATGGGAAATGAAAGAGAATATGATGGAAAGAAGTTAAGAAATTACACAAGTTTGCAGGTGGTAGAAAAGATAGTGGAATGAGTAGAAGAGAATGTATGTGATTAAGAGTAGGTGAAGGAATAACCATTACCCATGAGGTTTATCCTAGTTGGTTTTATTGGTGTTTAGTTTCATGTGTTGTTCAAACTTTCTGTGGAAGTGAGAGACACTTCTAGAGAAAGTGAGAAGCACCTCTAGAGGAATTAAACTATGTTATAGGTATAGAAGCTTGATCTAATTTCACAAAACCCTGTAATAGCATCTCAGTGTGACTAGATCATTATTCCATCAAATACAAAAAATTACACTTGAAAAAATAAAAATAAAAAACTACAAAATTTAATTATTAGGATAAAAATATATTTAAAAACATAAGAATACTTATTTCCCTTTTCATAAACAAAAAAAATATTGAAGTGATTTTTATCTATTTCGGTATTCATTCTTTTCTCTTAAAATAATTACCCCTCTCCCATTGCTTAGAAAAAATATTCTTTAAACTTTTATAAGAATTTAAGTATTTTAAACATCAAATTTTTTAATTAGCGTTACGTGGCATTTATTCAGTTGTTGGTTTGTAGCGTCACTCCTAATCATGACATGCATTATGTGACCAACTCACGAGTCACCACTATCTGATCTTCCCCTACAGAAGATGCCAATCGCAAAGGGAAGTATCATGTTTGCAACATCGCAAGGGGAAGTATGATGTTTGCGAAAGATCAGTTTACTCATCATAACAAATAAAATTATCTATTTTATCTATCTATAAATAACGATAGATGAACTTTTCTGAAGCATAAACGTTTCTTGAAAAATTTGCAACTCTGCATTATCATATACGAATCTAATAACATACTATTAATCTAAATTATAATAAACAAATGTAGGGTGAACCAATTATAGGAATTTTATTTATTTCTATGTACATGGATCTACGTACAGTTAAAACACTGTATCTTTGCACTAAGAAGGGCATACATGGTCCACTACGTAAACCCTAAGAACCCACTGATGTATCTCTTCCATGTCTCTCGCTCTGATAATCTCAACGCCGAATCCTGCGAACCACTTATTTTTTCCAGATTTTCCCTCCTGTAGTTGTTCCTCCTATCCATCTGCAACTCTGTTCTCTATTCAATGTTCCATGTACTAAACCTTTACATTTATCACACTGCTGCATTAGTGCTTCCATTGCTGCAACCATAATCATCATCGTTTCTTGTACTATAATAAATAGCCTACCCATTTTGGAGATGAGACACTTCAGTGACGCCTTCAGTGGCGCTATAGTCAGCCAAACGGTGCGGTGTTCTGATAAACTGAATCTCAGTCTAAGTTGCTGCAAACTTTCTAGTGCTTCGTAAATTGAACATACCTATGGAATTAAAAATTAGTTTTCAAAAATATCGTGATTTTTGGTACTTTCTACAATGAACATATCTTTGATTAAACAACCTCATGATTTTTTTCTTTTGTCGTAATCTGAACACATTCTACGTTTCTTTGTGCATCCAAAGGTTACATCGCATTATGTAAATGTATTATTAGAATCCATCAGCGTTTATAGCATTGTCTAATTCCTCATTTTATATATATCTGTCGGTGAGAATCCATCAGTGTTTATAGCATTGTCTGATCCCTGATTTCATATATACCTGTCGGTGAGAGAGTGCCGAATTTTATAAATAATTTTGCAGTCATGTCTTATTTTGATAATATCTAATACCAATTTAATAAAAGTTTATCCGTATCACTGATGATCATTGATGGAATGGCATAAATATCCGGACGTGGATTACATAAGCAAAGAAGCATATTATATTAGAATGTAGGTAATGCTGCAATACATATTTTTAGTGCTGGTGTTATTGGATTCACAAAGGAAACTATAATATGAACGCTGAGTAGTGAACCTTTCACACCAATGAAAAAGCGGTTGCAAATAGTATTTGTACTTTTAAGTCAGGTAAGACCCATTGATCAATAGCTTTATTACAAAAGAGAACACTCCTCTGCTATTAATTGAAAACCTATCACTAAGTATAATATACTATAAGGACGAAGAAAGAATTTCACTGTGCAACAACAAATTAAGTTGGTAATGCTTTTAATTAAATGATGCAGACCCACATGTCTTTATTCCTCTTTCGGAAATGGGTTGTTGAGTTGCGTATCCAAATGAGCAAGTCTAAGATCAGCTCGACCATCCCCACAGCCGCAAATGCCATCAGCATGTCCCCGAAATGAAAAGTCGGTACTAGGGTTTGCAAGGAAGATGCATCTCTTGCGACGTATGGAGTGATGTTTCAATCAAACCTTTATCTTCACCGTGGATGTCAAAGAAAAGATTTAATGATATTAATCAATTTACACGCCAAAGATGAATCACGCAGAAAAGTTCACTCACTCACTGAATAGAAATAATAATAATAATAATAATAATTAGCACAATCATATGTATGAGTGGCTGATATAAACTTACAAGTATAATCATATATCCACCCCTTACCATATTTATTTTTCATTATTAAAAACTATATAAATAATATATAAATAATAATACTCATGTTATTTATTATTTATATAATTATAATTATTATATTAACATTATTTTGTATGTCAACATAATATTAGTTTATACATGAAATTTAGTAATATTTTAATAATTATATTTAAAACTATAATATAATTCACATATAACATAATAATAACATTTAATTACTATTAATAATAGGTATTTATCTCTATTATTATGTTTTTTTAATAATTATTATATATTTATTAATATAATTGTCAAAATATTTTATATATTTCGTTGGAGTATATTAATGGTATTAATTATATATAAATTATATATTAAACTAAAATATATTATACTATTTCAAAACAAAAAATAATAATTTAATATAAAAGATTTTATATAATAATATTAAATATTTAATAATATAATAATAAAATATTATACAATTTAAATCTTAGGGTTTAAACTTTCATATATTAAACTCTAGGATTTATGAATTCCTCCTCTTTATTAATCACTCTCGTTTTAAATATTTGTCCCAAGATATTATAACTCTTAGGAATTAATATTTTAAACACAATGAATTAATAAACCAAAGAGATTAAGTTATAAACCCAAGGATTTAAATTATAAACTAAAGGAGTTATTAATATTATAAACTCAACTCACTAAAAACCGTAGGAGTTTAATATTATAAACCCAAGCGATAAATGTTCTAAACTTAAAGGATCAATAAACACAAAGAATCAATATTAAAAATACAAGAGCTTAATAAACCCTATCAATTAACATTTTAAAATCAAGCGATTCTTAAATCCTAGTAACTAATATTTAAAACTAAAAATATTAATAAAACCAAGTAACTCAATTAAAAACAATTAATTAATAATAGTATAAACTCCACGGACTAATAAACAAATTTTTTTAATATTATAAACCCAAACAACTTGTGAAACCAAGGGATAAATATTGTAAACCTAAGTGCCAACCCACAAACCAAGGAGACCAATATTGAAAATAAAAGGGATTTATAAACAAACAAATTAACATTTTAAACCCATTGGATTGATATTCTAAACCCATGGAATTGATAAACCCACATGATTATTAATATTATAAACCCAAGGGATTAATAAACACTAGCAATTGTTTATATTATAAACGCAACCACATGAGCAAATGTGGTTGAAAAATATGGATAAGAATTAATGGTAGAAATCTAATACTAATCATAAAATTGATATTGATATTAATAAGTATATAATATGAAAAATAATAATAATATTAAAATATAACTATTATGATAAAAATATTATTATTATTATCATTAACAATGATTATTAATTTATATTAATATTTCATTATAATATCAATAAATTATTATTAATATTACTATTATTATTGAATATTATTATTCTTATTTTAAATTTAATATAGTTATTATCCACAGGGTTGTGTATATATAGTGGTCGGGTGCTCTTTTAAGGAACTCCTTGATGTGAATTCACTTGTTCAATTCCCAGCTTGGACACGATGAACATATAGTCCCACCAAACTTACTAAAATATAATATTATCATTATTAATTAAGAAATATTAATAATAATTAATTAATTAACAATGTTATTGTTATTTTTGTTGTTATATCTATATATATATATATATATATATATATATATATATATATATATATATATATATATATATATATATATATATATATATATATATATATATTATCGTTAATTAATTAAACCCAAGGGTTTATAAACACAAGAAAATACTATTTCACCTAAGGGATTAATATTATAAACCCAAGGTATATAAACCATAAGATAGATATTGTAAACCGTAGAATTATCATGAGTCACCTTGGTTGATTTTCATATTGAGACAATAAGTGTGATAATGCGACGCTGCACCATGGTTGACCATGATTGGCTTTCATATGTATAAAATCTTTGTTACAATGAAACATTGGACCATGGTTGATTTTCATATCGAGAAAAGGTTTGTTAGAATGTGATGTTGGACCATGCTTTTCCATGATTATAAACCAAGGGTATTTATATTGAACCCAAGGATTAATATTATAAACCATATGAATAATATTCAACCCTAGGAATAAGAACCTTTAGATTAATAAACCCAAGAGATTGATATTATAAACACAAGAGAATAATAAACCAAAGGGATTAATACTAAAAATATAAGGGATTATAAACTTGTTATGAAACTAGCTTACGAAAAGATAGAAAATATAGATAAACACCTTCAAAATAAGCCTTTTCGAGGTTGAAACCTCCTTTACATTACACAAACGAATAATTCTTGGAAGATATAAATGACAATACCTCCTTTCTATATATAGGAGTCTAAGGGGCCATAATATAATCAGGGTCGACATCATAATAATAATGTAAGGGCACCATAATAACTATAGTGGGCTTTTATGGGGCACTATAATAACAATATGGGGACTATATGGGCACAAAAATATAATATGGGGGTTGTACTAATAACACTAACGGGTTACACTAGTAGTATAGGGACCTATCATGCCCCTCTCCCTCAAAAAAAGTTGTCCTCAATGCTTGAGTAGTTCTTGATGCTTATGTATAAAATTATTCTCCTCCCATGTGGAATCTTCAGCGGATAACTTCTTCCACTTGATGAGATACTCTAAAAATTGATTGATTTTGTAGCTGTCGGGTTTTTGTTTCTGTGACTCCTCCATGTTCCAATATGATTTTCCCTTCCTCGTCAAGTTCTGGCAATATTGTTTGAATTGCGATCTTCTGAAACTTTTGAATGAGTGGCCACACTTCTTCATACTTCTTCTATTCATCCCTTGCTTCATTTATACAATCTCGTTGGATAATAGAAATAGCACAAAACAATTCTTCCACATCCTCATCCTTTCTTGAGAGTGCATCTGCAATAACATTTTTCTTCCCTTTTTTGTCAATGATTTCAAAGTCATAACCCGACATATTTGTGACCTATTTTTTTTCTTCTAAAGATAATATTTCTTCTAAAAGGTATTTAAGACCATCATGATCCATCTTTACCTTGAAGTGTCTTCCCATTAGGTAAGGTTGACATTTCTTAAGTGCATGTAGTATTGCGAACGTTTCCTTCTCATAAATAGCTCACTTGAGATGTAGCCGTAAAAATACCCAATCACCTACATCAAAAATTCTTTCACTACGATGTTGATTTACTTATTGTTTCATTCGATTTTGCACCAAAGTGGCATTATCCTTTAAAAGTTGGAGAACTTGTTGTTGATCCTCGATGTGATCTTTCACTACTTGAATATTTTTCTTTTTGATATGTCCTTCTATATTGAGATTTTGAGGAGTGGTAATTTATTCCAATGCATTATGTGATACGTCAGATTCATTTCTTGATGCTCGATGTGATGTTTCACTTCTTGAACATTTTTCTTCTTGATATGTCCTTCTACCTTTATAGTTTGAGGAGTGGTAATTCTTGCCAATGCATTACAAGATATGGTCAGATTCATTTCTTATTTCTCAATGTGATCTTTGACTTCTCAAACCTTTTTCTTTTTGACATGTCCTTCTATCTTGAGAGTTTGAGCAGTGGGAATTCTTTCCAATGCTTTACAAGATATGGTTAGATTCATTTATTATTTCTCTTGGGTTGTTTCTTGGTGTATATCCTTTTCTTTTCATGTTCCTCGATCTTTTTCTTCCTCCTCCTCATAATATATGTAAAATAATTTCTTCTCAGCACACTTATGACCTTCAACTTATTTGTTATCACAATTGTAACAATGCCTTTTGCTCTTTTTTCCTCCAATTGTTGTGGCATCAACCTTGTAGGTTGTCGAAGGCTAGGAGAAACAACACTTCCATATTTATAGTTGTGAGGGGTAGACTTCCTTGTTGCCATAATTTTTCTTTCCACTTTTCTTGCCAACCTGAATGCCTTCTCTAATGAATTAGGTTCCCAAAGATGAACCTCATGTTGAATGTTATCCTTTAAAGTCCCTATGGAGACATCAATCCTCCGCTACTCTTGAATATCATTTTCCCTTATATTCAATTTTTGAAAGTCCTCAATGTGTTGTACCATTGAACACTTTTGTTTGAGATTTATCAATTAGCTAAAGAAGGTGTTTCTCTTTGTATCCTCATAGTGTGCTATCATTTCCTCCATGAAAATTGACCAAGTAACAAGTGGTTTATGAGAACAAAGCCATTTATACCATAAAAATTGATCTGGTTCTAAATACGAATATGTAAAAAATACCATTTGTAATAGTTTCACCTCATGTAGATAAAAATATTGCTCCATCTGTAGTATCCAATTTACCGGTTCCTTGCCATCAAAATTCCTCATATCGCCTTTTCTTGATTTTAGGATCTCGATCTTGAAACGACTGTAACTATGTAATTTCAGATCTCCAAGTTTTGAAATTGCATCCTAATGTAGCCCTCTGTGCTCTCTTTCTAACCCACAAGTATGATCAAGATTGGATTCTACAAGGAAGATTTATGTCAAATCTCCCACGATGGTCTGTTTATAGACTCGTTCAGTAGAGCACGATTGTACAAAGTGCCACTTGTCACTATTTCAACCTTAGGATCTGAAAATATGTACAAAAAAACTACACTTTGTCCTCTTTACGTAACTTCTTACAAAATTTCAATCTAATGCTGAGAGAGGAAGTGATGATGAGTTTTCCAAGGTAACCTGTTTAGAATGTAATTCGGGAGTCTGCAAAAACCCCAAGTTCCTCAGATTATATCTCCAAACTTATAGCGAGACAAGACCTGAGGTTTCGACCTAAGCTTCACCAATCTTTCAGCTCAATTGAGTTTTAATTTCAGAGTCTGAATCTTCATAGAAAAACGTTATGGCGAAAATTCCATGATGACTTGTTTGGAGCAGCGAAACCCTAGGATCCAAAGCTCTAATACCAAATGTTATGAAACAATCTCACAAGAAGATAGAAAATATGGGTAAATGCCTTAAAAATAAGTCACTTCGAGGGGGTAAACTCCTTTATATTACACAAATGAAAAATTCTATGATGATAAAAATGACAATACCTCCTTTCTATATATAGGAGCCTAAGCGGTCATAATATAATAAGGGCCGACATAACAATAATCATGTAAGGGAACAATAATAACTATAGTGGGCTTCTATGGGGCATTATAATAACAATATGGAGACGACATGCACACAACAATATAATAAGGGGGTTGTACTAATAATGATAACATGTTACACTAGTAGTATAGGGACCTAACAAAACTCTACTGAACTAATAAACAAAATGAATTAATACTATAAACACAAAGGAATAATATTAAACCCAAGGGATAGATATTATAAACTGAAAGTATATAAACCCCGAGATAAATATTATAAACCCCAAAATAAACATGGTTGACCATAAAATACCATGGTTGATTTCCATATTGAGACAATATGTGTCACAATGTGACATAGGATAATGGGTAACCATGTTTTGCCAATATTGTTTGCCATATTGACACAATATTTGACACAATGTGATCTTGGAACATGAAAACCATATGAATAATATTATACCCTAGGAATAAGAACCTTAAGTTAATAAACCCAAGGGATTGACATTATGAATCCAAGTGATTATAAATCCAAGGGAATAATATTAAACGAGAGGGATAGTATTATAAACCTAAAGTATATGAACCCCAAGATAAATATTATAAACCCTAAAAGAAACATGGTTGACCATGGTTTATTTTCAAATTGAGGCAATCGTTGTCACAATGTGATGTAGGACAATGGGTCACCATGTTTGACCATTATTAATTGTCATATCGACACAATATTTGTTACAATGTGATGTTGGACCATGGAAACGCTATGAATAATATTATATTGTAAACCCTTAGATTAATAAACCAAAGAGATTTACATTATAAACCCAAGTGACTAGTAAACCAAAAGGATTAATACTAAAAACCCAAGGGATTATAGACCTAAGGGAATAATAGTAGACTGAAGGGATAAATACTATAAACCAAAGGTGTATAAACCCCAAGATAAATATTATAAGACATAAAATAAACATGGTTAACCATACTTTATTTTTGTATTCAAAAAGTGTTTTCACAATGCGACATATGACGAATGGAAACCATGTTTCACAACTATTAATTACCATATCGACAGAATATTTGTCACAATGTGACGTTGCACCATGGAAACCCTATGAATAATATTATCTCCTAGGAATAAGAAACCTTAGATTAATAAATCCATGGGACTAAAAATCAAAATGATTAGTACTAAAAAGCCAAGGGATTATAAACCCAAGGGAATAATATTAAGCACAAGGGATAAATATTTTAAACCCAAAGATAAATATAATAAACCCTAAAATAAGCACAATGGTTTACAATGGTTGACTATGATTTACCATGGTTTACCATGGTTTTTTTTCATATTGAGAGAATTCTTGTTAAAATGTGATGTAGCATGATGGGTGACAATGTTTAAGCATTATTGATTAGCATATTGACAAAATATTTGTCACATTATGACATTTGACCAAGGAAAACCAATGAATAATATTATGAAATAGAAATAAGAACCCTTTAGTTAATAAACCAAAGGGAGAGACATTATAAATCCAAGGGACTAATAAAACAAAAGTATTAATACTAAAAACCTAAGGGATTATAAACTTAAGGTATATAGAACACAAGATAAATATTATAAAACCTAAAATAAACATGGTTTATTTTCATATTGGGACAATGATTGTCACAATGTGAAGTAGGGCAATGAGTGACCATGTTTGACCATTATTGATTGCCATCTCGACACAATATTTGTCACAATACGAATTTGGATCATGGAAACCCTATGAATAAGATTATGGCCTACGAATAAGAACCCCTTCATTAATAAAACAAATGGATTTGAAATTATAAACCTAAGGGACTCATAAACCTGAAGGATTAATACTAAGAACCCAATGGATTATAAACCCAAGGGAATAATAGTAGACCCAAGGGATAAATATTATAAATCCAAGGTATGTAAACGCTAAGATAAATATTATAAATCATAAAATAAATTTGGTTGACCATGGTTTATTTTCATATTGAGACAATCCTTGTCACAATGCGACATATGACGATGGGCGACCATGTATGACTGTTATTGATTATCCACATCAACACAATATTTGTCACAATGTGATCTTGAACCATGAAAACCCTATGATTAATATTATATCCTAAGAATAAGAACCCTTAGATCTATAGACAAAAGGGGATAAAAAACACAAAAGGATTAATATTAAAAAATCAAGGGATTATAAACCCAAACAAATAATGTTAAACAAAAGGGATACATATTATAAACGCAAGGAATATAAACACCAACATAGATATAACAAACACTAAAACAAACATGGTTGACCATGGTTGATTTTTATATTGAGACAATTATTGTCATAATGCAACATAGGACGATGGGCGACCATGTTTGACCATTATTGATTTCCATATCGACATAATATATTTCACAATGTGACATTTGAGAGTCAAAATCCTATGAATAATATTATATGCTAGGAATAAGAACCCTTATATTAATAAACCCTAGGGATAAGTATTATAAACCAAAGGGATCAATGCTAAAAGACCAAGGAATTATAAACTCAAGGGAATAATATTAAAATCAAGGGATAAATATTATAAATGAAAGGTATATAAGCTTCGATGTAAATATTATAAACCCTAAACTATACATGCTTGACAATGATTTAATATGTTTAATATTCATATCAAGACAATTTGTGTCACCATGTGGCACTCAATGATGGTCGACCATGTTTAACCATTATTGATTACTATATCAACATAATCTTTTTCATAATGCAACGTTGAACCGTGGTTAACCAAGGTTGATTTTCATATTGATAAAATCTTTTTTACCATATGAAGTTGGACCATGGTTGACCACGATTGATTTCACACATGACGACTCACTATGGTTAAACACAGTTGGAAAAAATTTACCATGGTTGACAAATATTAAACTTCATTGACAATGGTTTATATCAAACCCTAATATTAAACTAAATATTATAAACCCTAACATCATAACCCCAATATTATATAATCCATAAGATTAATATTATAAACTCGAATATAAATATATTAAACTGTAAGTTTAATATACTAAACCCTAATATTGTAGCCCCTAACATTATTACTATAAACCCAATGGATTAATATTATAAGAACTTGTAATTAATAAACCTTAGGAATAAGAACCCTTAAGTTAGGAAACCCAAGGGATTGACATTATAAATCCAAGGGACTAATAGACCGAAAATATTAATACAAAAAAAACTAAGGGAATATAAACCCAAGGGATAAATATTATAAACCTAAGGTATATAAACCCGAAGATAAATATGATAAACCTAAGGTATATAAACCCGAAGATAAATATTATAAACCCTAAAATAAACATGGTTGACCAAGGTTTCCATGAATGATGTGCATATTGATATAATTGTTGTCATAATGTGAAGTAGGATAATGGGAAACCATGTTTGACCATTATTGATTACCATATCAATGCAATATTTGTCACAATGTGAGGTTGCACAATGGAAATCCTGTGATTAATATTATATCCTTAGAATAAGAATCCTTAGATTAATAAACCCAAGGGAATAATAAATCAAAATGAGTAATACTAAAAAATAAAGGGATTATAAACCCAAGGGAATAATATTAAACAAAAGGGATAAATACTCTAAACCCAAGGAATATAGACCTCAAGATAGATATAATAAACCCTAAAATAAACATGGTTGACCATGGTTTATTTTCATATTGAGACAATCATTGTCACAATGCAATATAGGATGATGGGCGACCATGTTTGACGATTATTGATTTCAATATCAACATAATCTTTGTCACAATGTGACATTTGACAGTGGAGATCCTATGAATAATATTATACCATAGGAATAAGAACCCTTAGTTTAATAATGCCAAGGGATTAACATTATAAGCCAAAGGGATCACTACTAAAAACCAAAGGGATTATAAACCCAAGGGAATAATATTAAAGTGAAGGGAGAAATATTATAAATGCAAGGTATATAAGATTAGAGATAAATATTATAAACCCTAAAATGAACATGGTTGACCATGATTTATGATGCTTAATTTTCATATTCAGACAATCCTTGTCACATGTGGAAATGGACGATGGTCGACCATGTTTGACCATTATTAATTACCATATCAACATAATCTTCTTCATAATCTCACGTTGGCCCATGGTTGAGAAGGGTTGATTTTAATATTGATAGAATATTTGTCACCATATGAAGTTTGACCATGGTTGACATGGATTGAGGATGGCTAGCCATGGTTGGCCAAGATTCACCATGATTAACAAGGATTAACCTTCGTTGAAAAACATTTATATCAAACACTAATATTAAACTAAATATTAAAAACCCTAACATCATAAACCCAATATCTTATAAACCATAAGATTAATATTATAAACTCGAAGATAAATATACTAAACTATAAGTTTAATATACTAAACCCTAGGATTACAACCCCTAACATTATTGTTATAAACCCAACATATTAATATTATAAACACTTGTAATTAATAAACCCTAGGAATAAGAACCCTTAAGTTAATAAACCCAAGCGATTCACATTATAAATCCAATGGACTAATAAACCAAAAGTATTAATACTAAAAAGCTAAGGGATTGTAAACGCAAGGGAATAATATTATACCCAAGGGATAAATATTATAAACCTAGGGTATATAAAGCCTAAGATAAATATTATAAACCCTAAAATAAACATCATTGACCATGTTTTTCCATGGCTAATTTTCATATTGGGGAAATCTTTGTCACAATGTGAAGTAGGACAATGGGTGACCATGTTTGGCCATTATTGATTTCCCTCTTGAAAAAATCTTTTTCACAATGCGAGTTTTCGGTGTGGAAACCTTATGAATAATATTATTCCCTAGGAATGAAAGACCCTAGATTAGTAAGCCAAAGGGATTGACATTATAAAACTAAGGGAATAATAAACCTGAAGGGATTATAAACCCAAGGGAATAATAGTAGACCTAAGGTATAAAAATTAAAAACCCCAAATTAAATATTATAGACAATAAAATAAACATGGTTTACCATGGTTTATCTAAATTTTGAGACAATCCTTGTCAAAATACAACATATGATGATGGGAAACCATGTTTTACCATTATTTATTTTGATATCAAAACAATGTTTGTCACAATGCGAAGTTGGACCATGAAAACCCTATCATCAACCATGAGGAGTCATCGTGTGTGAAACCAATCATGGTCAATTATGGTCTAACTTTTCATAGTGAAAAATATTGTATCAATATGAAAAACCTATGATTGATATTATATCCTAAGAATAAAAACCCTTACATTAATAAACCCAAGGGTCTAATAAACCAAAAGGATTAATCCTAAAAACTCAAGGGATTATAAACCCAAGGGAATAATATTAAACACAAAGGGTAAATATTATAAACACAAGGAATATAAACCCCAAGAAAAATATAATAAACCATAAAATAAACATGGTTGACCATGGTTTACCGTCGTTGATTTTGATATTGAAACAATCATTGTCACAATGCGATGTAGGATGACGGGTGACCATGTTTGACCATTATTGACTACCATATCGACACAATCTTTGTCACAATGTTACATTCGGCAATGGAAATACTAAGAATAATATTATACCCTAAGAATAAGAATTCTTAGATTAATAAACCCAAGGATCATGGTTAACCATGTTTGATTTTCATATTGATACAATCTTTTTCACCATGCAAAGTTAGACCATAATTGAACATGATTGATTTCACATAGGACAAGTCGTTATGGTTGACCATGGTTTATAAGATTAAACATCGCTGATGAAGATTAACCTTTGTTTACCATGGTTTATATTGAACCCTAATATTAAACTACATATTATAAACCTAATGTCATAACTCCAATATTGTATAATTCATAAGATCAATATTTTAAACAGGAACATGAATATATTAATGTGTAAGTTTAATATTCTAAACCCTAGGAACATAACCCCTACCATTATTATTATAAACCAAAGTGATTAATATTATAAACACCTCTAATTAATAAACCCTAGGATTAACAATATAAACCCCACAACGATAAATGCTAAGATTATAAACCCTAAACCGAGTATAAAAAATAGCATAATATTATTAATAATGTTATGAACATTATTTTTTTAAACAATATTAATATTGTATTAACGATGTTATTAAATATCTTGCAATAATATTACTAATTATATTCTTTTTATGACTAATTTTAATGGTATTATTAATCATCATTTTTATGTATATTTTCTTTAAAATATATTGTTTATTTATCATAATAACTATTATAAACTTAAAAAAAGCTTACTATAAATTACTTATAAACTAATTTAAAAGCCTAATAATAATATTATAAACCCAAAGCAATAATATTATAAACTTTTGGGATTAATATTATATGCATGAAGGACTCACATTATAAACCCAATGGATTAAACCCTTGAGTTTTTATATTAATCCCTTGGGTTTATAATATTAATTCCAAGAATTTATAATATTAATCAAATAGGCATTGGTAATGCCTTTTACTAATATTTATTAAGTAATATTTTTAATACTACAGATTAAAAAAATAATTTCCAATTTTTAATATTATTAATATTCATGTTACAATTTAAATAATATTAATAATTTATTATTATTATACTAATAGCATTAAATGGTGATAATTTCAAAACATTATTATGACTAATAATAATATTTTTTTAAACAAAATGAATATTGTATTAAAGATGTTATTAATAATCACATATAATTATTAAACGTTGATAATTAATCATATCTAATAATAAATTTAATAATCACCATATTATTATTAATTATAATAAATCTAAACTTACATAAATGCTTACACTAATATTTAGTAAACCGCTTTGGTAAACCTTGTCACTTGACATAGTATATGTAAATCAGAACAATATTTACTAATGATTTAAGCATATTAGACTTGTCATTATTGATAATCTAGTATGCGTTTATAACCTAGTATTTGATTATAACCATAAAATATTGGGTTAATGACATCACAAATATTATTTTAAACATTTTTAATATTGTAATGATATCATTAATAACACTATTTTCCATATTAATTTGAATGTTATTGTTATTATTAATTATATTTATTAATATTGTATTTTTTTAGTAATTAATATTAATGTTATATAGTAAACATTAATAATATTTATTATTAATTTCCATAATATATAAAAATATTAATGTTAATAATTATTATTTAAATATAAATATTAAAAATATTATACGAAAATATAGTATTTGATGTAAAACTTTTTTTAATAAAAATAAATAATATATTTATTAAAATTTAATATGAAAATTTAAAATAAAATAAAAAAGATATTTAATAAAGCCTAAACATAACTAGCATGTGTTCTAATGATGTAATTAAATGCTTCTATTAAACGTTGGAATTAAATGTTGCTTTTCTTGGAGTCAAGCACAATGATACAACAATGTTGTATTTCTTGGAATTAAACATTGTTCTCAATATTGTAAGCATTTTAAATCTATTATATGATATAATACATTTCTTATATCACATAACATTGGGCATGTACCAAAATTGTAAAATTGGACATTAATCATAAACCACACAATGTAATGTAAGGCATTGTATTGTAAACGTTATTCTAAACATTGTAAACTATGCTTTCCACAATGAGTACATTGTTTTACTCCCCAATGAACACAATATTAACATAATAACTTGTTGCGCTATTCAACAACCCCCCATTTATTTATTTAATAGCTAATATTCTATTAATAATAGGGACCCTTTATTAAAAACCCTCCAAGAAAAGTTTAGCACTTATGCGATTTATTTTTTAATTTTTAGAAATAAATTAAGATATCAAGTTGAATCCCTTTAACACTAGAAAATCTTGCTTTTATCACATATTGCAGGACCAATTGTCTCAAAGGTTAATTAAAAACCATGATCTGTGAATTGCGATGGAAGGGATCACCACATTTAACTTAGGATATCATTATACTTTTCATTAAAAGCTAAGACTTAAGGTATTTGTTCTAAAATGAAGCGCTTATCACAATATCATATCGGCTTTCACAAAAGATGCAACTCACAAATCCTATCGTAATATGCGAAATGCGATATTGTGGTAGAGCGAGCTAATACTTATCACATCATGACACTTTACTTAAAACACAATCTTGTGAAGTATAAAAGTGTTTGAAGTGTCATAGAACGAGTACATGATAAAAACAAATGTTATAAAATACAACTTAAGCCTGACACTTACTAAAAGGGCACTTTATGAAATAATTATTCATTTAGGAAAAATACGCACTAAACAATGAAAATTATGGTGCACACCTTGCATCCCGAAGAATTCTAAACAACTCTGGAAAAAGGCACAACCAAAAATGCGATTGTGTGATTTGTGATATTGCAATAATTACAATTTTCACACTTTTAACTTGCCACCTTAAAGCTTTTCCCTTTCCCATCTGTGATGTGGTATTTTAAATTAGTAATAAAGGCAATGATAAGAGACCTTAGTGGGTAGTTAATAAGTTTAATCACTTTTATGTTAAGAGTGGCTTGACATGGTATGATATCTTTTCATCTACATTTTGAATAAATGCTCCTTTATCATCACCTTTTGAGGCTAACTGTATCATTTAATTCTTATTCTCATTCTCACTTTATGTTTATTGGATAACTTCCATTTTCCGCATTCCACGAAACCTCCACAGAAATCATCGTTAGAAAGAGTGGTGAAGAAATGAAAGGTGACTACATCTGAGGAATCAGACATGGTACCACTTTTCTTCGATACCACATGGAGCAAAGATGGAGGAACCATGACATGGGAAGCCATGTATAACCTGTCAGAAGAAGGGTAGCCTAGGACACTAGTAATAAAGGCCACGATTGATGCTCAGGAGTCATCTGAAGCCTCCTATTTTGAAACAGCATGTTCATTCGTTCACCGAATAGCTGCGAGACCAAAAATAATACCATACACGGATGTGGTGAAATGGGTAATTGACAAGGTAGATATCTTAGATGGAACCTTCAAGATTCAAAGGCAACAGGTCATGGGGTGTTTCTCACTAGACATCCTATGACTAATGTACCAGTTACGAGAGCCTCAAAAGCTCTACAACAAAGAGCTCCTTAAGAAATTCGCCAAAGAGAACAAGGACTTGTGAGATGTTACACAGACGTGGAGATCAAGCAGAGGCGAACTCAAATATGATAAAAATGGTACATACTCAATGGCATGCATTTCTCCCCATCATAACTTCACAACAACAATGATGTGTAGGTTATTCGATATACCCGATAGTACCAAATTTTCCATGGAATGGCTCTCGTTAATAGATGCAATTGTTAGTTCAACGATTATGAACCAGGCTCAAATTTTATCAGACAATTTGGAAAAGGCCATTATGGAATATAGAAGGAAAATAAGTACTTCTTTAAGGATTCCCCCCCTTTCTTTATGAGTGATTTTGTTATGGATGCAATTTGTTTTAGTTCTTAGTTTCCAAATATGGGATGGAAATGGACTGTACAGAACCACCTTCCCATCCATATATACCATTAAATTTTGTAGGAATCCCAGGTCCAAATCCATTTTTATAAAATCTGTCAAGGTATTATGTTACTTATTCGTAAAGGAATTTTTGATAGAACAACCCCTAAGTTTTCTAAAGCGGCTGAAGTAGATATCTGGCTAGTACTCAGATGGTTTGGGGAAGAGACATTCATCTACATTAGATTTTTTTGGAGCATTACTTCTCTGCATGTCCTCCCATATTATGTCCTCAACAAACTTGTAGCTAGAGAAATAGCCTACCAGACATCAAGGGAAGGTGGTTTAACCAAAGCACTGAAAGAGAAAAAGAAAGCCATTTGTCCTACCTTCCTATTACAATGTGGTTCTTTTGCACTACTCGATTATGGAACTTTATTAAAGGAAGCATATATTATTATGTCTCTGAAATTGGCTACAATTTTACGAAGGAAATATGACCCAAATCACATTGTTAAGGAATTTACTACTATGGTAAAGGTCAAACAATTCACACATGAAGAGGATGCCTTCGATGAACTCTTCCTACAAGTAAAAACATTTTTATAAGTTTTACATATTGCATCATTATCGTTTAGCCCGAAAGATATGAGTGCTTTCCATGTGTAAAGAAATAAGAGAGTGATAAAAGTCCCATTGGACCTATTGCAACTTGAAACAATGAGAGAGAACTCCTAGCATAAGCTGGGAGGGAACTTCCGAAGATAATTCTGAAGAAGAAACCGAAGAGAATTCTACTCATGAGTTGGAGCACTTATAATGACACTCTCAAAATGGGGGAGGAAACACGAATAAAGAGTCTCAGAAATGCACAACTGGAAGTACAGAGGAGACGGCTGAGCAGGCCTTGGCAAAGAAGCAGGAAAAGGTTGCTTCTACTTCAACTCAGTTAGGGAAAATTCCAATCATTGAACTGGAACAAGAATGGGAGAAGTTCAATAAAAAGCTCCATACAGACACAAATCTTGAGTCAACATCTGAACTGCAAACTCCCAAGCGAACCTAGCATAAGGAAAACCCAGAAACAATAGGGGAAGGAGCTACAGGTACCCAGGATATTGAGATTATTCTTGTTCTTCCTAATTCCGAAATTGTCTTAAGAATTGAGGAAACACCTCCATTAGATATATTCTATAGTCCTACCAAAAAGGTTATAGTGAAGAGACAAAGGAAGAAAAGGAAGTTGGACACCACTGCTTTTAAGACTGTGGAAAATGAACCATTGGATATTGTGTGGTGGGACATGCCTATTGACCCATGAGAGAATCTCACAAAGTTGTCATAGTTCGTAGAAGCTTATGCCACAACTACCATTGATAAGGTGATGGAAGTCTGAATGTTTTCGAAGAAAAAGGACTAGAAAATTATGCTTCTAGAACAACAATTAGACCAAGAAAAAACTAAACACCATTCAAAATTACAATTAGCCCAACTTCAAAGAGAATTTGAACATATAATAGTGCAACACTAGGTCAATTTTTTAGAAAAGGATGCAGACATTCGTCAAATGCAAGCTATAGTGGATAAATTCAAAGACAACCCGCAAATTGATGAATTCGTTAAAGAAGCAGTCAGCCTCAATTCCCTATTAATGCAACAAGAGGAAATATTATGCCAAAAAATCTTGCAAATAAATCCTTACTACGAAACGAGTGATAAATTAACAATTGAAATAATTGACATGAGGTTTGAGTATGAAGAAATATACAAAAGGGTTTCTGACTTTATCACGTGGCAAGGGTCTGAGGATGGAAGAAAGCCTGACGTACCAAAATAGGAAGAGTCCCACAGCGATATTATGTTTACAGATTGGGATTCTAAGTTGAAATAGGCAAAAAGGGTAACAACGATAGCAACAGGAGCAACAAGTGGCATAATAGAGGCCATAAATGAAAAACTACATGGTGCCCACCTTGTTAAAGAATGTGTAATAGGGTTTCTACCAAATGTGAAGCAACTAGAGCAGCAATGGAAATAGACAACGCAGGAAAAGGAAACTGTCATTAAACAACTAAGTAGCCTAATATTGGGAGACATACTGGTTGTTTCTAGTAAAACCACACAACCAGGTTATGACTCTGAGGTATTTAACAACCTCTACAGAAAAGATGATGCCAACATTGACAGATGCCATATTTATTGTTAAGTTATAATCTACAGTCATCCAGTTTCCTTAGCTCAAGTCAATGGTTGATATTTGTGACTTCAAAGATCAAGTTCAAAGGAACTAGTCACTAGTTTATTTTGTTTTTAATTTTATTTTTGCTTGTTCTGAGGAAGGTTGTTTGAAACCTCCTCAATTATTTTTGTAATAATATATTTTGAGGCATATATTTTAGTATTTAAGCCCCTCTCATGCATTTAGAGAGGGATCCATAAATTTTATCAAAAATTCTTTTCAAGACATTACACATCTATACTTTTGAGGAACAAGATATATTTTCTTTACATATCTAGCATGCTCTACTGATATTCACTATTATACTCTTAGAATTTGTTTGATTGAATCAATTTGTGTCAATATTGTTGAAGCACATGAGCAGGACTCATCATATATGGTACTTTTACCATATGATTATTTTTTATTTATGTATTAACCAATACTTATTCTTTCAATTGTTTTTTGTATGAAAGTCAAAATTATAGTTTTGCATTGTTGCACTTCTGTATGATGTTAACTCTGATTCTGTTTTGAACAAATGAATAGTTTTCATATGCAATATATTTCTCTCAATTGTTTTGTCTAACTATTTATCCAAAACAATTATCGTTAAATGATTTCACTTCTTTTGGTAGTTGAATGATCTTTATTACCAATTGCTTTAAGACATCATTGTAGATCGCATATCTTATTTTATTCCTAGGTATATTTATAGTTAGATAATGTTAGGTCCCTATACTACTAGTGTAACCCGTTATTGTTATTAGTACAACCCACTTATTATATTGTTGCGCCCATGTTTGAAAGTCAAGTCTGAATTTCAGAAGGTATCTCACTATATTTTTGGATATATGATCTGAGGAAGTTAGGGTTTTTGCAAGCTCTAGAATTTCATCTCAAATAGGTCATCGTCGATTTTTCCATATAATACTGTTTCTACAAAGATTCAGACTCTAAAATTAAAACCCATTTGAGCCGACATCATGATGAAGCTCGGGACCAAATCTAAGATCTTTTCTAGCTATATTTTCGGAGATATAATCTGAGGAAGTTAGGGTTTTGCAGACTCTCGAATTACATTCTAAACAGGTGACCTTGGGAAAATCGTCATAACTTTCTCTCTGAGTAACAAATTGAAATTTTATAAGAAGTTAGAGAAAGAGGATAGACTGTAGCTTTTTGTTTATATCTTTCAGATTTTAAGGTCGAAACAATGACATGTGGCACATCATACAAATTCTCTCTACTGAGACATTATATAATCAGGACATCTTAGCAGATTGGGCGTAACTATTTCTTGGAGAATTGAATTCTGATCAGACTTGTGGGGTTCAAAAGAGTACTCGTAGGACTACTACAAGGCACAATTTCAAAACTTGGAGATCTAAGATTACTGAGTTAAGGTCATTTCAAGATGAAGCTCCTAATATCAAGGAAAGGTGATATGAGGAAGTTTGATGGCAAGGATTTGGTAAATTGCATACTACATATGGAGCAATATTTTGATCTACATGAGGTTCAACTATTACAAAACATACATATTGCATCTTTATAGTTAGAACCAAATCAATTTTTATGGTATAAAGGGCTTTGTTCTCGTAAATCACTTATCACTTGGTAAATTTTCATAGAAGAAATGATAGCATAATATGAGGATAGAAAGAGTAACACCTTCTTTATCCAATTGATAAATCTCGAACAAAAGGGTCAATGGTAGAGCACATTGAGGACTTTAAAAAATTAAATACAAGGTTAAATGATATTCCATAGAAGCAAAGGATTTATGTCTTCACAATGACTTTAAAGGATAACATTTAACATGAGGTTTGTCTTTGGGATCCTGATTCATTGAAGAAGGCATTCAGGTTGGAAAGAAAAATTGAAAGTGAAATTATGGAAACAAGTAATCCAATCACTCATGACTATAATTATGGAAGTGTTTTTTCTCCTAGCCTTCCACAACCTACAACATTTCCATGACAACAATTGGAAGAAAAAAGAGAAAAATGGCTTCGTTACAATTGTGATAGCAAATACACTAAAGGTCATAAGTGTGTCGAGAAGAAATTATTTTACATAGATTATGAAGAGGAGAGAGAAAATGATCAAAAAATATTAAAAGAAGAGGATACACACTAGGAACCAACCCCAAAAGAAGAAGAAATGAATCTAACCATATCTTGTAAAGCATTGGCAAGAATTACCACTCCTCAAACTTGCAAGATAGAAGGACATATTAAGAAGAAAAATGTTTAAGAAGTGAAAGATCACATTGAGCATCAAGAAATGAATCCAACCATATCTTGTAATGCCTTGGAAGAAATTACGACTTCTCAAACTCTCAAGATAGAAGGACATGTCAAGAAGAAAAAGATTCAAGTAGTGAAAGATCACCTCGAGCATCAACAACAAGTTCTCCAACCTTTAAAGGATAATGTCACTTTGGTGCAGAATCGAATGAAACAATGGGTAGATCAACATCGCAATGAAAGAAGTTTTGATGTAGGCGATTGGGTATTTTTACGACTACATCTCAGGCAAGCTATTTATGAGAAGGAAATTTTTTCAATAGTACATGCAGATAAGAAATGGATACCTTGCCTAATGGAAAGACACCTCAAGGTAAAAATGGATCATGATAGTCTTAAATAGTTTTTAGAAAAAATATTATCTTTAGAAGAGAAGAAAAAATGGATCACAAATATGTTGGGTTATGACTTTGAAATCATCTACGAAAAAGGGAAGCAAAATGTTGTTGCAAATGCACTCTATAGAAAGGATGAGGATGTGGAAGCATTTTTTTTTGCTATTTCTACTATCCAATGAGATTGGATAAAAGAAGAAAGGGACGAATGGAAGAAGGACGAAGAAGTGTGCCACTCATTCAAAAGTTGCATAATATCCCAGTTCAAACGATATTGCTAGAACTTGACGAGGAAGGAAAAATCATATTGGAGCCTGGAGCATTCACAAAAAAAAGAACCCAATAGCTACAAAATCAATCAATTTCAAAGTATCTCATCAAGTGGAAGAACTTACCCACTAAAGATTCCATGTGGGAGGACAAGAATTTTATATAGAAGCATCAAGAACTACTCAAGCGGTGAGGACAACACTTTTTGAAGGAGAGTGGCATGTTAGGTCCCTATGCTACTAGTGTAACCCCTTATTGTTATTTCTACAACCCCCTTATTATGTTGTTGTGCCAAGTAGTTCCCATATTGTTATTATTGTGCCCCATAGAAGCCCACTATTGTTATTATTATGCCCTTACATTATTATTGTTATGTCAGCTATGATTATATTATGACCCCTTAGTTTCCTATATATAGAAAGGAGGTCTTGTAATTTGTATCATTGAAGAATTTTTCATTTTTATAATGTAAAGGAGGTTTCCCCCTCGAAGAGACTGAATTCTACTGTGTTTATCTCTCTTTTCTATCTTTTTGTGAGCTTGTTTCATAACAGATAATGTTATATTAAGATATATGTGTGTGTTTAGCTAAATCATTTCTGGTTACATCATTTATCATCCCATCAACATTATTTAATCAACCCTTTCTGGGAAAATGGTCCCATTATCCCTATTGGGAGCCTCTATACCAAACAGAAAAGGAACTCCTTTCAAGGTCCAGACTAGGTTGTTTTCCCCCATGTTGTCGTGACGATTTTCAAGGCTTCAATATTTTCGTACTAGAAGGATAGCTTGACTATGAATGGAAGGCAAATCTAAATCAAAAGGCATTTGTAAGAGTAAAGCTCCCTCACCATCACCTCCAACTTCTTGGTCACATTCCAAATCACTAAATCCTAGGCGTGAAGTTGTAAAGAAATCCTTAGAATCCACTACTATTTTTCCAAATAAATTAGATCAATGTCCTTCTAAATAAACTCCTGAAGTTTAGTCTTTAATCAATAAACTACAGGGGATTTTCCTATCTCAAGAAGAATTTGAATTATCACAACCTAGTGTTTCTTCTCAGTTTCCTTCCTCTCAAAGGTTAACTAGATTGCAGAGTGAAAAATTTGGGATTCCCCCATTTGAATTTCCTCTACCTCATACTAGAAGGAAAACTAAGAAAACACAATCTTAAGCTCATAGTGAGAGTTTGTCATTATCACCTCAAACACTCTCATTCATTCTATCATCTTCATCACAAAATAAATCATCCACCTCACAACTCCAAATCATGATCTACACAGGTACTAGAGCACAAGCCTCCTCTACGCAATCACTTTTAGCTACTAGAACATATTCCTCTACACAGATACCCATGATGGATCAAATACCATGGAAAACTCTGGGAGTCATTCGAATGGCAAGACCATTACATCCACTACCTCCGCATCCATAAAAGCGGTTGCCAAAATTCAACCCTGATGATGGTCTACCTGCCAATGAACACATAAATAACTTCATGTTGTCCGTAAATCTGAATGCAGTGGCAGAAGAAGATGTCGTTGTAAGATTATTCCCTTATACCTTACAATGATCAATAGGATCATGGTATTTTTAATTACCATCTAGTTCCATTAATAGTTTGGATGCCTTTCAAGAGTAGCTCCTAACAAAGTTTGGAGATGACCAATTGAAAACTACTCTTATCAATGTTATCTCCAACTTGAAAGATGAACCTATAGAACCAATTAAGGACTTCAATTCATGTTTTAATAAGTTATTGAATAAAATCCCAATGATATCAAAACCTAGTCATCAAGTTCAAAATTAATGGTACATTTCTTCTCTTCCCTCAAATGCAGTTATTTTTACCAATAGGGCTACCAAACCTACTTTGGCCGAAAACGTGAAAGAAGCCATAGCTATAGAAAAACACATTTTAGATTTAGATAAGAATAATGCACTACAAGAAAGAAAATCCAAGAAGGTTACTTCTAGGGATGAATCCAAGAAGAAAACACCTAAATATCCATTTGATCTTGAAGGTCTACAAAAGGTCCTTAAAACTATGTCTAATTAAATGGTTGACATTAAAAAATAGGTAGCTGAGACTTATTTAATGAAATCTTACATACATTACAAAAGAAGTCCTTCCTCTGATACTAAGCCTCCAAATACAATATCAAATGTTGAATCCAATGTGGAGGAAGAGGAAATCTAAATAGCTGAAGAACAAACTGATTACGAAGAAGTGGTTGAATTACAAGGAATGCGGGATTTCATTTTTCCTAATGAAGAATCACAAGAAGCATTACTTGTCGAAACCATTAGTAGGAACATTGTTGATTTTCCACAAGAAAATAAAAAACATAAGTCATCAACTACATCTCCCAATGATAAAGAAATAGGTAAGAAATCTTCTCCCAAATCCACTCAAACAACTCCTCCTCAATCAAATTATTCACTTTCAACCAAAACTCTACTAGTATCCAATGAAATGGAATACAACATCATCAAAGATATGAAAAATACTAGGGCTAATATTATATTCAACAAGCTTATCAAGTTAAAACATCAACATAATCTATTTCTCAAAGAGCTAAATGCAGTACCTACTTCTCCTCTTCCCGCAGGTATAATCTCACAAGTTGCTCAAGAAATGGGAAGGCCTCCTTCCACCTCATCAAACAAAATCAGGTCAACTGATATTGCCCTAATAGGTGGAAGATCTAAATCCAATATTCCCCCATTTCTTTTGACTTTTGAAGTTTTAAATAAGAATTTTCACAATTTTTTAGTAGATTCTGGAGCTTCATCCAACATTCTACCAAAAAAAGTTTGTGAAAAATTGAATGTGGAACCCCAAAAATATATTGTTCTCATTGTATCGTTAGATTGATCTTAAGTTGAAGTCATAGGAGAACTCAATTAGGTTACTATGAGACTCTCATCAAACCTAAAATTATGTCAAGTGATTGACATTATTGCGGCTAATCTCCCGAAATTCTAGGGTTTAATCCTTAGTAGAGACTCGTGAAAAAATTTTCTTCACTATTTCGCAATCGACTGGTCCCATATGTCGTTTCCTTATAACTGTAATCTGAATCAAATAATGGTTGACCGTGAGAAACATCAAAACTATATCATTGTAGAACTAGAGGGAGAAAATGAGCCCGTCGCATATAGCAACAATATCATTGGAAATTACTTTGTTCAATCATTTCTACGCAATTTTAATTCAAATACTTCACCCTTTTTCGAAAATTTTGTTATATCATAAGTTGAAAATTATTCTCAAATAGTTTCTTCTAAGTATATAAATTTTGGAAATTATTTTTTGATGGATATAAATCTAATGATGGAGTTGGAGCAGGTTGTATATTGGATAGTACCAAAGGCGAAAGAACTATGTTAGCACACAGACTTGAACTTGAATGCACAGATAGCACTGCCGAATATGAAGCATTAGTTCGAGGGTTGTACAAATCCATCGACCTATATATTAAATATCTTCAAGTGTTTGGAGATTCAAAAATTATAACTAAACAGGTGACAAATACTATACACTGTCTCTCTAGACATTTGAAACATTATCAATCACTATTCTAGGACCTCACCTCCCCTTTTACAAAATTTAACAATTTCCCTATTCCAAGACTTCAAAATGCAAGTGTCGATCCTTTTCCTAACATTGAATGCAAGCTCATTCCACCAGGAGATTATAGCCCTGATCTCTTTTCTATTGAACTAATTCTTAGGCCTTCTATACCCGACAATATCACCAATTGGCGAGTTTTTAATAATGATCTGGATATCATAAAGTTTCTAACATCTAAAGGTTCTTATGGTGACTAGATAATAGATGAAGATCAACATGATAGACAGCTTAAGCAAGAAACGACTTCAAATTTCATACCTAAATATGTGGTTAGGCTGGAACATCAATATGATATTAAGGACAGATTGAAGAACCCTACTAACTCAAAACTTCATAGTTCAACTTTGAGGTTTGAATTAGTTAATCTTGGATCTAACCTTAAACATCAAAATATTAATCTGTGACTTGGTCTTATGTCTGATGAAAGACTAACCTTTATTCATTTGTTAAATAATTACAAAAAAAAAATTCTTGGAACTATGAAGATCTCAAGACATGTGATACTCCATCATTCAACATAGCATTCCCATGATATCCGATGAAAAGCTTGTACAACAGAAGTTGAGAAAGATTCATCTGAATTTAGAAAATCAGATCAAATTTGAATTGAATAAGCTTCTCAAAGCCAAAATAATTTGTCCTGTCAGGCACTGAAGGTGGGTTTCTAACCTTTTTGCAGTCAGGAAAAAGAATGGTGATATTTGAATATGTATAGACTTTCACAATCTCAAACAATCTTGTTAGAAGGAAAACTTTCCATTACCTGCAATGGAATAGATACTGCAATTAGTTGGAGGCTCAGAACTGATATCTTCTTTGTATGGTTTTTCAGGTTATAATCATATTCTTCTACATCCAAATGATTGGCTAAATAACACATTTTGAACCAAATGGGGAACCTATGCCTACCAAAGGACGCGGTTTGGGTTAAACATTGCTAGTGCATCATTTCAGAGAGCCATGGATATAGCTTTCAAAGGTTTGGTAAATAAATCAGTGGTAATTTATTTAGATGACATAACCGTGTATTCAAAAAATCATAGTAATCATTTAAAGAATTTAAAACAAATCTTTGAGCATGGTGAGAGATATGGAATTTCTCTAAATCCCAAGACATATTTCTTTACTTTGAGTGAAGGAAAACTTCTTGGATTTATAGTATTTAAGGAAGGAATTGACATTGATCCTGATAGAATAAGAGAAACTTATGAAATCTCTTTGCCTCATGTTAAAAAATCCATGCAGTCTTTCTTATGTCAGATAAATTTTTTTAAGATATTTGTCCCTAACTTTCCATGAAGTGTTTTACCCCTCCAATCTATGATTAAGAAAAATTTCATTTTTAAATGGGGACATATCGAGCATGAAGCTTTTAATCTGATCAAACAAGTAATCATAAATGCTACCTCTTTAGAAACTCCTAATTTTTCTAGTCATTTAATTTTATATACTTTTGCTTCCAAGACATCATATGTAGCTATATTGACACAAGCCAATGACGACAAAATCGAAGCACCAAGTTCTTTCTTTAGCTCCAATTTGCAGGGAGCTGAATTAAATTATTCAAATGTTGAAAAACAAGCTTTTACTATTTTCAAATCAATAAAACATTTCAGACCCTTTCTTCTCAAAACACACACTAAGGTAGTAGTCCGATTCTTAGTGGTGAGAAATTTACAATGCAAAGATAAGTAGGTGAGAAAAGGGAAAATTTTGTAACAACGCTCAAAGAATATGATATTGCGATCAGAATAGAAAATATTTTTAAAGGTCAAGGTTTTTGCAGAATGCTAGCAAGAGCATCCAACTTACCAGCACTACAAGATTCAGGTGATAATATATAAATATGTGAGGTAAGCTTGAATGATACTGAATTTAAATATGTCAATATCATATTTTACTTGGAAATGTATATGGCCCTATGCAACTCAGTTACAAAAGAAAAAGAGCTTTGAGGATAAGAACCAACCAATTTGAAATCATCAATGATGTTTTGTTTAGGAAGAATTATGATTATCTTTTACTTAGATTCCTTGAAAAATCAGAGGCAGAAAAGGTTTTGCAGGAACTCCATGATGGACCAGCTGGTGGACATTTTGGAGGAGACACGACAACACATTAAATCCTTCATACTGGCTATTATTTTCCATCATTATTCAAATATGCACATGAATATTTAAGGAAACGTAAAATTTGTCAAATAGCTATTGGAAGACAGAGGAAACCCACATTACCATTGCAACCGATCAACATTGAACAACCATTTGAACAATGGGGAATTGACATAATAGGTGAGACCATTCCTCACTCTTCAAAGTAGCATAGATATATCCCTACAAAAACTGATTACTTCATGAAATGGGTGGAAGAAATTCCACTTAAGGTACCCAATTTTGAAAACATCATTAAACATATTAACCAGTTTACTATTACTAGATTTGGTCTACCAACTGTCCGCATGTTTAACAATGCATCTTATTTCACCAGCGATTATATCACAAAATTTTCTCTTAAAATAGGTTTTAAACTTAAATATTTTGCTAACTATTATCCTCATGGAAATGGTTTGGCCTAATCTACAAACAAAAATCTCATAAGAATAAAAAAATGAAGTGTTGATAAAAGTCAAAAAAACTGGCATAAACCTTTAACATTTTCTCTATGGGCAGATCGAATTATAGAGAAGGCCTCAATAGGAATTTCTCCTTTTAATTTTTGTGTATGGGAAAGAGTTTGTTCTCCTTGCAAATGTAGCTATTCCCTCACTAACCCTCTTTCAATTTATTGAATAAACTCCTTCCTCTTCTATGCAATTAAGGAAATCACAAATTATCAAGCTTGAAGAATAAAGAGACAAATCCAAAATCATACATGCACATCATCAATAGTTAGTGAGATATTCATTTGATGAAAATTTTGTAAGTCATAAATCCTTTCATCTTGAAGACCTAGAATTGAAGTTGGATAAATAACACTAGGAAAAATGTAAGCATACCAATTTCCAAAGAATGTGGCTTGCCCCATTTCAGATTGTGGAACAAATCGGCCCATCAACTTTTTTATTGAAAGGTTTATCAAGAAAGAGAGATTCTCTACCTATTAATGGGTAGATTTTGAGGAAATATTTTTCATAGAGGATAACATCTTCTATCCCTTGTAAATTATTTCCTTTACATTTTTAGGAAAAGAAATGTTGAATAATATTTACTTTTGGCCTTTCAATAATAATGTCTTTTATATTTTTATTTTTGCTTGTATAAGTAGAGATTATTGAGAAGATAATTTTAACATTTGAGACATAAGATAAGTTCTATTTCTCTAAAACTTGCTTGTTTTCCAACAAAATAATTTATCCTGTGCAAAACCTAAGCTTTATAAAGAAAACCTTGTTCTACCATCAGTCAAGAAACTTATCTTTAACAAAGAAAAGACTCTCTATAGATAAGCATCTTCAACTCTATAATTGTCATCGAGAAACTCTTAAGGAGTGAATGATTCTCCCCATATAGTAAAATTTTATCTTTTAAGAGTGTAATTCTAAAATATACTTAAATTTAAAGGATAAGAGGTCTCATCAAGAGCTAACTTACCAGGTTCATAGAGAAATAATAAGTTGGCATTACCAATACTGCATATCAAAATAGGGTAGTGGCTTGAGAATATTTTTAATCAAAATACAAGTGATGTCATCACGAGCCAACATGTTCAATTGAATTACAACCAGTGAATGGCATTGTGAGTTTTATCCACCAAAACAAGACCATGACCTTTAAGTAGAAAAAATGAAATTTTTAAAAGAAGAAACTAAACTATTTAGAAAAGAAAGAAAAAAGAGTAAGTATATGAATTTGAATTTATCTTTAAAAATCCACTCTTATATAGATGGGATAGTGAACCATTGATGGTTAATACGTAACCTTGTTGAGGCTATGGATGCCTGCTAGCATCTGAGGCTCTACGTGTGACAAATGAGTACATATAAAATCTAATCTGCAAGAACCCCTTGCTTTATCTTTAAAATCAGGTAAAGACTAATGTATACAAAGGAATTTTCATTTTTAAGAGGATATCAAATGGATAATAATTAGGTGGATTTTATTTCTTTTAATTCAGATAAATCTTACTTATCATATATTTCCTGTAATTTGTATTTTCTAAACTATCTTTATTTTGGAAGTTTTAGAAATTTCAAAAACCTATCAGAGAAAACAGGTTCTTCCATTCAATCGCAAATTATTGTGTTGTTCAACAACTCACCCCATTTATTGATTTAATAGTTAATATTATATTAATAAATGGGGACCCTTTATTAAAATACCTCCAAGAAAAATTTTGAACTTAGGTTCTTTCATTTTAAAGTTTTAGAAATAAATTAAAATATCAAGTGTTACAGGGAAAAGTGTCTATTTAGAACTGCTCTATCCCACTAAGGTGTGACAGCTGCCTTAGAAACAAATAGAGAAAAACTACTTTTATTTTTCCTTTATGAATTGTAGATAGAGAGGAACAAAAAGACCAACCTCTGTCTTGCGCTAATCTCTTGATTCGATCCCTCTCTTCTTTGATAGTCTTCAGCTACCTGCTCCCTTGCACGCCCAACTTCACAAAGTACTTTTGAGATCACAGAAGCATATAACCATACAAAGACATGGATCTATAATCATAAACAATCTAGGATCAGATGTAAATTGACCATACAAATGTAACAAACATCAATGGTACAAAAGCATGGAGGAAAACTCAAATAACTTTTATTGATAGACAAGAAAAGAGCCAGGAAGAGTTACAACCAGTTGTTCTGACCCAGCATCAACCTCCCAGCAAAGAAGCCCCTCTTCACCTCAAACAAAGCTTAGATCATCCAACAATCTGATGTTTGTCTCAAGAAGCCAACATCAATTCCTTACAATATGCAAAATTCCACCCTCTGGATATCTGGGATGAGGGATCCATATATAGATATATGTAAGGGGGATGAGTCAGCTTGTGATTTGATTAGTGTATTCTCTTTGATAGTTCTTGCTTCCACTTGGAGACTGATGGCCTCTTACTCATCCTTGGTCGAATTCAGTGAGGCAAGTGTCACAAGAGAAGATTTTGGAAGCTTCCATTGCCTGTCCACCTCGTAGAATGACACTTCCATTTGTCATTTCTCGCCCATATCACCCCACAGAAGGGACTTTTGAAATGCAATGCACCCTCACAGTGTATTTGGGTGAGATGCAATGCACTTAGCTAGTGGAGCAGCTGCAATGATCCTGTTTTGACCAATTCTGAGCAGTTTCTCATGGGGAACTTCTAGGACAAGCTATAATCTATTGACCTCATTCCTTTAGGGGTTAGAACAACACTTTTAGGGACTTAGGAGCCCTTGGTTTATGTACATTTCATGCTTGGGGTTGTAGGGCCCAAAAATGTCTATAACAGTTGCCCCCTATAGTATGAGGCCGTTAATCTTTTGGTGTCGGGTGAAATGCTTTATTATGAGGATCCAAAGTTATTTCAATGCTGGGAGGAGACCTGTAATAAGATACAATACAATACATTATCTTCATACTATTTTCATTATTTAGCTGAGGTGGGCATTCCCATGCTTATCTTTATAAATTCATTTTCATGTACATAGGATGGACAATCGTCTGAGTGTAGACTGATGATTCTAATAGAGCCATCATCCTTTTGAGTGGATTATTATCTGTGTAGCAATGATGTACATTTAATGTCTTTATTTCCCTGAATATATATCGTAGCCCGGATGGATGAAACTAGATCTGGGGTCTTCAATCTCGTCCAATCTTCACTCGAAGTACAAGTCGATCCATGTGAGAAATGTTCTGAAGTCAAACATGGAAAGACATCGCTTGATTACCAGTCAATGATGTAAACTGTTAACAAGCGCGAGAGGAATCACCGATAATGATAATGACCCTCAAGGTACTGTAGTACAATTCACGTGGTGTGAATAAAGGAATTGGCATCGAACACAACACAAAATCTTTCGGTTGAAGGCCATTGATGTAAACCTGTCGTCGGAAGTGAGAAACTTGCCATTGAGGCATTCAAGCTTCAAAGTACTGAATGGGGTGTTCCTAGATCAAATTCTTGGATAATGAGCTGATGTCGACAAGAAGTGATCTGTCACAGGAGGGCCTTAATGAATCCCGCATCAATGACAAGGAATGGAGCAAATGATTTTAATGGAGGTGAAAACGATATGGTGATATAAGGTTTAGGGTGGCGGCCATGAAAGAATGGAGTATAATGTATGGTAGTGGGTGAGACACAGGTGAATTCTCTGAATGACTTCTCTTGAACATATCGGCCACACTGATGTGATGGATTGGTAGCATTAACCCCAAATGTGGATGGTATGGCATGACCATGGTGATGTGACCGGTGAATGAAACAACCCAACCCGACTCGGACACGGAGTGGAAGTGTCATGTTCAAGAGCGACTTGCTACCAACAAAGTTTCTTCAAGTTTTCTTCCCAATTTTCCCCAGTCATTGCTGACTGGTATCTCTTTATTTTTGTCAAGCTTGAGGAGGATAACATATGCTTGTTCTATAATTTGCCCTTCGGGAAAACCCATCACTATGTTTTGACGAGCCTAGCGATAGTAAAACTCGTTCTCGTGTATAGACAAGTCTGTCGCTATTACACTTTTAACGAGTTTAACGACAAAGATAACTCAGTCCTTCTCAATTTTAGAGAGTCTGAAAAGGAACATAAAGGTAACTCCAAAATTCCTTTTTCGTCATCTAATCCCTTAAGTCCTAAAAAGTATAAAACAATACAGAAGGGATGAATTTTCAATACTTTTAACGAGCCGAAAAAAACAAGCGCTCGATCTTTTTTGTGTAATAATACCTCAGGTCCAAAAAGATTAAAATCTAGAGGAGGGATAGCACTTCCTGTCCCTTTAACGAGCTGGAGAGGCCAATGGATCAGCAACCTTTTCATATTTTACGAGTCAGTTGAAAAGATCTTAAAGGAGACTCGTCTTTTGAGGAACGAGTGATAAAATGGGTAGCAGCTAATTCCAGGTAAGGTTTGGAATTTTCCAATCATGGTAGTGTTACAACGATGGCTAGTGAAATCACTCTTCGTAGTTGTTCCTCAAAATGGGTAAACAATCAAATGGGGGTGAATGATCGGCCAATGAAAAAGTGGAGGTGACGGTGCAAACACGACCAAGACTTTAATGGTTGAAGTACTACATTCACGATGGTTATTTACCGGAGAATAGTTCATTTTTTAACAAGGTTAAACGCGGGGGGAAACATTTGCTCATGGCTTATGTTTATTTTTTAACGAGCTTGAACTATGTGCTAACACTGCTCGATGCGGGTTTATTTTTTAATGAGCTTGAACCTTGCGTTAACATTGCTCGATTAATCCAGTCGTGTGATAAGAATGTCTCATATAAAAACGATAACTTTTAGATTTTTGCGCCACATCCTTTCTTTATGCAAGTTAGGAAATGACCAATCCAAAAAAACAGATAAATGATCACTCTTTGCTTGCACTCCAAAAGGTTTGCATGCCCCCAGGTATAAAACATAGTTTCAAGGTTACCCCTTCTTTAGTCCGTTAAAACATTTGTTTTACCGAGAGAGGCCTACCTCTTACAGGTTACCAAAGATTGTTCCATTTACAGCTCAAAAAAAACACTTCTTCGGCGATGTCCACCGAAATAGACAAAGGTGACTGAAGGAGGCTACTCCACTCACATAAATTTGACAAGATAATCTTGTTCTAGAATAGCCCCCTCTTCCAATCACAGATGGGGGTACAGACTAGTCATATTCTCTCATGGAAACCTACCCTATACCCGAAGTTCTCCTACCAAAGCAGAGCAGGGTGCACGCCCCCTGGGTTTTAGTCATGTCCCCCTGAATCACTCGCGCTCATCGGGAGGATGAACTGGATATTGAGACATTTCTTGCGTGAAAAGACCATTCAGGGATGGTATATGACTATTTTCTTTGTATGATACGTGAAATGAAAGCTAGTCTACGAGCTTGACCACTCTTCCTTCACGCGAAAAACACATTACTCTAAAGAGTGAGGAGACAATTGCTCCCATGCAATAAATATAGTCTCGTCCAAGGAGTAGATTGTAATCCAAGGGTCCTTGGACTACCATTACATTCATGTGAACGATTTTCCCTCTCAATGTTATGGGCACATCGGGAAGGATCCCTAACGGTCGACTGGTTCCTTTATCAAAGCCTATTAGATTTCTCATCTTAGGCAAAAGCGATGGCGAACCAAGCGCTTTCCAAGCAGTTGAGAAAATGATACTCACAGAAGCCCCTTCATCTATGATGGTACCAGCCATAACCATTCTATATATTTGAACAATGATTCAGAATGGTATACTAGCTCGTAAACGCGGTCTGCCTAGTTGATTCTAGTCGAAGGAGACAACTAGGTTGCTTGGAGGTGGAACCAAATAGGTGGCTAGGTACGAATCTGATGAAATTCCTTCCTGCGGTAAAGGAATGGGTAAATTTCCCCCATGTTCGTTGGAGTCTGTGCTTATGAAAAGAATTTGGGCGGTGTCATCCTTGTTCTCTTCAGTGACTGTATCATCTGAAGATGGAACCTCTGAAGGCAAGACCAGGTCAACTGCTGCCTCAACCTTTTGACTTTCATCTGGTATGGATTCAGATGGTTTATCTTCAATGATAGATGCTTCGGCCGACCACCTGAGCGGGTCAGTCAGATTTTCAACTAGTGACGGACTCGGCAAGAGTTTTTTATATCCAGGAGGAAGTCGTAACAGTGAAACCGGACGATCATCCAAAACTCTTTTAGCTTCATCTAAGAAGGGACAACGGTGGACGGCATGATTACCTTCGTACATTTTACAAGGAAATCTATATTTTTCTTTTTGTCCTGGGGCTTCACTTTCACTAGTTGACGGTGTGTTTTCAACATGATCATCAGAGGTTGACGACACCGGGTTGTGAAAACGAGGAGACCAGTCCCTTAAGATCTGAGGGATGCAAGGACAATCTCTGTGATAGTGGTCTCCTTTGCAAATGACACATGGCGATTTAGGCCTGGTCGGTGCAGTGTGTGGGTTTTCGCTAGACGACACTCGTTTGCCCCCATTCGCTTTTGGCTCCTTCTTCTTCTTCTCTTTCTTCTTCTTTTCCTTCTTCTTCTTAGGTACTTGACTTTTGGCTTTACTAGCCCCATCAAGCGAAGAGGAAGTAGGAGAGGAAGAATTAGAGGAAGTAGAAGGTTGATGGGTAACTCTGGACTCGTCTAATTGCTGATTCGATTGTTCAGGAATTGTGATGTTCTGAACGACAGAGGTTGAGAAGAGCCATACAGGCAAACCAACTGTCAGTCCTGGAAGCGACAATGTGACCATATGGGGTGCACCAACATCTCCACAAGAGGAGAAGGGACTAGGATTTCCTCCAAGGGGAATTCCTTGGTTGGTGGACTCCATTTTCGCAACCCAAGATCAACGCAGGAAAGGGTAATGAATATTCCATTTAAAATAAATTTTAGACGCTTTGACACAACTTGTTTTTTCAGTTTTTAAGAGTCGAGAAAAAAACAAAAGATGACTCTAGTCTCCTTCGATTTTTAATGAGCCTGAAGTGACAAGTGCTCAGATGGACCTTTTCTGTTAAGGAGTCTGAAAAGGAATGAAAGGGACTGCTATGGAAATCTAGGTAGAGGGATTACTAAACCAATCACAAAACTGCAGAATACTTTTTACGGTACGACAGTTAATCTTCCCGAATGCTGTGTTCAGTGCATTGCGATCGATAGGGCGGCAGACACGGCTTCCTATGGATAAAGGATTAAGCCTATTGGGGTCTCCCAAAATATACTCGACGGGACATGGGAGCACAAGTCCGTACTGGCACTTATCGTCTCAAAGTGCAGGAATCACCCAACCATCAGCGAGAACAACAGTTACCAGACTTTACGATGCCAAAATACATCTCTAGCCTAGACTTCTAAATGTTGTGCATTAAGTTCCAAAGCATTGGTAGATTCATTGAATTTATTTTAAGTTGATGTTGTTTATGAAGTTTGACTTTCGGGTTCACCACGAGATGTAGATGTAATTCCTAAAATCCTAGCTACTAAGGAAAAGAAAGACATAATCTTTTCACAAAGAGTAAATAGCACACTCTAAATGCACTTTCCTAAATCAAGCTAATTAGACTATCTATATACAAATTCACATGCATGTATTTGTTTTCGACTTTCTTAGTATATGAATGCTAAAAAGGAAGTTGATGCACAAATCTAAATTTCTTTTCAAGTGACAAATATCAACAAGTTCCTTTTCGAAATCAAAAAATGGAGATGATTACAACACCTTATGATTTTGAAATGAATACTTGTTCTCGACACTGGAAAGTTACAAATTTAGACCAAAAGCAATAGTAACAGGATAATCGACTATCAAAAGCAATTAAACTTTTTCCTATGATTGAAATCGACACTTGCGACAATTTCAAATCAAAGGGCGACAGTACGATTACGCTACTTTTGCAAAGGAGAACTGTAAATGACTAAACAAACACACAAAAACATCTACAGTTCTTTTGTTCAAAGGAGGCGGAATAACAGTAAGGAAAAGGGGTTTCAAATAGACATATACTGATCACAGGCAGCAAAATTCAGGAATAGAACTGGAAAGAATGAATCACAGAAGCCACAACTGCACAGAGCTATTCTGATCAGTGCACCTGTAACAGAGAGAATCTAAAATGCAGCGCAGGTTGTCCACTTGGGAAGTGTGCTGAAATTCAGAATCTCTGAACAGTACCTGCGCTGGGCAAGAAACAAGACTCTGTTCGGGTTTCGGGTCACAGTTTGCAGTTCAGTTCTTGGGTTTTGGCCGAGCAAAAAGCAATCAGTAATGCAACAATCAGGGGTAGATCTAAGGAGGATCTAAGAGCTATCACAAGGGCAATCAGATAGTTTGTGAATCAGTTGTTTAAATCATAAATATATCCAGTAGATGGATTGAAGTAGCAGTTGTCTACTTTGAATTTGTTATGGCAAATGCAGTTCGAATGCTACTTGTAAGTTTATGAAATAGACAACAAAGAATGATAAACAAACAAACAAATTAGCTCCCCAGTGGAGCCGCCATTTTTTTTACAGTGAAAAGTGTCTATTTAGAACTGCTCTATCCCACTAAGGTGTGACAGCTGCCTTAGAAACAAACAGAGAAAAACTACTTTTGTTTTTCCTTTATGAATTATAGATAGAGAGGAACAGAAAGACCAACCTCTGTCTTGCGCTAATCTCTTGATTCGATCCTTCTCTTCTTTGATAGTCTTCAGCTACCTGCTCCCTTGCACGGCAAGCTTCACAAAGTACCTGTAAGATCATAAAAGCATAGCACTATACAAAGACATGGATCTATAATCATAAACAATCTAGGATCAGATGTAAGTTGGCCATACAAATGTAACAAACATCAATGATACAAAAGCATGGAGGACAACTCAAATAGCTTTTATTGATAAACAAGAAAAGAGCCAGGAAGAGTTACAACCAGTTGTTCTGACCCAGCATCAACCTCCCAGCAAAGAAGCCCCTCTTCACCTCAAACAAAGCTTAGATCACCCAACAATCTGATGTTTGTCTCAAGAAACCAACATCAATTCCTTACAATATGCAAAATTCTAGCCTTTGGATCTCTGGGATGAGGGATCCATATATAGATATCTATAAGGGGGATGAGTCAACTTGTGATTTGATTAGTGTCTTCTCTTTGATAGTTCTTGCTTCCACTTGGAGACTGATGGCCTCTTACTCATCCTTGGTCGAATTCAGTGAGGCATGTGTCACAGGAGAAGATTCTGGAAGCTTCCATTGCCTCTCCACCTCGCGGAATGACACTGCCATTTGTCATTTCTCACCCATCGCACCACACAGAAGGGACTTTTGAAATGCAATGCACCCTCATAGTGTATTTGGGTGAGATGCAACGCACTTAGCCAGTGGAGCAACTGCAATGATCCTGTTTTGACCAATTCTGAGTAGTTTCTCATGGGGAACTTCTGGGAGAAGCTGTAATCTGTTGACCTCATTCCTTTAGGGGTTAGAACAACACTTTTAGGGACTTAGGAGCCCTTGGTTTATGGACATTTCATGATTGGGGTTGTAGGGCCCAAAAATGTCTATAACATCCAGTCAAATCCCTCTAACACGAGCAAATAGCAGGTTTATCGTATATCGCAAGACCAAGTATGTCAAAGGTTAATTAACAACCAAGATCGATGAAGTTCGATGGATGTGATCACCACATTTAACTTAGGATGTCATTAAACTTTTGATTCAAAACTAAGACTTAAGGTATTCATTCTAGAATTAAGCGCTTATCATAATTGCATATCGGTTTTCCCAAAAGATAGAGCTCACAAAGCCTGTCGTAATATGCAAAATGCGATATTGTGGTAGAGCAAGCCAATACTTATCACATCATGGAACTTTACTTAAAACACAATCTTATGAACTATAAAGGTTTGCGAAGTGTGATAGAACCTAAACCTGATAAAAATAAATGTTATAAACTACAAGTTAAGTCAAGCGCTTAGTAAAAAGGCACTTTATGGAATAATTATTCATTTAGGCAAAGAACACTCTAAACAATGAAAAGTATGCTGCTCGCCTCGTGTCCTGTAGAATTCTAAACAACTCTACAAAAACACACAGCCGAAAATGCGATAGTGTGATTTGCGATATTGCGATAATCTTATCGCAATCCCATAATCTGTATTTTTCACCTTTAAATCACCACCTTAATGGTTTTCCCTTTCCCATTTGTGACGCGGTAGTTTAAATGAGTAATAAAGGCAATGATAATAGACCTTAGTTTGGTAGTTAATAAGTTTAATGGCATTTATTTTAAGAGAGGCTCAACGTGATATGATATCTTTTCATCTTTGTTTTGAATGAAAGCTCCTTTCTTGTCACCTTTTGAGGTTAACCATATCATTTAATTCTCACTATCACTCACACTTTGTGTTTATCCAATAACTTCCATTTGCTCCATTTCACGAAACCTCCACAGCAAACATCGTTAGAAAGAATGGCGAAGAAGGGAAAGGAGACTGCATCTAAGAAATTAGACATGGTACCACTTTTCCCTGATACCACATGCAGCAAGGATGAAAGAACCATGACATGCAAAGCCATGTATAACCTGTTAGAAGAAGAGAAACCTAGGCCACTAGTAACAAAGGCCATGGATGATGCTCAGGAATCCTCTGACGCCTCCTATTTCGAAACAACATGTTCATTCATGAACCAAATAGATGTGAGACCAAAAATAATACCGTACATGGATATGGTGAAATGGGCAATTTAGGAGGTAGACATCTCAGCCATAAACTTGAAGAATAAAAGGCAACAACTCATGGGGTCTTTCTCACCAGACAACCTACGGCTAATGTACCATTTACAAAAGCCTCAAAAGCTCTACAACAAAGAGTTTCTTGAGAAATTTTCCAAAGAGAACGAGGACACATATGATGTTACACAGACTAAGAGATCAAGTGGAGGCAAACCCAAATGGGATAAAACTAGTGTGTCCTCAATGGCATCCATTTCTCCCCCTCATAGTTTTACAGCAACAACGATGTATAGGTTATTCAATAGACTGGATAGCACCAAATTTTCCATGGAATGGCTCATGTTAATAGATTTCGTAGTTAATGTGATGACTATGAACTGGGCTTAATTTTTATCTGACAATTTGGCAAAGGCCATTATGGATTATAGAAGGAAAATAAGTACTTCTTTAAGGATTATCCCCCCTTCCTTTATGAGTACTTTTGTTATGGATGCAATTTGTTTTAGTTCACAGTTTTTGAATACGGGATGGAAGTGGGCTGTACAGAACCTGCTTCCCATCCATATATACCATAAAATTTTGTGGGAATCCAAATTTGACCCCAATTTTTATAAAATATGTCACGGTGTTATGCTGCCTATTCATAAAGCAGATTTTGATAGAACAACCCCTAGGATTTCTAAAGAGGTCGAAGTAAATATATTTCTAGTAGCAAGATGGTTTGGGGAAGAGACATTCACCTACATTAGAGCTTTTGGGAGAATTGTTTCTCTGCATGTCCTCCCATGCTATGTCCCTGCCAAACATTTAGCCACAAAAATAGCCTACCAGACATCAGGGGAAGGTGGTTTAACTAGAGGACTGAAAGAGCAAAAGGAAGCCATTTTGACTACCTTCCCATTATAATGTGGTTCTTTCACACTACATGATTATGGACATGTAGTGAAGGAAGCATAGATTATTATGTCTCTGACATTGACTACAGTTCCAGGAAGGAAATACGACCCAAATCACAATGTTGAGGAATTTACCACTACGATAAAAGTAAAATAATTCACCCATGAAGAGGATGGCTTTGATGACCTCTTCCTACAAGAAGAAATATTTTCACACGTTCTATATATGGCATCACTACTATTGACCCTGAAAGAATTAATGCTTTCCATGTGTACAGAAATAAGATACTGATAAAGGTCCCATTGGACCAACTTCACATTCAACTAACAAGAGAGAGAAGTCATAGTGTAAGCTTGGAGGGAAGTTCCAATGAAAATTATGAATAAGAAACCCAAGAGAAGTGGACTCATGAGTAAGAGAACTCATAACGACAGTCTCAAAATGAGGAAGGAAAAAAAAAAAAAGAGTCAAAGAAAGACACAGCTCGAAGTACAGAGGAGACGAGTGAGCAAGACTTGGCAAAGAAGCGGGCAGAGGTTTCTTCTACTTCAACTCTGTCAGGAAAAGCTCCAATCATTGACCTAGAACAAGAATGAGAGGAGTTCAATAAAAAGCTCCATATAGACACAAATATTGAGCAAACATATGAACTGTAAACTCCCAAGTGGACCTAGCATAAAGAAAATTCAGAAACAAAAAGGGAAGGAGATACAGGTACCAGGGATATTGAGATTATTCCTACTATTCCTACTTCAGAAATTGTCTTAAGAATTTAGGAAATACCTCCATTAAATATATTCTACAGTCCTACCCACAAGGCTATAGTGAGAAGACAAAGGAAGAAAAAGGAAACTGGACACCATTGTTGTTAAGACTCCGGAAAATGAACCGATGGATATTGTGTGGAAGGACACACCTATCGAACCATCAGATAATCTCACAAGGTTGTCACAGTTCATAGGATCTTATGCCACAACCGCCATTGACAAGGTGATGAAAGTCCAAATGTTGTTGAAGGAAAAGGAACATAAAATTCTGCTACTAGAACAACAATTAGCCCAAGAAAAAACTAATCAGCAAGAAGAATTATAGGTATCCAAACTTCAAAGATAATTCGAATAGATGAGAGTACAACACCAGGCCAATTTGTTATAAAATGATGCACAAATTCGTCAAATTTAAGCTATAGTGGATAAATTCAAAGACAACCTATAAATTGACGAATTCATTAAAGAAGCAGCTAGCCTCAATTCCCTATTAATGCAACAAGAGGACATATTCTGCCAAAAAATCTCGCAAATAAATCCTTACTACGAAACCAATGATAAATTAACGAGCCAGATAATTGATATGAGGTTTGAGTACCAACAAATACATGAAAGGGTTCTTGAATTTATGACCCGGAAAGAATATGATGATGGAGAAAAGGTTGAGTTACCAAAACTGGAAGGGTCCCACAAAGATATTATGTTTATAGATTGGGATTCTTGGTTGAAATAGGCAAAAAGGGCAATAGGGATAGCAACAGGAGCAGCAAGAAGCATAATGGAGGTCGTAAATGAAAACCTACATGGTGCCAACCCTGTTAAAGAATGTGTACTAGGGGTTCTACCAAATTTCAAGCAACTAGAGTAGCAATGGAAATAGATAACACAAGAAAAGGAAGAGGCTATTAAAAATCTAACCAGCCTAAAATTGGGAGACATACTAGAAGTTTTTTGTAAAACCACATAGCCAGTGGATGACTATGAGGTGTTTAACAAGTTCTACACAAAAGATGGTGTTGGAATTGGAAGATTCCATATTTTCTGGGCTATTAAAATCTACAATCAACTAGCCACCTCATCTACAACCAATGAATGATATTTGTGACCTCAAAGATCAAGTTCAAAGGAGATAGTGAATACTTTATTTTGTTTTTAGTTTTATTTTTGCTCATTCTAAGGAAGGTTGATTGAAACCTCCTCAAATATTTTCGTAATAATATATTTTTAGGCATATATTTTACTATTCAGACCCCTCTCATGCATTTAGAGAGGGTTCCAAAATTTTATCAAAAACACTTTTCAAAACATTACACTTATGTTCTTTTAAGGATATTTTGATGAAATGAACGGAACAAGATATATTTTCTTTACATATCTAGCATCCTCTACTGAAATGAACTTTTGTACTCTTAAAATGTGTTGTACTGAATGAAATTGGATCAATATTGTTGAAGCACATCAACAAGACTTATCATATATGGTACTTTTATCATATGATTATGTTTTATTTATGTATTAAGAAATACTTATTCTTTCAATTATTTTATGTATGAAAGTCAGAATTATAGTTTTTCATTGTTGCACTTCTATGTGATGTTAGCTCTGATTCCATTTTGAATACATGAACAATTTTCATATGTGATATATTTCTCTCAATTGTTTTGTCTAACTATTTATTCCAAACAATTGTCGTTAAAGGATTTCATTTCTTTTGGAAGTTGAATGATATTTATTACCAATTGCTATAAGATGTCATTGTATATTGCATACCTTATTTTATTCTGGGGTTTATTTATATTTAGATAATGTTAGATTAAGATATACGAATGTCTTTAGTAGTTATATTACATTACAGTTAGCTGAATCATTTCCCATTACATCCTATATCATCCCATCAACATTATTGTATCAATCCTATTTAGGAAATTGGTCCCATTTTCCCCAGTCGGAGTCACAATACCAAATGGAAAAGGAGATTCTTTCAATTTCCAAACCAGGTGGTTTACCCCCATATTGTTGCAAAAATTTTTGAGGCTTCAACATAGCCCTAGGCAATACCAGAACAAATGTTGCTAATATAAAAGAAATGTATCAAATTGCAATATGTTGCCCAATGACTTAGATTATGGCACAATATAAACATTGGAATGTTACTCCAAGCTATTAATGTTTGTCAAAAAGTATTAATGTATTGGAGATATATTAACACTGCATAACTTTACAATTATATATTTAATATTGAATGTTGGTATTAAATGAATAAAAGATTCCATTAAATGAAGAAACACATGTCTGGTTTATCTTGAATTCTCTCCACCACAATAAATGTTGAACACTAAAAGTTCCATAATAATGACATTGTCGAATGTTGTATATTCTCCAATTTATAATGCTCTTCATGGTGCCTTTAAGTTGTCAAAACTATTTATGGGGCTATTAACATTCATTATTTTTATTTCTATATCTTGCCATCTCTATGATCTTGTTAATTATTCCTTCCTTGTGCCTATGCCATCTACTATTTTTGAAGATCCTGTCACCTGTAATCCCTTTGATCATAAGTGTAATGCATATTTCTGATGAAACTTGACTTTAAGAGTTAGGGAGAAAAACCCTAAAAAAATTATTTTGAGAGCACTCTCTTCCCAATGAAGCAATAAGTAACATGTTTTATTCCTTAATTATTTGATTAATTACTTGTCTCTTGATTCATTTGCCTTTTTTTTTTTTTTTACCATTGGCTACTATCTCTTGCTTTTGCTTCACCATGACTACCTTTATTGACTTCCTTTTAGTTTCATCAAATTTTATTGGAATGGCTCCCTCTTCAAACTCTTTAGCTATTTACTTTTTATACAGGTTAAAAATTATCTTTCTTTATCAAAATTTTAAAGTAAAACTTTTCTTAATAAAAAATTAAAATAAATAATATACTTATAAAATTTAATGGGTGAATTTAAAATAAAATAAACTTATTTATTTCAAACATTTATAAGTTCAACGGATTTAAAAATCTGAAGATTCAAACACTTCATGAAACTCATTCATTGGGAGCTCATTAACAAATTCATTTTTCACTTAGTAAAAGGGGATTCAATGAAATTAATGAATTCAAGGGTTAGATTAATGGGCATGAGGTTTTTACATTATTTGAATTTTTCCAAGAGGGCATTTCATAGTTAAGCAGGAGAGCATCTCATGGTCTACAATGTTCATATATATATATATATATATATATATAAGAATTTTGATTTAATTTAAATGAAACACATTTAAAATTCACTTTGATTTTTTGTCAAATAAATTTAATTAAAATTTAGTAAAAAAAGAAAAAAGAGATTTTGAAGAGGAAAAACATAATGATTAAAAAGAAACATCATTAAAATTCATTGTTAAAACCAATTAGTTATATTAAATTTAATACTAATATCTAATATTATATTGAGAATATTATATTATATATTATATTAACAATACTAAAACATAATATTATATAAATTATATTAATATTTGAAATCTAAAATCTAAAAATAGTATTATAATTTAAAACCATTAGTTTTCGTTATAAAACCATGTTAAAGTTTTCACAGTTTGAAGAGACAAATATTTGGACCATCAAGATTTTTTAAACGCACACTATGTTTGGATCATCAAGAATTTTTTAATCCACACTTTTAAAAAAGTAAGGTACAACAATTTGAAAACACTTTTCAATAATATAACAGTTTTAACAATTTTGTTTTTAATTTTGTTTTTAATTCTAGTTCTCTAATATTCATACGTGTAAAAAACGAACTCCTATGCTAAATTTTTAATGTTTCTTGCTAGAAAAATAATTTAAGTAAAGTTAAACATATGATTTAGATACGCGAAAATGTTAGTGGTGTGAATTCCATCTATTGATCGAGTGGCAACGATGAGAATATATTAGCATCTTTAAGTTTACACCATCATGTCAAAAAAATTAATTAAGAAAATGATTAAAGTGGTAAATTCAAATAGGGAGATGCCTATATATATGAATGTGAAATTTTACCATGTAAAGTATTTCGTGAAGTGTTTCTTCATTACCAATTAAAGCATTTGGTCATTTGTTTTAACATTTTTTTTTATACACAGTATAAATATTTTTTATCTTTCGTAATACATCAAGTTAGCAGCTACCCAATGACCAAGGGTGCCCGTAAACCACTGGGAAAAAAAAAGAAAAAAGAAAAAAGACATCAATTTTCAAAAAAGTTTTTAAAGAAAATGTATGATGTTTCTTTTTCATATATTATAAATTCATCAAATAGTTGATTGAAATAGTTTTGCCGAAGTTTAATAGGTAATGTTGTGAAAATGAAGTATTATGTTGGTTTTTTTTTTAATCTTCAAAATATCTTTGTGTGTGTGTATCTTAATTATTTTATTAATAAAGAATTAAATTTGTGTTCGTCTCACATAAATATTGAAACTTAATTATTTCTTAATAGAAATATACTCTTATTTTGTTGTGCAAAGAAAATTTAGGTTAATAGTACATTATGTTTAAAGAATTAAGTTAAGAATCAAAATTCAAAAAGATAAGATATAATGTAAAAAAATATTAAAATAAGTTTAATAGTTTAAAACTAGTTTAGTTGGCAATGGCTATGAAAATTAAGTATTAATTTTTATGTTTGAAGTGATTTTAGGCTCAAGTCTCCTAGTTTACTAGTGGGTGGGTTCTGTGCTAAGGAAACATGGTTCACTTAGGTGCTATAGTGGGTGAAAATGAGAGTAGCCCATTTGCTAATTCCTCTTGAAAATATTGTATCTCAATAATAACAATAATATATATATATATATATATATATATATATATATATATATATATATATATATATATATATATATATAATCATTTAATCTTAATATAGAATTTTATGCGAGTGTAATTTTGTAATTAGTTCTTTTTCAATTGCAAAAAGATTTATGTTTTTATACATTTGGTTTTCTTTAATGTGAATTAAAATGGATTTAGATTTATATTAATTTCAAAAATCACTTGCAAAATTCCCATATATATATATATATATATATATATATATATATATATATATATATATATATATATATATATATTACTTTGATACTTGATTACTGAGCTACGAGGAGTAATGTTATATTCTTTCTATTTAACCCATGAGATATGTACCATGTTCATTTATACAATAAAAAGGCAACATAATGGTGTACTTTGGATTGTATGTTTATGCCAAGACACCTTGCAAATACTATTATTTTATAATTACCCTAGTATCACCATTAAAACGTATGGTATACATCTTGGGTTAGCAATATTTAGAGTTATGGTCAGGTTGGATTAATGGTTATGAATAAGGTATTGGTTTTATTGATGGTAAGTATGGTATTGGGACTATAGTGGAAGTCTCTCAAACCTCCTGTTAGAATCCACTTGATTAATTTTAGCTATGTCCATATCAGACACTTGTCCTTGAGCTGACCATTCATTTCCTTGGGGCTCGATCTAATTTTCCTAGTTTTAGTAAGGCGGTTAAGGGTAACTTCCCCTCTCTTCACCTCACCATTGACACTCTCATTCTGTCATTTTGTTGTAGCAACTTTGTAACAAACCCTGCTGGGTTTGGGGTTCCTCCTCTCTTTAGCTGCTATCAATGACCTACAAGTTGAAGCTTGTTTTAGTCCCTCTTATGAATTCGATTATCATAATTTCATTACAGTGATCACTTATTAATTTCTATTGTTGTTGAAACACTATAATGTAATTGTTGATCGAATGGTGGACTGAAAAATATCATGTAATGGGCTGTCAAATATATTATTATTTAAACAATGTCATTAGGCAAGTAATACGTTAACAATTAACCAACTGCAACAACAATTGTGAGCCCATGCATACATTAAACATTCCATAACTAGTTGAATATTCAAGAAGATCCATAGTAAGTGCACATCATTCAATTATGCCTAGAACCAATATATAACCAACATAAAATCTATGACAAACAAACCATAAGATGAACACAATAACCATTACATGTGTTCATAGATCACAATGGGAAAATAACTCATATTAATCATGTGAAAAATCCAACCAAGTCAAGGACTTCCAGGTAACACCTCATCATACATTGGGTTTAACCAAACCTCTCTTTGAGCTAATCACAGCCATCCCACATTCGATGCATAAATGTGGAATCATATGGGTTGAATCAAAACACAACCAACCTAGGCTTCGAGAGGCCAAACCACCTCAACCCTCAACCAAAATGATTTAGCCTAAATAGGTATAGAAATCAATGCTATCAAAACAAGATTGGATGTATTCGACTTCTTTCACCAACTCTAGATGAATTTTCCTCTCTCCACCCATCCATTAAGAGTTCTAGGAGAAATACCATCTCCACCGTTGACTGTCAAGAATTTTCCTGAGACCACCTCAACTAGGATCCAAGTCTACTAGCCATCCAAAGCTTAATGAAATAGAGAACCCACTACATCATGGCTATCCATAAAATGGAAAGTCAAATATGACCACTATCAATCCAAGAAAATCTCATGCCATTGACAAAAAAATAATGAAAGAACTGCATGCATGTCCCGTGCATCCAAATATCAACAAGGAAACCACACATGCAACTTGTTATCTGCATTGAACTCCAGGTGAAGTTGTTGATCTAAACTTATTTTCTTATGACCACAATTCCTTTTCTTGTTCTTTCCTTTCTTTCTTATGTCTAGATTCTCCCTCTCTCTTTCCTTCGAGCTCTATTTTTTACAGTATTCAAAGTCAGAATTACCAAAATTTGAACCAAAATATGTGGATTGTTTCTTTGATTCCATTTCATAATTAATGTCTGCTCTCTTCATTTCCTTTTTCCTTTTAATTTTTCTTTGAATTTCCTTCATTTTCTCTACAATTTCTCCTGCATGCATATTTATGTCTTTTCATCTCCCTTTTCTCCTATTTTATTTTATTTCATTAATTAAATGCCAATAATTTCCTCTTTACCTTTGCTAATTCATCTTCCATTTTTGATAGACCTTAACAAACCATAAATGGTTCCTACTATAATGTTTAACCACCATTCAACTTGGAATAAGTCCCATGACCTCAGTTTTTATTTTATTTACATGAAAAATCAACCAAGGGTTGTTACATTATATAACCAGACCTGGCCTCCAAATATCCTACAATAGTTCTCCAATAGAGGTCGACCACCAAAAGATTATACCAAAACTTTGGTTTATAATAGGATTGCAACTTAAGCGACAAACTAAAGTTGAAATTGACCTTCAATGACTCACTCCTGTCGACATAGCTCTTGTGCCTTCGACAACTAGTTCCATGTGTGACACAAAACCTCGGGCTATCCCAAAAATTACGCACCTGAACTCCAAGTTTTGTGCCCAACGCTCTTCGGTGGAGGCGTGTGGTTATACGGTGACATGTGATTGGAGATGATCTCCAAAATTCTTGAGCATGTTGAAAAAACCTTCATCGAGAGACTAATGTGGTTACATAGTGCAATGTGATCGGGGTTGGTCCCCATGGTTATACCCTCAAATCTATCGGATCTAGGGTGTAACATTATGGTCGAGTGGTTGTTCAACATTGGTGCAAGAACCATGGCTCGGGGCTAATCCCACACCCTTGGATCCCCCACCTATGGTCTTGTGGGTGTGGGGTGACTAGGGGCCATCTCCTAGCCTCGATCCCATCCCCCAAATACAATTCACAAAAAGTTTATATAAAATTCTCCCACTATACCATGTAAGAACTACCATCTTCCCTAGCGGTAAGGCATTGCAATGTTGGTTTGGAGGTTATGTTTTTGACTCTCATAGAGGCAGATTGGTAATTAAATGTTTTTTAATAAACCCTAGGGTGCCACGTAGTAGCACATGACTGGGCCATGTGGCATTTCCCAATTAGTCCAACACAAAAACTTAACCACTAATAAAAATCAACCAAGTCTAAACCAATCAACTTACGAAACTTGTCTACCTGTCATTGATCCAAAATGTATAGTCATCCTATCCATTCACCTTGCCTAATCATCGTAAGGATTACCTAGTTAATATTCTTATAACCAATATACAAATTTTTTTAGCTGTTTGGGAGAACGACCAAAACGCGATATCAGGAGCATACGATATCAGTTTTGAGCAATTCAAGTTGCATTGGATTAAGGGTGGAGAGAGATATGCTCTGCTACATATTTTAATCACTTTTGAACATGTTGAAGTTTGGGCACTTTACTAATCACTTCAATCACTCCTCACCACTTGAAGCTTTCATCCCTCCAAAAGACTACTTTCATTCAATAAGTAGATGAGGGTACAATTTCCTCACCCTTATAATATCAATCCATTTGGATTTGCTTGGATTTGTGCCTTTAATTCCAACACAGAGGTACTCCACATTCCCTCATTTTAAAGTTCTTATTTTTATGTCAAGGATAGGGTCTTGCTGCAAATATTCAATAAATTCAGGAGATAAATATTCTATTGGAGGAATATGAACATGCTCTCCTTGATCATCAATCAAAGGAGGCTCATATGAGCTCAAATTCTAAACATCAACAACTTCATACATTTTCATGTATGGACGAAAATCCAACTGGAAGGAATTATTACCAATATTTCCTAAAATATTAAAAGGTCCATACATTACTCGTTTCAATTTTTGACCTTCTCCTTTAAACCTATCCTCACTAATGTAAAGCCAAAATTCATTTTCAACTTGAAAATTGTGGTTAACACGGTGCTTATCATGCCTTTTCTTGTACTTGGATTGACTCCTTTCCAACTTTTCTTGAACCATATGATGCACCAATTGAAATTTTTCAATGAATCTCTCGACTTTATCAACGTCACTATGACCATCAATAACATCTTTCGCAAATATAAAATCTAAAGGAGATTTTGTTAATTAAGAAAAGCATGTCTCAAACAGAGATGTTTTATTCGTTGAATTCTTTGCTCAGTTGTAAGCATGATGAATGTAGTGTAAGTTTTCATCCCAAAGCTTAGGATGTTTTCTACAATAACCACAAAGAAGATGTAATACCATTCTATTCACCACTTCTATCTAACCATCATTTTGTGGATGGAATATTGTGCTTTTTTTCAACTTGGTTTCCATGAGTCTCCATAAGCTTGATTGAAATTTCGAGACAAATCGAGAATCTCGATTAGAAATAATGGATTTGGGCGATGCACAATGTACCCATACATGTTGAAAGAACATTTTTGCAGTCTGTTCAGCTGTAACCTGCTTCTTACAAGGCATGAAAACAAATATCCTACTGAAATGATCCACCATAACATAAAGATAATTATGATTTTTTTAGACATAGGCAGTCCTCCTACAAAGTCCATAGAAACACTTTCCCAAGGACAAGAAGGAACTGGAAGTGGAGTATACAATCCTAACATTCTATTTCTAGGCCTACATGTAGCAAATAATGAACATCCTCTTACATATCGTGACACACTTTGGTTCATTCGAGGCCAAAAAAATACCTTTGAGATTGTGCCACCATCTTGCCTACACCAAAATGACCAGCAATAAGAGAATTCTACGCTTCCCTTATGATGTTGACTCTTTCACCCTGTGGAATGCATAGCTTGTGAGGATGATAACTTTTTCATAATGAACATGGTAATCTAGTTCCTCTACTTGGTTTCCTTGACACAAAGTTGCATATACATATTTAAAATCATCATCTAAAGCATATTGTTCAACATAGCTCTCATGCATGACAAAATTATGCTTAAGAATAACTGAAGCACTAACAATTGGTCTAGAAAGCATGTCAACAACCTTGTTATAGATACCTTTCTTATACCTTATGAACAAGTGGAATTTCTACAAGAAAATCATCCATCTAGAATGCCTCACTGGCTACAACCTAGTTTGTGATTACAAGTATTTCAATGGTTCATGATCAATGTGAATGATAGTTCCCTTTCCCATCAAATAGTTTTTCCATTTTTTAACATTTTGCACCAATGCATACATTTATTTGTCATATGTAGGACAACTATCTACTACACCATTAAATGTTTTAGAATTGTAACATATGGGCTTACTGTGTTGCATCAAGACTACTCCCATGGCATAGTCACTTGTATCTGCTTGTATCTCGAAAGGATGTCTTAAATTAGGAAATGCAAGAACTGGAGATGTATTGATTCTCTCATTCAATGCATCAAAGGATTTATGTTATTCGCCTCCCCACTAAAAAGCACGCTTCGCACTTGTCAATGCATGTAAGGGAGCTGCAATTGGACAAAAGTTAGAAATGAACTTTCTCCGAGATTGGGTTTCTCCCAAAAATCTTGTAACGTCAGTTACATTATTGGGATTAGGCCAATTTACAATGACTTTTACCTCTGAGTGATCTATTTTCCATATGCCCCCTCCAACAATATTTCCCAAACATACTAACGAGGTCTTTCCAAATTCACATTTTCACATCTTTAAAAACAACTTCTCTTTCTTTAACATATCTAAGAAATTCCTAACATGCCTCACATGTTCTTCATGGGTGTTGATCAATATCTATATCTAGTCTAAGTATACAATCACAAAATCGTCAAGAAAAGGCCTTAATACATCACTCATAACTCTCATAAATGTTTCAGGAGTAGTACAAAGCCCAAAAGGAATAACTAACAATTCAAACAAGCCTTGCTTTGTTTTGAAAGTTGTCTTGCATATGTCTCCTTCAGCAATCCTAATCTGATGATAACCACTTCTCAATTCCAACTTAGTCAAATACACAAAATCTTTCAACTAATCGATTAAATCATCAATTCAATGAAGAGGGTAATGATTACTTACTGTAATCTAGTTTAGGGCTCTGAAATCCACACATTTGCGCCATGTAGCATCTTTCTTCAATACTGAAATAATTGGTGACCCGCATGGCGATGTGCTTGGTCTGATGACCCCTTTATCAATAAACTCTTGTATTTGTCTCATTATTTCTTAATCCTTCATAACTAACATCCTATACATGACAATGTTTGGAAGAGGACAATCTTGCTACAATTGGATGCCATGTTAGATTCCTCTTTTAGGAGGAAATCCTTTGGGTTCTTGAAACATCTCATCATATGTGTTAAAACTCTCATACAAATCATATTTTAATCTTGCATCACATAATTTGAAGGCTTCATTTTCAACATTCTCTTTTGGTTTGATCATCAAGAGTACAAATTTCTTACTACCATTAACAAGCCTCTTCATTTGTCCAACATTCACAAGTGATAAATTAAACTTCTTCCTATGTGCTCTAACATTGTACTCAATTCCATATTTAAACAAGTGGTATTTTCTATTGCGACAATGAAATATTGCTCTCCTGTCATATACATACGGACTTCCTAAAACAATACACAAATTTCAAGTGGAATAACATCAAGCTCTATGTCATCTATAAAATTTGTAGTGATGGAAAATCTCAATTTAGATTTTTTTGTCACATGAAAATTTGCATTGTCACATATCCAACCTAATGTATAAGGCTTAAGATCAGGAGTAGTTTCCAAATACAATTTCTTAACAATGTCTTTAGAAATAAGGTTTTCGTGTGATCCAATATCAAACAATGTATATTTTGGGGTATGTTTTCAAATGAGTCTAATGTGGGAAATCTCTATCATTTCTTTTCCATGTTGGTTTTCATTGAGGCTACTTGAAGAACTAGTACTTGCAATAGATTCCTTACATTTAAATCCCATGGTTTTGATATTTGTTTCTTCTCCGGAATCTGATCCTAAATCATGTTGTGTAGTTGCAACCGTTTTTTGTTTCCCTTTGTTGTTAAACTTTTCAGGTCTCATTTAAGGATGAAGTTTCCAATTGTGGTCTTCATCACACCCTTGCTTTGAACAATTTTTACATGTGATATTTTCTGCCTCTTTCTTGACTAAAGCATTCTTCTTCCCTTTTCTTTCGAATTTCCAATTTCCTTTGTCTCTACTCTTTAATTTATTTTTTCTGCCCTCTTATGGAACATTCTTCCCTCTTGCTTCTAAATGAGTTTCGTGTACACAAAAATCATCTAGTTTTTTAGGGCTAAACATGAGAATTGTGTGTCTCAAATAACTATGAAATCCTCCAATGTGTTTGAGTAAACTGTCTTGAGAGGATAGATCTATACCCAAAATTAAATCTCCTTTCCTAAATTCTTGTGTGTAGCTTTGCACATTTTGACCATTAGCTTGCCTAAAGTTTTTCCAATCCATTATAGGTCTTTGCATGTATGCTAAAGATGAGGATGTGGATGGAGGTGAAGGCAAGGTCTTGTCATAATTTCCTCCATTCCCTTTTGGTGCTTTGCATCCTTTTCCTCCATCTCCTTTTGGAGGTTTTGACCTCTCTAAAAGCACCCTTCAATTCCTATCCTCATAAAGAACTTTTTCATTTCACACATCTCAAAGAAATGTTTTTTGAAACTTCTTTCATTTTCATACATTCCTTGAGGAGCTCCTTCATGTGCCATGGCTAGTGAAGCTTTAGGTGCGTGTGTTCTTCTTGAAACAATGTGAGGCCTTGTCTCCACAATTTCTCCTTCTCCTCTTTTAAGTGTCAACCTTGTAAGCATGAGTAAACACTTGCAAACAAAAGAAAACCTTCAAAATAACCTTATGTGATACCAAAATGATTTGTAATGTAAACTTGAAGGTGATGCAAAAGTTACATGTAAAATTTTATATATTTTGTGTTAGGATATTCCGACACATAGGAAATAGTTAAGTACAACTTGGTCTAGTATAGAGTTAGGTATAGAGTTAGGTAAAGTGTGTTTCTTTACTATGTACATTTTGTAACTTACAATCCGACGGTCACGATATGTAGTGATCCGATGGTTCATTCTCTCCTCGGTATTACCGACACTTGATCCATGGCTTAACACCCGATTGGTCCATGATCTCTATTTAAAGAGCATGGAGGGTCATCTGTAGGGTAATCCGTCTATGAGAGAAGCATATGTAAATTTTCATTCTTTTATTAATAAATTGCCTGAAGTGGTTACATTGGCTCAGGCCGTGGACTATTTCCCTCTTTGAGGGTTTTAACCACGTCAAAAGTACTGGTGTATTTATCTGCGATTTGTTTGTGAGCGGTGTCCTTTGGTGTTCTGTCTGAGGAACTTACCCTGTAAATTACTACATGGTATCAGATCTATTTGAGGGCCATGTCTGTTGGTGATGCAAATCTAAAGTCGGTAGAATTGCATCCGACTACCGTTTCCTAGATCTACTATTTCTGACTGCTGTCGGGCCGAGAGGACTACTCTGTTGTGTTGGGAGCATCTGTTCCAGTGAGGAACCCCTTTCGTTTCACGCGAAAAGGTTTTCAGTAGCCCTAGCTGCGTCATTTTTAAGATTTGGAGGTATACAGTGTTTATTTACAGTTTACAGTTATTTTCTCTCTGTTTATTTCAGTTTTCAGTTTATTTAGCCTTTTTTTATTACCGGATCTATACCTTTCATTTCTGCGTATGCTCTTTTCCCTGCGACTCTGTGTGATCTGGGCAAATCAAAAACATAAAGGAAGGATGTTTCTCATGTGTATGCTATTTTCCGCTGCGCCTTAGTGTGATCTCAGAAAATCATAAACATTGAGGAAAATATTTAGTTTCCAGCTAAAGCTAACTTTGAGCCGCAAGGTTCGTTTTTGAAAATATTAAGTTTACGGCTAAAGCTAACTTCGAGCCGCAAGGTTCATTTTTTTTTTGTATGTCCGTGTCGGGTTTTGTGTTTTTTTGTTTTGTAGGGAAAAAGAGCTTTCTCAAGCAAGCATGCAACCCAAAGCATCAACTCTCTCTCTCTCTCTCTCTCTCTCTCTCTCTCTCACAAACTTTTTGTATAGCTCACTTGGTACAAAGCTAATTTATGAGAGTAGAGATCTTGGGTTCAAGTCTCCATTTTGTGGGGGCGGATTTTTTCATTTCCGCACATTCCTGCACTTCGTCGGCGACTTCATCAAATTTTCTTCAAAAATCCATAACTTCTTCATCCGGAAGCCATTTTCAGAACCGTTTTTTTTTAAATAGCCTAATTTTTCGAGATCTTTCCATTGAAACACTTAGTTTCAGCATCTATAGCTTCATTTTTTTAAAAAAATGGAAAGTCCATGCAAAGTTATTCTTGACAACACCGACTACTTCCAATGGTGGTCCTACATTGTGGATTTATTTAGAAGTAAAGGCCTTTACAGAATAGCCACAAGCCAAGAGACCAAACCGAAAGATGAAGAAAAGGTTGCTAAATGGGAAAATAGGCAAGACCAAGCACGTGGGTTGATAGGGATGTCTATTTCTCCAGATCTTAGATTCCATATTATAGAACTTGATACTCCTAATTAAGCAATGAAACCGATTACTAAAGTCTTTGGAATTAAAAATGAACTTAAAGCCAATCAACTTGAAAATGAATTGCTTACATTTGACCCCAATAATTTTTCTTGCATTGAATATTTTTTGTCCAAGTTTAAGACCCTTAGATTTCTCTTGGAAGGTGTTAAGGTTAAGAAAGAAGATAGTAGCCTTATCTACTCCATTCTTACTAAGTTGGGACCAGCCTATTCTGTGTTTGTTTCCACCTTCCATTCTACAGGAGAAGCCTTCATTTCTCAAGGACAAACCTACAAGTCCCCTTCCTTTGATTCCTTTTGTGATTCTTTAATAAGAGAACAAGAAAAACTCTTACACCTTGGTCTTCTTCATCTTGGAAACTCTTCTAAGAAAGTGTTAGTTGCCCAGTAGCAACCAAATCCAAAGAATCCTAAGAAGTTGTATCCTAAAAAGAATGGTCCTAAACCAAACAAGGGTCCTAAGCAATTTCAGCCTCAAAATTAAAAATCATTTCAACAAAATGATAAGACAAATTAAAACAAAGGGAAGAAGACTAATAGAAATTGCAACTTTTGTAATCGAGATGGCCACTTAGAATCCAAATGCTTTAAGAAGATGGAACCCTTGGAAGCAGCAATGAAGAAGCATAACATCCATTTGGAGCACTCTTCAACTTCAACTTCATCTTCAGGAATGGCACTTTCTGCATGTGGTTGTCAAGCATCTCGGCCTGGCTATGCACTAAATGTATCTTCTTCCTCTCATTCTCATGAGTGGCACATTGATTCTGGAGCTTCTTATCACATGGCCAAAAACAAAGACATGTTTTCTTCTTTAAATGATTGTAACACCAAAAATATATATGTTGCTGATGATAGATCTCTTAGTGTTGTAGGGACTGGAACTGTTCATATAGACAATTGTCAGTTTAATGATGTATTATGTGTTCCAACCTTATCTTGCAACCTTCAATATGTATATCAGATAACTCATTCAGGTGAAGGTAAAATCGTTGAATTTTCACCTCACGATGTTGTAATTAAGGACCTAAGAGATCCTAGACAGATTTTAGCTACTGGCATTGCTGATGATTCTACAAGGTTTTATAAGTTTCACAACTTTGGGTCATCAAATCTTCCCTCAGTATTTTTTGCTCATAATGATGAAGTGAGCAAACTTTGGCATGAGCGATTTGGTCACTTAAACTATCACTCTCTTCAGAATCTATGTAAAGAAAATACGGTGACAGGTCTTCCAATGGTATCTTGCAGAGATGGTGTTTGTTCCGGATGTGTACTCGGAAAACATCATCGAGATAGTTTTGAAAAGCGTGCCTCTTGGCATGCCTCAGCCCCTTTATAGCTTGTGCATAGTGATTTATGTGGTCCACTTCTAGTTGCTTCATTCTCTGGCTACAAGTATTTCTTAACTTTCATTGATGATTTCTCCAGACGCACTTGGGTATACTTCTTAAAACTCAAGAGTGAAGTATTTAACATGTTCTTGGCCTTTAAGACCTTTGTTGAAAAACAATCTGGACATCAAATTCTTAAGCTAAGATCTGATAATGGCAGAGAATATGTTGAAAACACATTCATCAACTTTTGCACTGAGAATGGAATTCTAATGCAACATACCGTTCCATATACTCCACAACAAAATGGTGTAGCTGAAAGGAAGAATCACACCTTAAAGGAAATGGTTAATTGTATGCTTCAATCTAAAGGACTTAGTCTTAATTATTGGGCAGAAGCAATTAGCTGTGAAAATTACATAATAAATCGCACTCCTACTAAGGTTTTAAAGAATATCACTCTAGAAGAAGCATGGAGCTCAATTAAACCAGATGTAAGTCACTTTCGTGTTTTTGGAAGTGAAGCATGGGCCCATATTCTAGATGAGAAACATAAAGCTTTATAACCTAAGAGTGAAAAATGTATTTTTGTTGGATATTCTGAAGATGTCAAAGGATATAGACTTATTCCACTTAAGTCCAAAAATGTTATCATTAGAAGAGATGTAAAGTTTGCTGAAAATATATCGGCCTGCGAGCCTAGTTCGGCGGATGTGCCACCTCTCCCTATCTCTTTTACTTTTGAAAATATTTCTTCTTCAGATGATGAAAGCGAGGATGAAAATCCTCCCCCACCTTCTCAGGATCCTCCTTCAGCTCCTCAGCTTCCAAAATGGGTCCGTGCTACTTGGGATGCAGCAGGTGATCTTGCTGGTGATCCTACAGATCAGCGACGTACACGTTCTCAGTTCGATAGAGACTCTTCTTTACTGGCTCAAGCTTCAGTGAATTATGATACAGACACCTTTGCAGAAGCTTCAGGCCATCTAGATTGGGAAGCAGCTATGAATGAAGAATATCATTCATTATTGGCAAATGATACATGGGATCTTGTTCCTCTACCCAAGGGATGAAAACTTGTTAGATGCAAATGGGTTTACAGAACGAAGTATGGACAAGATGGGAAAGTTGATAAACATAAAGCTCGTCTTGTTGCTAAGTGTTTTTCACAAGTTGAAGGCATTGACTACAATGAAACCTTCTCCCATGTTGCCAAAATGAAATCTATCTGCCTTGTTCTTTCCCTTGCTGCTTCTTTCAAATGGGAAGTCCATCAGATGGATGTTAAATCCACCTTCTTGCATGGGGACTTGCATGAAGAAATCTATATGGAACAACCTATTGGCTTTATACAAACAGACTCCAACCTTGTATGTCGGCTTAAGAAATCCCTTTATGGTCTCAAGCAAGCTCCTCGAGCTTGGTATGCCAAAATGGATAACTTTGTTTTAGAATATGGCTTCTCTAGGTGTCATTTTGACAATACTGTCTACACCAAGAAAGTGGGCAAGTCTCTTATCATTCTTGTTCTTTATGTTGATGATCTTATCCTGACTGGTAGTGATCCCAACCTTATAAACCATGTGAAGTCTAGCCTTAAAAGGATGTTTGAAATAACAGACTTAGGACACTTACATTATTTTCTCGGTCTTCAAGTCTTGCAATCTAGGGAAGGTATTTCCCTTTCACAGTCCAAGTATGTGTGTGATATTCTATGCCATTTTCACATGGAAGATTTAAGCCAGCCCCTTCTCCCTTTCAGTCTGGAGTCAAACTTTCAGTCACTTGTACTTCTCCTGAAGTTGATGCTACCTTATACCGTCAACTTATAGCAAAACTTTTGTATCTAACCCATACTCGTCCTGACCTTTCCTTTGCCGTTGGCCTTGTTGCTCGGTTTATGCAAAACCCACATGAAAGTCATTGGAAAGCAGTTAAAAGAATACTTCGTTATGTTCGAGGTACAGTTCAGTTTGGGATTCATTACATTGCCGAAGCAGCTCCTCTATTGGTTGGTTTCACTGATTCCGATTGGGCTGATGACCCTGATGATCGGAAGTCTACTGCAGGTTATGTGTTCACTCTTGGTTCAGGACCTATTACATGGGCTTGCAAGAAACAAGGTGCCATTTCTCTTTCTTCAGCAGAAATAGAGTATCGTGGTGCCGTAGAAGCTAGTAAGGAAGCCTTGTGGCTTCGTCAGGTCCTGTCAGAGTTTGGCTTTCAGTAGCATCATCCGACTACACTTTGGTGTGATAATCAAAGTGACATTCAGCTATGCAAAGATCCAGTCCAACATCAGCGCAACAAACACATTGAACTGCACATGCACTTCATCAGAAAGCTCATTCATGACCATGTTCTTGAAGTGCAATGTTGTTCAACAGATGATCAAGTTGCAGAGATCTTTACAGAGGCTCTCACAGAGGCGAAGTTCACTAAACTTCGATTTATGGTTGGAGTTCAGGAAGTTGTCACTAAGGGGGGATAGGCTCTAGTGCCTCCTTCCTTCTCCTATTGTGTCATATTTGTAAATCCTTCAATCCTATCCCAAGTTGTTCTTAAGGGGGGATGTTAGGATATTCCGACATAGGAAATAGTTAATACAACTTGGTTTAGTATAGAGTTAGGTATAGAGTTAGGTAAAGTGTTTTTCTTTACTATGTACATTTTGTAACTTACAATCCGATGGTCACGATATGTAGTGATCTGACGGTTCATTCTCTCCTCGGTATTACCGACACTTGATCCATGGCTTAACACTCGATTGGTCCATGATCTCTATTTAAAGAGCATGGAGGCTCATTTGTAGTGTAATCCGTCTATGAGAGAAGCATATGTAAATTTTCATTTTTTTATTAATAAATTGCCTGAAGTGGCCGCGTTGGCTCAGGCTGTGGACTGTTTCCCTCTTTGAGGGTTTTAACCACGTCAAAAGTACTGGTGTATTGATCTGTGATTTGTTTGTGAGCGGTGTACTTTGGTGTTCTCTCTGAGGAACTTACCTTGTAAATTCTTACATTTTGGGTAATGTATCAGTTTACAAAAAACATAAAATATTGATTTTTAAACTTAGCTAACAACAATAACAGAGACAATATATCATATAAGAATACATATAAACAAAAATCATAAAGGATTTCACGCCTCTCCTGGGCCACATCTCTTGGTCCAGCTTCCAATGATGGACCTCTTTCATTAAGTGCTCAAATGTTTTGTTTACATTGATTAGAAATGCTTAGAATGTAAATATTATGTCTGCAATGGCTTTTGAACAGTAAAAAACCCCTAGTTAGGATTTTGTTGGGCTCAATTTGGAAAACAAATGAAGAAGTTATGCTCTCCCAAAGTTTCTTCTACTAATTGGTCTATAAACTACATTAGCATGTTAACCATCCTACGAATTCTATCTTGCAAGACATGACGGGTGAGATTCATGCTGAAATTGGTGTGAAATGTCCCTTAGTTAAATTTCCCAATAAGGCCTTCAGCGGAAAACCAGCACCACATTGGGCCATGTGCTTGGGGACTGGGGCTAACCACCCACCCTCCTAGTCATAGCCCATAGGCCTTTAGTGGTTGGTTCCATGTGTGGCATAAACCCTGGGACTATCCCTAAAATTACACACCTGAACTCTAATTTCTATAAGAAGCGCTCTTTGGTGGAGGCATTTGGTTATATGGCAACATGTGATCGAGGTTGATCCTCAAACATTTCACACTCATTGCAACAACCTCTGCCAAGCAACCATTGGGATTACATGTTGTAATGTGACGGAGGTTGCTCCCCACGTTTCCGCCATCAAATATATTGGCTTTGGGGTATACCAATGTGGTCTTGTGGTTATTTAACATTGGTGCTGGAACCAGGGGCCATGACTAACCCACGCCCTCTGGTCCCTTGCCTACTATCCTTTCGGCATGCAATGACCAAGGGCTATGCCCTGTCCCTGAGTTCACATAAACTTTATACAAAAAATTTCCACTATACCTTGTAAGAGCTATCGCGTACCCTAGAGGTAAGGCACTGATTTTTTGGTTTGGAGGTCATGCGTTCGACTCTACAGGAGGCAGTTTGGTCGATAACAAAATTTTAATGATCGTCGGGGTGCCACATGTCATTTCCCCATTAGTCCAACTCAAAAACTCAACCGCCAATAAAAATCAACCAAATCCAAACCAATCATCTTAGGACACCTCTCAACCTACCATTGGTCCAAAATGTATAGTTATCTTGCCCAATCATCATATGGAATAACCAATCAATAGTCCTGCAACCAATCTACAAATTTTTTTACCTGTTTGGGAAAGTAATTAGGACATGATATTGAGACAATACGATATCGATTTTGAGCGATTCAAGTTACATTGGATTCAATTCATTTCTATCTATGCTCTGGTATAGGTTTTCAACACTTTTGAACATTTTGAATTTTGAGCAATTTATTCGTTCGTTGGATAAAACTAAAACTAAAACATAGTCTCATCATGACTAAATTTGATCCTTCAACCAGGAAAGGACTTGGGCTCTAGAATAGATCTACAAATCACGTTCTAACTAGGACCAAAAACATCCCTGGGGAGTGCCAAAATCCCTTCCAATAATGTGGCAGAAACAATTTCAAAAGTGTGTCGAAAAACCTTCCCATAAAAGACCCTCTCCAAATGAGGTTCACTTCGCTTCATTCATGAGTTATGAACCCCATAACTGTTTCTTCACTTACATAGACATGCACAAATTGGATTGAGCGAGTCAGTACTATGTTCCTCCACATAACTCATATATATAGTTTGCTTGACCTCTAAAAGTAGTGCCCACTCATCCACAAGTTGGTCTGACTTTTGCATTGGTAGGGCTGATTTGGAATACAATGTATTAAATATCCAAAGTCATTTATTATTAAATGTGATCTCTTTAAAATAATTTCATATACTATTCAAAATTCCTTGGAATAATATTTTCAGTGATACGTATTATACTCCTATTTCAGCTAGGTAATTGGACTAAAAATGCATTCAAATAAATGGTATCTATATGGGGCATCGAAAATCGAAAGACTTATCTAATTCTACTTTTAGATAACCTAGGGGGACTTCTAATATATCAAAGAGTATCTAGACATGAAATTATATATGATGAAGTACAACTCAGAAACGATGCTAACGTGGGTTAAAAGACTATCCATCTAGGTGAAAATACTATGGGTTATTATCCTATTGTAGATATACCGTTTGAATGAAAGGTCATTGTGTTATTTATAGATGCCATAATACATCACATGCCTAAAATAATTCTATAAAATTATGATATTAGGAAAATGATGTTATATCACTTATAGTGTTATTTATTAGAAAAGTAGAAGATTCCAAGATTCATATTATATATGATAGTTTATAATAACAATAGGAGATTGTAGAGGAACTAGAATACCACAAAATGAAATAATTTTAATAATGAAATCAGTTCACTTGCATTTTTGAAGCCACAACCTCATAGTGAGTAATGATCGAATTAAAATATGCCTTTCAAGACATCCCTCTAACTTAAATAACTTAACTTTATTTCACTATATAGTTTCTAGCTAACCTTAACAAAGAACTTTCTAGCAGAAATAACATTCTAGTAATCCTTCTTATAATTATTCATTTCTACCTATAGAAATTTTATTTAATAAAAATAGCTTTTATAGATAAAAATATACATATCTAACTCAGAGGGTTAAAGTAATACCCTCATAGTTGTTCATGATGATAATTATTAACCTTTGCTAAGATCTATATGGTCTATGAGAAGGAAAAAGATTAATTAAAACTCTTTAGCATTTTTATTTCCCCACTAAAAAATAAGTGAGAGGAGCATTCCCATATCAACATTGTTTGTTGAGTTAAAAGGTAAAAAATATGATATTATGATAGATATTTTAAAAATTAGATAGAATGTGAGTATAATATGGACAAGCTAACAAAACCTCCTTTTCATTTACAACACTCTTAGGATCAGACATGTAACAAACTCTTACATCCCATGATATTTTGAGAACTGTGCAACGCCCAATTTTACCATGAAACTCACGAAAATTAATACTTATTTTAACAATGAAAATTTCAAGCCAAATAGTCGCTAACATGTAACTATATACTAAATCTTTTTATGAAAATAAAATTAACATTTAACAACAAATTGATAGTCACCAAGAATTTTGAATCCTAAATGATTTATAATTATCATCATTTTCAGTTGAAGCTATACCATTGACTTCATGATCGTTATTATTTATTGTAATCGTGAGCATGACCAATGAAAAATGACGACAATCATGGTGCTAAAGGTTATCCATTCCAATATTTGCGGAAAATTGTGTCAAAGCACAAACCTGAAAGTTGCTACCTCATCACTAGTTTCATGGTCTTACCATTCCAGCATGTGGGGAAAATTGTGTCAAAATGAAAACTTGAAAGCCGCTCGCTCATCACTAGTTCCATCTTGGTGAGAAAAAATGCAGAACATGTGTATCACTTACATGCCTCAATCAGTCGTATTCAATTGGTAAAGGAAATGATGGGAATCTATCGTATTCAATTGGTAAAAATGGATGTTGTAATTTAATGTATGTTAAACATTTTAGCTTGGTTAAAATAAAAAATAAAATAAAAATCAACTATTAATTTTATTAATTTTTATAAATTACTAATAGCAATTTTTAAGCTCCAGGTTTATGATAACCCATGGTATTGACCCATGATAATACCATGGTATTCATGTGAGCATATACATTTTAAAGGGGAAATTCTATCATCTTAGATCCATCTTAATTATGGGTCTACCAAGTGCTCAGAGGGATAAATAGATTTCATCCCCCTAAGAGTGGTAGATGTGGAGTTAAGATGGATATAGGTTGGTTTTTATGATAATGAAAATATTAAATAGACTTAAGAAATTATATTGTAAAAATATCTTAAGGTGAATGGATAAAGCATAGACATTGGACAAGTATATTTGTATACTTCTGTTTTAAATTGAAACAAATCCAGGGCTAAAAGGAATGGATTGATTTCACTAGTCATCCTTCTATAACTTTCCAACATAGGCTGGAGTAAACAGATTGTAATTTGGGTAATTTTTCTAACTGCAAACAGGAACATACTTGTGTATTGGCAAGGTGGTTAAGAGGTCCCTAGAGGTGATGAATTTGAATTTTTCTTGGTTTTATATAGTATCAGGTTTTTTCTCATTCTTTCTATGAATGACATGGGTGAATTTTATCCTACACCCACTAGGTTATCAATATGTAATTTCAGTAATTTTGATTTCAAAAGATATTTTAAAGAAATGCAATGATTTCATTTGTGTATTAAATAAACACAATATTCTAATGGAATTACGCGTTTGTGGTTTACCTATACAAATTCCATGGAGAAGTATTAGTGGTGTGACATCAATTGCCCTCATGTAGAGGCTTTAGTTTTACACTTTTCTGGAAGCAAATACTTTCTTCCAACATTTTAGAGTTCCATGAAAAATTTGAAAGTTCTAATAGTATTCAATTATGGGTTCAAGAGAGACATAGTATTCAGTTATGGGTTAAAGAGATCCACATTGAATGATCCACTGGCCTTATCTTCACGTAGTTTGAGGCTTTTCACTTGGAGAGGCTGCATGTGCCCCCTCTTTAAGAGCGTAGTAAAGTCATGTAGAACTTAGAGAAGCTATCTTTAATATTTTAGTGAAGATTGGAAAAATGTCTGGGTTCAATAACACCGAGTCAAGCATTAGGCTTCCAATACTGCTAGATTTTAACTTGGAGCGCTTTTGTGATTTGGACGAGATGCCCCCTTGTATTTTTGACACGTCTCCAGTTGTGAATTGGACTATACTAAGTGTCATTTCCTTCAAAGGTTACCTGATGACTTAGGGAACCTCAACTCTTTAAGAATGTTAAGGAAGGAAAGAAAGTAAATTATGCTAAGTTCTCTTATGCTTTTCAAGTTTTTCTTGGATATCTACAACGTTTCAAGTAGGAAAGTACATTCTGTTAATGAAAATTTGTCTTGATAGAAAGGTCCAATTTCAAATTCTAATGCTTTCAAAAAACATTGTATAACTGTAATGTTTCTAAAAGGAAAGCATATTTTTTCAATTTAAGTATCATGATACCATATTCCAACTTACTTTTTAGTAACCCATTAGGCTTTGTAGCTTTGAATAAATCCATGTCTTTTGATAAGATCCTTTTCCAAATTAGAACGCAGTTTCCTTTTGGCAATAACCACATACAATGTCTTGATTTTGTTATTGATAAAATAGAGGTTGTGAAACAAGCATGTGCCATACAAGGAATTGATTCATTTATTATGTATCAATTATGGCTCTTGATGTAACAATGTCTTGATTTTGTTGCTTCAAAATAGAGGTTATGCTTTACTATTTCACATAATTTCTTACAATATTTCCATAAGTATTGATTGTAATCTCAGTCACTAAGAGATGACAGTGATGACAAAGGTAATATTCCATGGTTTGAAGTTCCCCTCTTACTAATTATTTAAATATATCACCACAATTTAATTGTTAGTTAAAGGAATTGTATTTGATTTGTAAACAATTCATTGCTTGACTTATAGATTTCGATTTTTTCCCTTTTTTATTTTTTTTCTCAAATTTGGTATGAGATATCTTCCAAGATTTGGGTTCCCTAGTTTCTCCACCATAGCTATGAGGTTCATATGCTATCATTAAATATTCTCAGAATGTTACAGCATTTCCGGTAAGTGTGCTATGAAACATTGTTGTTGCTTTTCCATGGTGTTAATGCAAATAAGCATGGAAACTAGTGCCATTATTTCGATTAAGTGTCGAAATCTTGGTGCTATTGTAATGATGAAGTGATTTTTTTTCTAGCTGCTAAGGCCATATGTATTTTTATCTCTTATGTTGTCCTCAGATATTCAAATTCAGAATAAGAATTGAGGTCTCGTTTCCACTATAGATTGCAGTCAGTTTCTTGAACATAATATATAGTAGATTATCTTTTACTAATCAACAGTGGATGTGATCCCTCGCAGGAAAGGAAATTCAAAGTGATGTTGATTTCACATTGATTTGTCAAAACACCCACACAAGAAAGGAGATTCAAAGTGACACTGATTTCACACTGATTTGTCAAAATGGAGGCAAGAGAAAAGTAAATGCATAGACATATTAGTAGAAAATATTGAAGGGTTGCCTAAGTAATATTTTCCATTCCATTACATTCTTTACAGCTTGTAAATAAATAACTCGAAACAATTCATTACACTACTTGTTATTCTTTATTAATCAGTGGTTAAGATTTTGATATTGAACTGGCTAAGATTTTTCTTCCTTTTGTGAAATTGTGTGTTATATAATGCTTCTTTTCCATTCACTATGTATAGCATATAAAGTGTGTCTAATGGAGTAGGAATATTGGAAAGTCTTGTGATCCTTGAACTATGTTACAAGGCAGAAACCCAACGGGGCAGGGTAGGTGCATCCCCACAAAGGGGTCACAAATACCGAAGTTGGTATTGGCTAGTGTCTTGAGCTAGAAAATTTCCTTTACCCTTGTATTAACAGTGAATCTGGAGAGGATTCTAATATTATCTTTATAAGATTTATGTCAGTTAAGATTGATGAATAAATTCATAAGACATGAGCTAGGATGTCATTGCAAGGTGGTTGTTGATTATTGGAAGCTATGATGGCCATTATGTCAGGCCTGGTGGTCGCAATCCCTTGATCATGAGCACGATTGTGATCAAGATGGAAGACTTCATAGTCTAGATTGATTGTTTAGCAATGATAGTTAGTGGGCTCATTCACAAAAGCTTCTATTGCACTAATCCTTTTTATAGAGTTGTCAAAGTCAATTTCCAAAGGTTTTAATTACAATATAGAGTTGAGTTCTAAGAGAGTTGTGATTCATAGTGTTAAGTATAGTAGCTATGACACTTGAATGAAGGCAAGCATAGTAGAGGTATCAGACTCTGTTATAAGCTTACCTGAATATTATAAGGGACTTAGTTGGCTTTCTTATAATTTTATAAACAATTTCCATGTCATGGAAATGTGAAAAAAAAATAGTGATATTGCAACCATGTGGCTCTTGTCATATATGGTTTTATACTTTTTCAAAAAATTCTCTAGGAGTTCACAATGCTAAGATTCAATAAGACTTTACAATTTTTTATTATTTAGTGAAAGACTCGCCAAGATCTTACAATATTTTATAATTGAGTAAAATATTCGCCATGCATGGTGAGAGATTCACCAAAAAATTATATATACATATTAAATTATTGATAAAATCGCCTTCCATTTTTCCTATATACCATGGAGATTTGCCCATTTATTATACATATAAATTTAGGTGGGGTTCTTAAATTTTTCCCTGGTGAAGTGATATTCAGCAAAGGAAAAGCATTCCTGAGACACATAGCCATGGGGCAGGTGAAGCAGATCGGGATTTGTGTGAAGAACCTGTATAAGCTAGATGTGGAAGAATATGCTACATTAAGCACTAAGGCAGAGAAAGTGAAGGTCACGATGTCGATGAACTTTCGCACGAAATACTTGGTCATTTTTATCATGGTACCTCGAATATTATAGAACAAATAAGCACTCGTCTCTCTAAAGGAGCACTTAAGCAATAGGATATATGCAAATGATGTACATTACAAAAATATATAAAATCAACATTTCTTGATCATGACAACAAATCACATGCAATCCTAGAAAGGATCCACTATCATGTTTATGGACCTTTCTCAACAACCTACACAATCAGACAAAAATATTTTGTCACTTTTATTGATGGCTTCTCACAGAAGTGTTGGATCTTCTTCACATGGAATAAAGATGAGACATTCCCTGAGTTCGTAGAATTCAAGACACTAGTTGAAAACAAAGCTAGCAAGAAGGTGAAGGCTCTGTTGTAGAGGCGGCAACACCCTCCAAAATTTTGGCCTACACTTAAATTTCAGAGCCCACTATGGATATTGTGATCAATCATTCCTTAGTTACTTATTGGTAAGTTGATGATGTCAAGCTCCCCTTGTCGATCTTAAGAGTCGTTCATGCTTTTATCTTTACATAGAATGTGTCATCTTTGGGCATGGGGGTAATCGCTTGTGATGCAAAGGGAGGTTTGTTTTTCTTCAAGGGGAAATATTTATGAGAACGAGACATGTTTAACACTCATTTCACACACTTACACAAGTGTCACCTTTACCCTCCCAAAGTCTATAATCGAAGCCGTGCTTGTCGTAAGCTTTCACAAAGGTTGTTTCATTAAATGAAGTATGTGTTATATGTTCTGGATGGTCTATGTTGTATGGATAAGTTTTCAAGTGTGTGATCCTAGTGAAGTTTTATCACTATTCACATAAGTTCCACTGATCCCACACTTAGCTAAATTTCAGAGTTTCCTTAGCAACCTGCCTCATCCAACTTTCATGAACTACACACTTCACATATGTAACCCTCAAGCTTTTCCCTTGCCTTTTCAAACCATGCAATGCAAAAAAATCCCAACATCCCTTACCATTCAAAAATGTGCAGTGGCTTTCTCCAGTGTCCTTCCCTCAGCCAGAACCCACTGTCTCCAAAAATTGTGCAGTTTTATCCCTTGACTACCCAGTCTGCCTTGCATCCTGAAATTGCATAGATGTGTCCTCCCAGGGTCTCATCCCATTGTAGTGCCTTACATCCTAAGACTATGTAAATGTGTCCTCCCAAGGCCTCATCCGACAATAGTCACTGCCCATTGAAACTACACAATTATGTCTCTCACGGCCACGAAGAAAGATGACATGATAGATGACTCTCAAGGAGCTGAGGAGAAAAATAAGAAACCCAAGGTATGATAGAATATTAGGACCGCATGAGGACTCCATCTGATGCATAACCCTTTGGAGGCTAGGTATGGAAAACAAAACACGTCTTTTGAAATACACCTCTTAATGTAGCTTAAAAGTTTGTTTATCATTGTCATATCATTTCGTCTTCAATGAAATTCATGGTTGCAAGAATTGAAAGTCATTCCATGTGTCTTTCTCGCTTTCACTTGTTTATTACATAGCTTAGAAGAGGAAAAGTATTACCACTTGTTTATTTAAGCTACTGTGGTTGTGACCAACATGATCTTATGACTAACCAGGCACGATGCAAGGCATCCTAAGTGGGATGAAAGATGTTTGATGATATGTATCTAGTCAGTACACTCCTCTACATTACTCATTTGCATTAATCCTTTCTTTGTATCTTGCATGTACCCTCACCACTTGTCAGATTTGGCTACCTGCTACCAATAGTCTCTTAGCTCTTTCTTGACAAAGCAGGTGAAGGAATTTCCTTCAACCTGATTTCTTCAAGGCTCTTCATAGAAATTATAGAGCTAAGAGAAGGAGATGTGGAATCTCACTATCAAACTCTTAAAAATACTTTGCATGTTCGAATATATCCAAACAATTAAGCTACCACTCAACAACATTGTCAATCTTGGAAGACTCAAGAAAGATCACATCTCTAGATATTATAAACTTGTTATTCACTTCATCATAGAGATGGTATGTTTTGGAGGTATGAATACCCAAAGAAGATACATTTGTGAATCCTTGCAGTGATTTTTTTATCTATTCCTTAGGTATGAAGGCATAATATGAGGAACCAAAAACCCTGAGATGCTTCACCGAAGGAATGTGGCCATACCAAATTTCATAGGGAGTCTTGTTTCTAATAGCAACAGTTGGACACCTATTATTTATATACACAACACATAGAACCACATCAACCCAAAACCTTATGAACTTAACATGTGAACTATGCCAAGTTCATAGTGAAAGCAATACATTCCAATGAACTATGTGTTGAAAAATGCAGCAAGAAATTCTCAAATTGATTTTTCCTTGATTAAATTGAAAAAATTCAAATTTCCACATCAATAGACAACTTGGATGATGTTAACTTGTGTGACATGGCTTGTGTCACCTAGTTTACTCAATAAAACCTTATTAACTTAACATGTGAACTATGCCAAGTTCATAGTGAAAGCAATACATTCCAATGAACTATGTGTTGAAAAATGCAGCAAGAAATTCTCAAATTTATTTTTCCTTGATTAAATTGAAAAAATTCAAATTTCCACATCAACAGACAAGTTGGATGATGTTAACTTCTGTGACATGGCTTGTGTCACCTAGTTTACTCAATAAAATTGAGTTGGAGGAGTTAGAGTTCAGTTCTACATATGCGATTGCTAACTTGTGGCAATAAAGGTCAATTATATCAGGTTGTTGTCAGTTAAACTAGTTCTAACTTTTGGAGGAACTAGTGGAAGGTCATTTAAGTAGTGGGACTTCATTCAAACTTAGTGATCATCTAGTTAATTGATCAATCAACCCAAAATAGTTGGGGCATGAAGAGAAGTCAAGTTCCCTAATATTGGTGGAGATTCGAAGGTAGTTTTAATTTCTTGTAGCTCACACAGTTGTAAGAACTTGCTATAACCGTAGTGGAGGAGGTAGCTTGATTAGGAGCCTCTTGTGAAATTAGAGAGTGAATGATTGTTTGTAGAATTAATAGCCTACCAACAATTGTTTTGCACTACATTTGAATGTTTTTGGCATGGTTTTTGAGGGTGGATATTTTTTTTATGCTTTTTTGTCATGCACGTCCTCACTAAGTATCTTGGGAGGTCTGTAATAGTTCCTTGCATGCACATCCTCACTAAATATATTTTGGGATGTTTGTACTAGGTCCTTGTAAATTTCTGTTTGCCAAGGCTTAAGTACTTATGATCTTAGGTGCTCACAACAATTCAACAGTTTATGGCACTTTCCAAATCACCATTCCTGAAAGGATCCAACAAAATGACTTCAGAGGAAGATGAGAAGGGAAAACTCTTATTGGAACTAGCCTAGAACTAGTGGAATTGGATGGTCCCAATGGTTTTAGAGTTGTACTAGTCTAGTTTTGTGGTTCAAATTGGCAAAGGTTGTTCTTGCATTGAACTGACCTTAAAACACCAAATTCACTAGTTCTCTAATAAATTTACCAATTCTGAAGAATGTAGCACAACATAGCTAATGACCACCAAATAATAGTTTTTTAATAAAAAATATTGAAAAGGAAAAAAAAAATATTAACTCAAGGGCCCTACAAAACCTAACCGTAGTAATTAATGGTAATATTTATTTTTTTAAGTTAAAGTAAAAGTTGACATTCTCCTTATCTTTCCTTTTTGAAAAGGAAAGATAAGGATAATGTCAACTTTTAATTAAATTTTTAATATTAACATTAATGGCTTCGAGTTGTTTCAGAGTGGTTCCAACTTCATTCAATTTTGAGAAAGTCAAATTTTAGATTCCATTCAAAACTTGGTGGTTATTGTTTGAACTACTTCTTTATAATGAGTCCTAGGCTTTGACTTCCAATTTTTCAGGTGCAGGTATTGCATAATCATATTCGTCATGAGGCTTTGCAGCAGAAGTTGATCTTTAATCCATTGTAAGCACTTGACCTAGCTTAGGGAACCATCAACTACCCCTCCCAAGTTGCACCTCAACATTGAAATTTTCCTTTTCAGTAGACATTCATTTTATCCATTAGATCATTTCTTCCACTGTGACAGTCCAACAACACCCCTACTAGCATATGCTTGACAATCCATCTCATCTTTACTTCTACCTTATAAACACTCTCAAATCTTGTGTCTCCAATATAAAAGAGGAAGAACCAGAAAGGGCCTTCTTGGCCCTCTTCACAACCCACAATATGTTTAGCTTTTCTCTTGTGCTTACACTCTAGTCTTCTCGCAGCTTCAAAATGGTGAATCTTAAACACAGTCTCATGATGTCCATTCAGGGAAGCATAATTCACCCTTTGTTTGAATCAAATTACCCCCTAGCATTCCCTTTACCTTTACATGTAGGAATATATTTTCCTTCTGGATGACTGTTAAGCTTCCCATCTCTATTTCGCCTCCCTCTCCTACCCTCATGAACCCGATAAGATGAATTTAACCAATCTCAATGTATCTGAGACAAACAATCCATCGAACTAGGTAGATTGAGTTGAGACCCTTTTAGAAACTAAATCCATTCCTCCACAATGATATATCCCTCCCCAACAACATCATCATGCTCTGTTCGAGATCTATCATTCCCATGATCACTCTAAATTTCTGAGTCCTTCACTTACATATTTGGTAACATCATCATTCAGATCACTTATACTTTGTTGTGTTGTTTCTTGTGTTATGATTTCCTTCAATGGAAATATCTCCCTAGTAGGCATGAGTAACTAAATTAAAGTTCTTATTGAACTCTTGCGTTAACATACTTAATTTTCATTTTGACCTATTTGGTTTCAAATTCTTGTGTGGTTGGTTTACTGGTTGACTACTAGCATTCACCAAGTGGTTATTGATGATCATAGTTAGTCTAGAGTGAACGTTGGACTTTGCCATGAAAACCAAAACCTAAGAATAAGCAATTATCATGGAAAATTTCAGAGCCCATAATAGTGGAAGGCCAATTGTGCAGTGGGACTTTACTCAAACTTAGTGATCATCCAGTTAATTGATCAATCAACCCAAAATATCTAGTGCATGGAGAATTTGAGTTACCCAAATATGGTGGAGATTCCAAGGCAATGTAACATCAATTGTAGACTAGCCTTGAGTGTACAGGTGTTGCATGTAGTCACATGATCAACCTTGGGAATTTCACAATCCGTTTTGTAAAAATTCCTAAATAATAGTGGCCTAATTTCTCAAGGAATTGTGCAAGGAAATATGGGATCAAACAAAGGTAGAAATTTACTAAGTCTGGGTTATAGCTTCTCAGGGAGATGAGAGACAGGTTATTCACTTGCAGGTTGTGCTCAGTTGAGAAAATAAATTGTAATACATTTCTATTCATCATATTAATGCAAGCAAAGATTGGGTTTTTTATCATATTTCTTTCCTCGAGAAAAATTATGTGTGCATGTGTGTTATTTATTATTGCATGTATGAAATTTTTGTTCTAAATTGTAAATTAACTTCGAGAGAGCAATAGTGTAGGTTTGTGTCTTGTGATTTTGATTGAAACTTCATAAGTAGTTGCAACTCTATACCATAATTTCTACAAGGATGGTGGAGGCAAATTACAACATATTTGTTAGTAGACAATATCCCTACTTAAGTATCTATGACAACTTTTGCGAGAAGAAGACGTTGAGGATAAAATATTAGATTGTGGAAATATTAGTCAAAAAATTCACAAGGGAAGTAATTTTGGTTGCATGTGTGGAGGTAGATGGATTAAATGTAATTGTGTAGTAGAAACGTCACAGCTACTCCTTTGATATTTATCGATGATGTGTTACTATTTGGTAGATTAACCTCTTTTGATTGGTATCTATACTCCTTATGAATAATAATAAATCTCATATGATTTCTTCTTACCGAGATGATGCATCGGTACTGGTGATTTATCATATTTTTGTTGTTATCTCCACTGCATTGGATGCAGATTTTGAAAATCTTAGATCTATGCTCCAACCTAATTGTTATGGAATTAAGGATTGGAGTTGACTTATAGAGAAAATACACTGCAAACTTTTATCATGGGCACAATGGTGGCTCTCGCTAGGAGGCAAGTTGACTCTAGTTCAAGAAGTCCTTCAAGGAATCTCTGTATATTGGCTTCATATTTTCGCTCTGCTTAAGAATATCAGCAAATGTATATTTTTGGCTTCATCTTGGCATGAGACAATGTGTCATAAAGGACAAAGTGGACCTGATTGTTGTTTATTATGTATGGAGGTGATGGATAGGAAGACTCATCTATTTCTTCGATTCTCCTCAGAAAAATCATTTTGGAATGGTGTATTTAGTATGTTGCATTTAAAGGCAGATTATAACTACTCTTTTGTGGTTGATTGTATTCAAGACCGGACTATTGAATATAAAACATTTGGACCACTTCCAATATACATTGGGGTTTCGACCCAAAGAATGCATTATTGTCTTGAGATCCTTTGTTGTGATACATCCACCTCCATCCTTGTCAAAAAATCTAAAAGCCTCCCTGAACTTAGACATAACCTCCATCCCATATTCCTTTAGTAGATAAAACCCTTCTCTCATTTTCTAACCTTTCCAATCTACCCTCCATCCCATATTCTCTCATGAGCCCTGTGTAAACGACCATTTCATTCAAGGATGGGGAATTTGATGCGTAGTATAACCATATTTGTTAGATACTTTCCCCATTTTCTTGCTTCTTCATTCATTGCCAAATACTATACCACTAGTTCTAAGAATCTTGTGGATACTATCGCCACAATAAATGTATATTTTATTTTATAGGAGACAAGAATTATATATTGAACTTTGGTACACTCCAAAAATATTTTGATGCACCTTTGTGACATTTATGACTTTATGACCTTAATTCCCATTCCATGTTCATCCATGTGGACACACTTTATGATGTTCTACGACAACCTACTGTCCTAGTCAACTTCCTCTCATCTTCCTTGTCATGTTTTCATGACATGTGTATCCAACAAGAAATTTGGGAGATGAATGCCATCAAGGTAGAAAATCAAGGGGGTTTCAAGTAATTTATTTAGGGTTCCCACTTGCATAGTCCCACCATATGATCCACCCAATCCCTAAATTGGGGTCTATTGCTATTTCAATTAATTATTAGATGATCATGATGGGCCATAATTTCAAGTTAAATATTATGACTCTCCATATGATATTATTGGATATACTTGAGGAGACATCTTTTTGGCTAAAGGGTTAAGGGAGGATTTTGACTTCAATATCGAACCATCAACCATATCCTCAACATATCTAACCAACAATCAAGAAGACAACTGAGGTGAAGCTTGGGAATCCTCTCTTGCCCACGTTGTTTAAGATATATATCAATCTATGAATGCTTCTACACTCCACCAACTATGCATCAATAAAATTTTGGGTTTCCCCACTGTCCTCCAAGATGGATACATGTTGTGCCTTCATTGTGCCTTTGATTGCAGAGTGGCTAATTATCATAGTTTATCATGGATGATTGTCATCGTACGTAACATCCATAGTCCAATTCATTTATTTGGTGCCCAATGTTGGTGAATCATTGTATTGCATCATGGTAGCATATATTACCTTTTTTAGAGCAAAAATATATTGAAAATAAATTAAGTTATGTCTCATGCAAATGTTCAATATTATTGTGTTGCGAGTACTTTGCATGTTATATGTATCATATATCTATAATCACTTATTTCAAGCCTACTTTAACAAACAAAGGAAGAGGTGCAAGCTAACTCCCACCAACTCCTCTTCTCGTAGAAAATTTTCAAACGTTAACCCATAAATCAAACACATGCCCTTGTTTCTCTAGTTTGGAAACCCTTGGATGTTTTTGACAATGAAATGCTCCCAACCACTACTTTAACCATCTATTTAATGCCTTTGATTGGTATGTGTAAATTATTTTGATTGATTCCTAGAGAGGTGCGAAATCTAATTTTGCATGACATGATACAAACACCAAATTTAACCCGTGGTAGCCAAAATTTTAGCCTTACAACTCTCTCATCCAATATTAGATACTTCACTAATTATTCAATAGGTAATCTACTTAAAAATATATTAAATATTAGAAGCATTCATATTAATATAAAAAATAAGAATACTATTTAATATTAAGTTATAATGCAGGTAACTGCCAAGTTGACATATTCTCTGCCTTGGAAAGTGAATAGTCAGCTTGACTTAATGTCGAATGTTAGTTTTAAAAAATTAAGATAAAATTAATTAAGAGAACTCACATAGATCTATAAGTGCTGAGATGATAAATATGATGCAATAATTTACTCAAAAGTTCACAATGTAAAATAGGTTTTCACATATAGTAATATGACCACATTCCTCCCTTGATAGATCCAAGGTTAGTATATTTTTCCCAATATAATAAACGTGTTTCTCTTTTATATTATTAAATTAGGTTGCTTCAATAATCATGTCCTTATTGTTAAGGGGAGATTGTCTTAAAGTAATTATTGTCATAAGTAGTGTGATAGAAGTAACAATGGGAAACTATATCTATATATTTTTTTATACATGTGAAAAAGTAATCCCTAATTTATCTATGTCCATGGTAGTGAAAATCTATTTGTTATAGTGGTAGCTCAATTATTTGTCATGCTAGTATGAGTAGTGGTACCTTGTGGTCATTGTATTATGTTTAGTAGATATAGTAATAAATGGTGTAATTTAAAAATTTTAATTTACACTACATTTACATCACAATGTGATACTCTATAATTGTACCAAAACTTGGCAGTGAAGACATAACAAGTAACTAGATGTATTCAACAAAATTTTAATGCTTATCATTGTGTCTTTGAATAATATTTATAGTGCTAGCTAAATTTGGTAGTATTGACTTACTTTTACGATTCACATAGATATCATCATAACTCATTGGTTTTGATACTTGATTATTTGAAAATAAATGCTAGTTAAATTAGGTAGTATTGACTTAGTTTTCAAATGCTAGTTAAATTATTAACTCGGTTAATGCTATCTTAGAGAACATGTGTAGTACTTCATCTTTTACATGCTCCATGTACCCATTTCGATTTCATGTTTTTCAGAGTTATTTTGTAGCCAATGCACCCAGGTTCGTTTTGCCAAGGTCGATGTGCAAAGGTTTGATTTCATTTTTACACGGTTGATGTACTCATTTTTTATTCAATATTTTTGAGCTTCAATTTTGCAAGTTAGGGTTTCCCTAAGTATGATTTCCTCATTTTAAATGAATTAAATCGAACAAGGAACCAATGTTCGATATAAATACCAATTTATTTCCAATTGCATACACAATCGGTTCTAAAATATTCTAATATGGCAATTCCACACTTAGATTCTCAAATCCGCTTGTAGAAACACGTTGAGCTACATTAACTCGTGACCATATTTTTGCACCAATGAATTCATCTGTCAACAATGGCGATGGCTTTGCAAGATCACTCATGACTCATTGGTTGAATACCTTAATTACTTTGGTTTTGCCAATTTGTATTCGTAAGTATATATAGGAACATAGAGGGTTTCAAGGATCCGAGAGGGTTTTTGCAAGGAACAGAGGAACGAAAAAGATTGAGAAATGTGTGCAGATTCATGAAGATGGTGACAGTGCCACACCAATGTCACTTTGTTTCTATTGTGCTAAGATATGTCTAGAGAATTGCTTTGATTTGTTCCAGAGGGATTCTCCAGACGGCATGAGAAATTGGCTTTTGGGAGGAATTGATGGAATGGAATCTAGTGGTGGGCCTCGCGGAACTGCTACATTCCCTGCCTGATTCCTGCGACGACTTTCCATTAGGAATCCACTGGAAAATGGTGCTGCATCTTCATCAACCAAACCTTCCTCCACACTGCAATGAACCAACACCTTTTCTTCTATAACCAAACCTTCCTCCTCGTCATCAACCAAACCTTCCTCCTCATTTGCCCCATTGCAATGAAGGGTTTGTTGAGAAAATGGAGAGACAAACACCAATGTTTGAGAGCCACGAGACTAGGGTTTCTGTGATGGGCATTAAGTGCATGAGGCCGAACGACAGCAGAGCACATACTCGTTTATTTGTGGGTGGTGGGAGATAGATATTAAGACCCTCATTCATAGGAAAAGGGGAGACATGGGCACCGACTGAGTGGGAAACAACAAGAAATAGCGGGCTAGGCCATCTTAAAATGGAAACAAGCTAACTTAAAATGGAAACAAAAGAGTTGAAACCACTGAAACTTTTTTGGTGTAGAGGTCGAAAATCTTTTTGGCGCCAAATTATTTTTGTTTTTATATGCTCGGGCTTTCACTGTTATTTTGCAAAGGAAATCGAAGCTGAGCTAAATGTTTCAAGGAAGACAACAAAGGGTCTGTTTTCCACAGGTATTTTCCTTTCAATTTGATGTATTTCCCTTGCAAAGATGTTGGCATTGGTATTATTTTCCTTGCGTAGCTGTATTCATTGGTATAGCTGTAGGAATTGGGATTATTTTCATGGTATAGATGTAGGCATTGGGATTATTTTCAAGGTATATTTGGGCTTGTGAGTATAATTTAATGTGTTTTCCAACTAGGGAAAGTACTTTTGAATTATACTAGTGCATGAACATGGAACCCCAACCTAATTTGAATTAATTGGTCTCTAGTAGAGTCTATATATTGCATTCATGTTCATCAATAACATATTATTAGATTTTATTAGAAATTTGTATTGTCTCTCTCATTCATTAGTTAATTTCTTAGTGGTTTTATTCTCTCTTGTTTCTTGTTTTGTAAGTAACTATCTAGTATTTTTTCACACTTATATCTTTCTATTATAGTTTTATCTTAGCTAAGAAACTCATCGTGGTACCATTTCCTAAAGTCTTGCATTATTGTGATTTGAATCTATTCTCCTTCAAGGAACTTTTGTTCAAGAATTCTTATTTTAATTTTCTTATCTAATTCACTCTTGGAACCATTTCCAAGAATCTCATATGAATTGACTATCCCAACCTTAGATGAATCAAATAATGATTTTTTACTAGATGTATCTATCCTTTTAGCATGGTGTATTTTTATGGAGGTGATTTTCCTCATTTTATTTGTAGATAATATGTGTTTTTTAACCTCTCAACAAATCTTTATCTTTGAAATTAATCATTGGTATCATTAGGTCTTTGTTACAATTGCTTCTGAATTTCAGATAGATTTTCCAGAAATAATGCATTCAATTCTAATGGACTTTCTCTCTCTTGGATCATCCTTTCATTATCTATCATGTAGCTTTAGAGTATTTCTTTTAGGATCCTCACTATTTCTACAAGATTTATGAGTGTTTCTACTTTATGATCCTCACCATTTCTGCAAGATTTAGGGGTTTTTCTACATTCATCCTCTCTTGATATTCCTCACATTTGAGATGGTTGGTTTCTTCAACAAGACATCATACCATATTGGATTTTTCTTGTGATGTTGGTCCCACTTTTTTCACTCAATTATATTTTCTTTTTAGTGTTGTAATGCAAAAAATTCAATAATTAGTTGTAAATTAGCATCACAGTTTAAATTAATAATGGAGTATAACCTTTTATATGTAATTGTGTCTTATAACATGATAGTGTTGCACCCTAACCCAACATAAAACATTGTAACAATCCTAGTTCCTTTGGGTGTGTTTTGAGAAATGAGGTCATCCTTTTATGAAAATGCACTCCCCATTGGCTCATTGCTATATAATTCAACTTCTATGCAATAAATGGCCACATTGTGTCACTTGATATCTAGCATTCTAGGAGATGCACTGGGATGATCTTTTGCTTGGATATGTGATCATGTGTTTGGTGCTAGACTCTAATTATTTAGCATGAAATAGGTCCATATCGCACACAACTTGCTTTTAACAGCAAGATAAAATCACATATAATATGGAAATTTTCTTTATCAACAATATAGGGAATGTTCCTTGTAAGTCCAATTGTAAATTTTGTAATCTATTGCTCAAAGTCAGTATTCTGTCTACAAGTTTGGTTATTCTTGAATCCCCTTTACTAGGAACATTCATATCATCCAAAATAGTATAATGATTAACCCTAAGCTACTTCTCCAGATTCTATAGGATTTTGTGTGAGGAGAATACTTTCAGAATGATCTATCCCATACAAAACCGTAGCATCCTTCTCCTTGACACACACATGGTCTCCAAGTGGGACATGCAGTGACAAATATTCAGTCTCTGATGTCACATCAATTTCTATATGCTCAAGATTTTTCACTAGGGTATCATATTCTGGTCCCTTGGCATGTTCAAGCCTCTTCAATGGATTATCCAAGGAAAGTTGCTGATTGCACACATCCTTGTCTTCTACAACAGATTCATTCATACTTAAGCAACGAGATCTATTGTAACTTTTTCTAAATGTTAGAGAATTATTTATTATGGAGCAATGGAACACATAAATTACTACAGAAATATAAACACAGAAAGTGCATAAAACAAGAGAGACATATTTATATGTGGTTCACCCAGTTTGGACTACGTCCACCCCAAACAGCCAGTCCTTCCTTTCTATTATCCAACAAAATGAAAAGACACAACCTCCAGCAAATCCGCTGTAATATCCTCTGTTTTCTCTCATAGTCTCACCTCTTTGTTTCTTGTTCACGGTCTCACCTTTCTATTTCTCGCTCACAAAATCACCTCTCTATTTCTCGCTCACAAAATACACATCTATTTTCACAGCCTCAAATACAATGCCCTCATACAAAGAGAGGGGTTGCCTTCTAGGGCAAAAAGCCCTAAACTAAACATAAGTTCTACCATCATATCATCTGCCTAATGAACGGCCCAGATTGACTAGAAATTACTATACTTTTACAAGGCAATTTTACATCTATTTTTAGCTTCAGGGGTGCTGCCCCCGAGCCCCCGCTGGCCCCCGGACCCCCTAGCCAGGGGGGATCAGCCCTCCCGCACCCCCCTACATGGAGGGGTGTACAAACTTCCTGGTGTATACATCCGAGTGAAACAAAGACCTCTGAACAATCATTCTCCACACACAACACTAAGTTCCTGAACTTTTGGATGGAATACTGGAGTCCAAGCCAAATCAGGTGCTTAAACAAGGAGATATATTATATCCCTCCATAACCTCAGGGATCCTCATCGGAGTTTCAATTTGGGAAGGTTACTACTTTCTCACCACAATCTGTTTATTTTCTTCAACTTTGAAATTTTGGGTCGCTCCAGCTTCGTGGCCATTGTTTCCCTCAATTTTGGCAGGGTCAATGAATCACGCATGTTTTTCGTTGTTGTCCATATCAAACAATTGTTCTCTAATTCGACTTGCATCAATTATGCCATTAACAATAAAAATGCTTTCCTGGAATGCTCCATATTCAACTTCATTCTTTTCCACAACTATATTATATCTCTCTGTAGCCTCAGGGGTCTTCAAAGGATTATCTAATTGGTAAAGTTCCTAATTTCATGTAGCTTCTATAACAATCTCTGAGATATCTAATGGATCACTTATGTCCAATCCAAACCAATAATTCAAGCAAAGAGATATATCAAGGCCTTTTGTAAGCATAGGCATCTTCAATGGAGTATCCATGTTAGAAGGTTCCTGGTTGCTGGTCACTGTGTCTACTTTCACAAGTTGTATATTTTGTCCAACTTTCAATTCTTGTGTCTCTTTAGCTTCGTTCTGTATAGATTTTTCTTCTTGCTCATCCTCTTTTCCCTCAATTTTGTTAGGGGCAATGAATACCTCATGTTTTCCATAGTTGTCAATATCAGACAATTTTTCTTTAATTTGACTTGCATCAGTTATGCCATCAACAATACTAATGCTTTCCTTATATGCTTCATCTTCAACTTCATTTTTTTCCATAGCTACATTGTAAGATCCATGTTCCACTTGATCACCATCTATTAAGGGAATGTGAACATTCTTGGTGATCTACTCAACTACATCTTCCTCCTTTTGAGGAGTTGAACCATACAACTCATTGAGGTTATAAAACTCATTTCCATTGTCTGAAAAGTTGCCTTGATGCACTTCATCCTCTGAAGCTTGAATGTTCTCATATGTTACTTGAAGTTCATTGGACATATCTACCTGTTCAGGATTTTTCACTTTCATCCAAACTGCATCAGGAGAGCCATCATTTTTCTTGTGAAAGATGGTTTCTTCAACATCCTGAGTTTCAGCCATTGAAGCAAGTTCATAATGCTCCTCTCTTTGATATATAGAGTCATGATATCCTTCTTTAGTTTTGGGATCACTCAATTTATCTTCTTGAGCTTCACCATTAACCAGTGAGATGTGACTTTTCTGAACATCATTTAGAACTAAAAGCTCCTCTTCACTGCATTCCCCAGGCTCTTGACCTTCACTATATGATTCCAGCTGTGACATATTTTCTAGAGACAAAGCCTTGCGCAAGATTTCAAATTAGTGAGTACCACTGAAATTTTCTGCATGAAATTGAAGCTTATTTTTTAATTTTGGAGTGTTGCCACAATCCATTGGTTCACCTTCATAAGCTTCATTCTCATAAATCTGTTGGTTTTCATCTTCCTCCTTTTGAGGACCATTGAACTCATCAAGTCCAAAACACACTTTGCTTTTGTTTGAAAAATAAGACTTGATTTCATGAGCTTCATCCTTCACAGCCTCTCGAGCTTCCTCATTGTAGTTCTTAGGAGATACACTTTCTTGAGCATTCTGAGTTTCACTCTTGGAAAACTGTTCAATTTTCTCTTCATTTTCAACTACAGAGACCTGATACCCTTTAGTGGTTTTTGAATCATTCAATTCATCCTCTAAACCTTCATCATTAACAAGTGATATGGGATTTTCCTGAAGATACTCTTTACTGCATTCTTCATCGGCTTGATCTTCACAAAATCATACATACCTTGATGAGGGAACACATTGTTATAGTCTACAAAATCGATTGAAATGTTTCTTCTGTTTCAAGAATAGAATCAATTATACCTGAACAAGGGAACATATCATTATTATCTAGAAGCTTGGCTCATTTAATTTGTTCTAGAATTATTGCAACAGATCATTAGTGGCTGGGTTGTGTTTCATGGAGTAAAAACACTTATAAATGTGGAGAAAACACATCATTACTATAAATACAAAGGAAACCCATATTTTTTCTTGAAGAATAATACGTGAACAAGGGAACAAATCAGTACTGTCTTAAGAATTGATTTTATTTTGAACAATCTCCTTAGCCATGACTGCTCTTTCAAGAACAGATTCATCCATAACTGAACAAGGAACACATAATTATTTTTGGTAAGGTTGGGCTTGTTTTTAATGGAGTATTGAAATAATTATAGCAAAGGGAACACATCATTAATATTAATACTAGGGGAACTATAACAGAGTCAACGCATTCCCGAACTAGCGAACACATCAATACTGCCTTCAAAACTGTTTGAAGAATCAACAATTTCCTGAGCCGTGTTTGGTTCTGTTTCTTTATAATTACATGAACAACTTAATTTCTGCTTTGAAGCATCGCTCTCTATTTGTGTGTAGAAATGAATCCAACCAACCTTGTAATGAGATGACTCACCTGCATGCTGGGAAACACTAGGAATTGGCTTATACATACCAGAGACACTGTCCACTTTCGAACCATACAATTCTTCAAGGCCATAAAAATATTTGTCATTGCCTGGACTCTAAATAATGAAATTTTTCTTCATGAACTTCATCCTCAATAGCTGAGTTGTGAGGTTTCAGACCAACATCTCAAACTCGAATATTCTCATAAGCTTCTTGAGGTTCATCGTATGATGAATGAATCAGTTGATGATCTCCAAATTTAAAAGAAGCTGCATTAGACAACATGGGACAACCATCATTTTGGCTATTGTTATAATTCTTATGTGATTTTCGTTCTTCATCATCACGAATTTCACTTTTGTAAACCTATTCAATTTGCTCTTCTTTTTCAACTACATGATCTTGATATCTTTCAATTGCATCTAAATTCTTAAACCCATACTTGTGAGTTTCATTATTAACAAGTGAGATGGGATTTTCCTGAACAGAAGTAGCTGAAATGTACTGTATGGTGCATAATTCACCATCTCGAACTTCATTGGATGATGCTTCCTTTTTAAATAACAATTATTTCTTGTCAATGAAAAACTATCTCCTTTCTAATTAAGACAAGAAAAGGATTTTTCTTTATGTATCCCATGGAGTATAACCTTTTATATGCAATTGTGTCTTATAACATGATAGTGCTGCACCCTAACCCAACATACAACATTGTAACAATCTTAGTTCCTTTGGGTGTGTTTTGAGAAATGAGATCATCCTTTTATGAAAATGCATGCCCCATTGGCTCATTCTTATATATTTCAACTTTTGTGCAATAAATGGCCACATTGAGTCACTTGATATCTACCATTCTAGGAGATGCACTGGGATGATCTTTTGCTCAGATATGTGATCATGTGTTTGGCACTAGACTCTAATTCGTTAGCATGAAATAGGTTCTAGAGGGGAGTTATGGAAATATTATTGATTCTCCTCTGAACATCTCAAATCTCCACAAATTTGCGCATAGGTATAATACCAAGCAATGATATTTGTAGCTTCGGTCTTTGAGAAGTATGAGGCATGAAATTGGCATTATTTAGCTTAATCCCACACCAACATTTACTCATGAATTGATGAAACCAAAGCTCATGGGCATTCACTGCATTGTCATTCATTTGAATTCACTTATTCCATGTGTGGTTAACTAAATTGGAGGGTTAAACATAATTCTAGGTTTTTATACCCTCTCTGCCACTAGTACCCTACATTATTTTATGTCTTTTCATTTTCCAAGAATATTTCATGGTTCTTTATTTCATATTGGTGCTCTTCTAAAGCAACACACCTTTATGTATATGGAGACATAAAGGTAGTGGTTCACCATGTGGTCTTAAGTGGAGATTACCCATACTCTAACAATTAATCAATGCTCAAGCACAGATTTAGTGGCTGGGTTGTGTTTCATGGAGTGAAAACACTTATAAATGTGGAGAAAAGACATCATTACTATAAATACAGAGGAAGCCCATATCTTTTCTAGAAGAATAATACCTGAACAAGGGAACAAATCAGTATTGTCTTAAGAATTGATTTTATTTTGAATAGTCTCCTCAGCTGTGACTACATTTTCAAGAACAGATTCATCCATACCTGAACAAGGAACACATCATTACTGTCGGTAAGGTTGGGCTTGTTTAATGGAGTATTGAAATCATTATAGCAAAGGTAACACATCATTAATATTAATACTAGGGGAACTAGAATAGAGTCAAGGCATTCTCGAACTAGCGAACACATTAATACTGCCTTCAAGTTCAGAACTATTTGAAGAATCAACAATTTCCTGAGCTGTGTCTGGTTATATAATTACATGAACAACCTAATTTCTGCTTTGAAGTATCACTCTCTATTTGTGTGTAGACATGAATCCAATCATCCTTGTAATGAGATGACTCAGTTGCATGCTTGGAAACACTAGGCATTGGTTCATACATACTAGAGACACTATCCACTTTTGAAACATACAATTCATCAAGGCCATAAAACTCTTTGTCATTGTCTGGACTCTGAATAATGAAATTTGTCTTCATGAACTTCATCCTCAATAGTTGAGTTATGAGGTTCCAGACCAACATCTCAAACTCGAATATTCTCATAAGCTCCTTGAGGTTCATCGTATGATGAATGAATCAGTTGATGATCTCCAAATTTCAAAGAAGTTGCATTAGACAACATGGGACAACCATCATTTTGGCTACTATTCTAATTTTTATGTGATTTTCGTTCTTCATCATCGTGAGTTTCACTTTTGTAAAATTGTTCAATTTGCTCTTCTTTTTCAACTACATGATCTTGATATCTTTCAATTGCATCTGAATTCTTAAACCAATACTTGTGAGTTTCATTATTAAAAATGAGATGCGATTTTCCTGAACATAAGTAGTTAAAATGTGTTGTATGGTGCATTCTTCACCGTCTCGAACTTCATTGGATGATGCCTCCTTTGTAAGTAACAATTTGTCTTTTCAATGAAAAACTGTCTCCTTTCTAATTAAGAAAAGAAAAGGAATTTTCTTTATGTATCCCATGGAGTATAACCTTTTATATGCAATTGTGTCTTATAACATGATAGTGTTGCACCCTAACCCAACATACAACATTGTAACAATCCTAGTTCCTTTGGGTATGTTTTGGGAAATGAGGTCATCCTTTTATGAAAATGCACGCCCCATTGTCTCATTCTTATATATTTCAACTTCTCTGCAATAAATGGCCACATTGAGTCACTTGATATCTACCATTCTAGGAGATGCATTGGGATGATCTTTTGCTCAAATATGTGATCATGTGTTTGGCACTAGACTCTAATTTGTTAGCATGAAATAGGTTCTACAGGGGTGTTATGGAAATATGATTGATTCTCCTCTGAACATCTCAAATCTCCACAAATCTGTGCATAGGTATAATACCAAGCCATGATATTTGTAGCTTGGGTCCTTGAGAAGTATGGCACATGAAATTGGCATTATTTGGTTTAATCCCACACCAACATTTACTCATGAATTGATGAAACCAAAGCTCATGGGCATTCACTGCATTGTCATTCATTTGAATTCACCTATTCCATTTGTGGTTAACTATGTTGGAGGGTTAAACATAATTCTGGGTTTTTATACCCTCTCTGCCACCAGTACTCTACATTATTTTATGTCTTTTCATTTCCCAAGCATATTTCAGGGTTCTTTATTTCATATTGGTGCTCTTCTAAGGCAGCACACCATATCGCTTCATCTACCATAATAATTCTTCGGACTCCCATTAGTAGTTTCCATGGATGCTTAATATGCTTAATATGCATTCCTTTTCAAATGTTGATTTCACAGTTTAATATAAACTGGTTATAATTTATTTGAATATTTTATATACAAAATGATGCTTGTTTGTTAGGAACACTGTTTATTTTTTTAGCACCATATATAGAACCTCGTTGGTTTCAATCCATAATTGTAGAGAGTCAACCAACCAGACTTTCATTTAATTTTCTAAAATCTCTCACTTTAATCCAACTTCTAAATGTTGTTATATAAATGATCAAACAGACACTAACTATGGTAGAAAAATATCTTGAGGCATTATCTGGGCAACAAATCATCCCTGAGACATTATCCGAGGCATCAGCCTCTCTCTATGGCATTATCTATAGCAACACATTAAATCTGAGGCTTAACTCTGAAATAGAAAGATACCTCTAAGGCACTGTTGATGACAATAGATCATCCCTAAGGTATCAATTGTGGTAGCGAGCCACCTATAAGGGATTGTTTGTGGCAATGAATCACCCCTAAGGTTTTTATGTGGCAGAAAATCATCTTCAGGTATGGTCTGGGGTTTTGAGGCAAGCAAGGTCTAGTTTGGAGTTGATTGTGGCTGCAACGAGATAGTGAAGTCATGTTTATATGCATCAAGGAGATATTCTACAGAGATTACTTTTCATTATGTGACAACAATTTAAGACAGTGCATTACCCTTTGTAATATAATCTAGAGAACTCAATAATATTAGTATTACATGCATAAAATTTTAAACCAACATATTTTAGTATAATTTTATGGTTTTACATGTTGTCATATATTTCAACATTTATTTATGTAATGATCGTAACTAGTGTCCACAAAATTTTCTTCACAGATTTCTATTACATTATTCTATACAAAATGGTAGACCAAGTATTTATGTTGCTTTTGGTATTTGTATTATTTATGTTGTTGATTTAGTTAGAGGTTCAATTTGTTTTTAGAAATAACTTTAAAATGATACTTCAAATGTTTTTTCTGACTAGTTAAATTCTTTTTGGAACACTCTAATAAGCTTGCCTCAAAGTGTTGAACAGATCTTCAATGCTCACTCAACACATTGGTAGAGTTTTGTTTAGGGTTTTGAACCTAGTTCTCAATTTTTTTCATATCTAATTCCTACAGAAGCACTAAACACTACCTTGAAACAACAAAAAAACAAAAGTACAAACAATCAAGGGATCAAAGAGCCAAAAAATACACTGAAAAGCTACATATTCATAGAGTCACTCCCTATGTTTATTCATTGATCATGTTCTCTTGAAAAATAAGTAATACCCAAGTTAAAAATTGCAATCTTATTATTTTAAAAACATGGTGCATTTAGGGAAATATCACATCATCATCTGAATATTCAGATGAACGATAAAAAAGACCTACTGCAGTTACACATGAATACTTTAATGAAATGATATATTACAGTTGCAAAATGTGCCAAAATAGGAAACTAAAGAAGCGAAGGCTTGTTGGTATCCATAGATTGGAACATGGAGTTTATATAGAAGAGGTACATTATAATTAAAAAATTGTTATTCTTATAATAAATAAATATGAACCTTATTTAATACATTATTATTGATCATCATTTGATTTTTTTTTATTTATGAAAAGCCGCTTCTAGTTCCCAATATTCATGAAGAACCAATGGATGATATTGGTAATAGTGACTCTCAAGATGAAGGACAAGACACATTTATGGAAGAAGCCACTTCGTCGATAACTGAGGCTGGTTTCAATGAATTTATCCAAGACTTCTACACATCCTTTGAAGAAGTTGTTGATTCACCCTTAGCTCATTTGGCTAGGACACCTCTTTATGCAAATGTTGAATCTTCTATATTGGCGACACTTATGTTGTTGTTGAACTTGAAGGTTACACATGGACTAACAAACACATGCTTTACTGATATATTAAGGTTGGATTGATATTCCTATAAATTAATTCTCTAGATGTCTTGAAAGTTTTGAATATTGTGTATACTTATAAAAATCATTTGTTGCACTATGCAGACTTTTGGCAAACAAAATACTTCCAAATGACAATAAGTTGCCTCATTCTCATAGAGAAGTATCTTCAATAATGAAAGACATTGAAATGGAGTACAAGACGTATGATGCATTTCCAAATGACCATATATTGTACTATGGAAATAATGCAAATTTACAACAATGCCCAAAGTGTCACACAAATAGGTATTGTCAAGATCAATTATCCAAGAAGGTTCCTTATAAAGTATTACAACGCATTCCACTAAAGCCAAGGTTTGAGAGAATGTTCAAATGCAAGGAGTTGGAAAAATATATGGATCATCATGCACAAGGGAGGAGCCAATATGGTGTCCTACATATGGTTGTGGATAGTAAATATTGGAACGATATTGAGGTAAAATGGCCACATGTAAGAAATGGGCCAAGGAATGCAAGAATTTCTCTAGCAATGGATGGCATAAATCCTTTTGGAGATCTTAGAACAACATATTCTGTTTGGCCAGTGTTAATTATAAACAACAATCTCCCCCTTTGGATGGCAATGAAAAGGGAAGATGAAATGTTAACTCTTATCATACCAGGTACTAGAACATGTGAATGCAATGTTTTCTTGAAGATTATATAAAAATATTTCAATTCAGTTAATCCTAATAAATAACTCTTTGTTCACATAGGGAAATATCAGGTAAAGGATATGGATGTATACATGGAGCCCCTCATTGATGAGCTTCGTGAATTATGGGATGGTGTAAATATGTTTGATGTATCAAGACCTATCAATGATAAAAACTTCCTGTTTCATGCGATTCTTATCTGGACAATTCATGATGCCCTGGGGCTCTCTAATATAAATTACATTTATAATTATTACATTCATTTTATCATTTACTAAATATGGGTTCCAATCTTAATTTAGGACTACAAACAAAGGGGAAACATGGTTGTCCATCATATGGGCCAAAACTGTTGCATAGGTAGTCAAGGGAGCTCAATAAAATTGTCTATGATGAGTATCGACAATTCTTACCACAGAATCATCACTATCGAGTGTGTGATAAACATATGTTCAATGGAAAGGAAGTAGAAATGAGGAAGCCAATAAAGATAAACCCTGCTAGGTGGAAAGTGATGTATGAAAAAAAAGAAGGGATAGGGTTTCCCTAGGAATGAAAAGACTCTCTATTTTCTACAAATTAGATTATTATGAGAGCTTGCCAATAGACCACATATTTGATACTATGCACCTCGGGAAAAATGTGGCAGAGTGCTTGTGGAAACATATAAATGGAAATAACATTGAAGCACAAATAAAGTTAAGAAAGGACCCTCGAGTTGCCAATATCATGTTGAACATGTGGTTGCATGAAGACAACTCCTATGTTCATGCTCCATGGACATTTACATCAAATGAGAAAGAAAACATCATTTCTACTATGAAAAGCATAATATTTCCTTTTGGCTTTGGTGTGACATTAAAAAACTTATTCACAAGAGATGGATCAGAGTTCTCAGGCCTAAAAACACATGATTGGCACAATTGGATAAAGGTAACGTTGTCACACATTATATTTATTGGAAACTTAATTATAAAATTGTATATCCTAGTGATAATATCAGTTCATGCATATTTTAACATGGTTATTTGTTAATAGACATGCTAGTATAGTGATGAAATTAGTTCATGCATATTCCAACATGGTTCTTTGTTAATGGTCATGTAGTATGTGTTGCCTATAGCAATACCAAGTACTTTTGACCATAATGTCACTTTGACTATTTAAAAATTATGTAAATATCCAAGGTATTTTTAAATCCATCATGCATACTCTTCCATTACTCTTATCATTTGAAGTGCAACATTGGTTATGCCTTTATATGAGTTTCTACTTTTATTTTACAAGAAATAACAAGTCTTTATTGTAATACTTGTAGGTGGGCCTCATCTAAAGAGATAGATCAGGATGACCTAAATTATTGGAAGAGGAATGTTTCACTTTTGATGTGTGATATTCAAATGTGCTTCCCTCCAAGCTTCTTTAATTCTCAAGAGCACTACCTTGTACACCTAGTAGAACAGATTGAACAGTGTGGTCCTATTCATATTCGAACAATGTGGCTCATCGAGAGATCTATGAAGGTCTTGAAACAATTTGCGAGGCAAAAAGCTCAACCAGAAGGGTCCATTGTTCGTGGGTACATGGTTTCCCAGGCCATGGTTCATTTGAGTGAGTACTTACCTCAATGGGATCTTGAAGATCCGCGATTATGGAATTATAACCAATCTCAATCATTTGAAGGACAAAAATTAGAGGTAGAAGGGACTTCAAATAGGATAAAAGGTATAAAAAAATGTTAGTAGTTATTTGTAACTTAAGTTTTATATTACATGGCTTTAAATAATTATTAATTCATTGAACGAAAAAAAATTTCATTGTAGATGCGAAGGAGTGGGAGGCATTACATTTGTATGTTGCATACAATTCTGACTTTATGTTGGAATGGATGGAGAAGTACGCTAAAAAAAATAAATTAGAAGATGAAAATGCATGGGCCGATATATATAATAGACATGGTGAAAACACTACTCGAGGATTGCCTGCAAGCCATAAAAGAAAGTGGCCAGAGAGATGCTCATGGAATTGGCTAAAGGCCAATATTGAACAGGAGGCAACAAAATGGAATAATAGAGTAACACAACAACAATTGAATTTCATTAAAGTATCCATAAATGGGGAGGTGATATATATTAATATATTGCATATATGTAATAATTTTTTTGTTAGATTTCATATCCTTGAATCTAATTAGTTGATATTTATATGAATTTAGGTAAGATATTACAAAGGAATGTGGAATTTTGGTCATCATTTTTGCATCATAAAAGTTGATGAAAAGAGAAAAACTTATGATTGTGGAGTTTTAGCATCATTTGAGGTGGAATGTCATTCACATGCAAATGATAGACAACCAATCACAATAACACTTCACTACTATGGAGTGTTGGAGGAAATTATGGAGCTTGATTTTATGTCTTTAAAGAAAGTTGTTTTTCGTGTTGAACGGTACAAGATTATTGAAGTGGGAGAAGAAAAGACTATATTGCTCCATAATAATGGATTCCACATGATCAATACATCTAGGTTTGAAGCCACTTCTGAACCTTATGTGTTTCCAAGTCAATGTGACCAAAATTTTCTCATTCCAAATTTAGAACAACCTGGTTGGTCATTTGTGCTTGATTATGATCCAAGAGGACGAAGAGTAACATTTGTTCAAGATGTAGAGGACCATGATTTACTTGAAGATGCATAAGTTCCCCTTGAAGACATAGATGGCCAAGATGGAGATGATGAGGAATTTATTGTCAATGATGCATATCACCAAGATGAATACCAAGACGAGTTTATTGAAGTTTCTAAAGGACATGAGCAACCACATGGGCATCAAATCCATGAAGATGATGAATTCATTGATTTTAATTTAGCTGTAGTTGAAGGTGATGAAGACTATGAAAATGATGGTATTAATTTATTTGTGGATTTAGGGTCTATTAATGATGGGGTATATATGCCATCAGATGAGGAGATTTCATCCGAGGATGACATTTTATGATCACTATGTATACTTTAAGATAGTTTTAAGGATTCACTACAATATAATTTTTCTTTACAAGTTAGACATATGAGTTTTTAATAGTAATGAACATTAAGTAATTTGAATGTTTAATGTTTTACTTGTGAGGATGAAATTTTTCGATCACTATGTTTACTTTAAGATGGTTGTAAGGATTCACTGCAATATAATTTTTCCTTACAAGTTAAGTATTGAGTTTTTAATTGTAATGAACATCAAGTAATTTTAATGTGTAAGGTTTTACTTGAAAGACATATATATTTGGTGTTACCGATTCTATTTTCTTATCGGTTTTTTGATCAAGGTTTTCTTATTTTTATGTTATAACTTATTATGTGTTTTTTTAAGAATGTACCCATGGGTGTTACCGATGCTACTATGGGGGATTCAATGATATTCACTACTTTTATGGAAATGTTAACAAATGCATGAAGGCAAGACGCTGCTATGATGATGCATGAGGTAAGCTTGAATATTGTCTTTTATGTGTTAAATTCTCTTATTTTCCTTATTATATTATGCTAATTTATGGTTGTGTAATGCAAGCAATCGCTAAAGTCATTCCAACCCTATAACACCTTATAATACATCTAAGGTAATGATAGTGGTAAAACTTGATCAATATTTTTGTGCATTTAGTTAACTTATTTCACTATATATATTTATTAATATTTGTGTTTTGACTAAGCACGCATTTTGTTGGCATATTGGATTCATTTATGCCCCTCAATACAACCAATTTTGGCATGCAGGGATCACTAACGCCCCCATATACATCTAATGTTATGCAAAATTTAAGATTCAACCATTTATTTGTGTGAGTTTGATTATGTTATTTGTTGAGAAATCTACGGCATATATTTAATAAAGTTTTTTCACAACAACTCCATGAATTATGAGGTGTTACCAAGAGCTACATCATGCCTTCAAATGGATCACCCCATCCATTTTTTGTTCTTGTACATACAATACTATTTTAACAAGTAACCCAAGCAATATATTATTCCAAAACATGATGTCAAGTTACTATTCTAGGGTTTTTATGTAATCAAGAGGCCTTTTTAGGGTTTCTTAAATTCAAACCTTAGATCATACTCTTTTTCCTTTACGTCATTCTAGAGTTTATCACATGACCTAGAAATCAAATCATAGGGAACATATACCTTAAGATTAAGGTTTCTAAATACTAGGGTATTTCTTAAAATATAAACCCATAAATTCAGCCATACTACATCTTATGATGGATCCTTTAAAAAAGAATTACTATACATACCTCATGGACACCTATCTGTAATGATTAGTAATTTGGTTGCCATGATTATTTGCAACTTTACTATACATTTCATTGATCATTTGCCACCTTCATGACCTTCTTTGAATGAGTCTTCTAAGATATTGTCATTCTATAATGGGACTTGCTTCTTCATGTGTTCATGAAACCCATGCCTCAGTCATAACAAAAATAATCTTCTTTTCCCTTTTTTACATAAATTACATAGAATTGTGATTAGATATGTCATTATGAAGACCGAACCTAGTTACATATTTCAACATTATTCATATGTTATTCCATATTATTATTTATATTTGTGCCTTGTAGGATGTTTCTAGGGTGACTCCAACAAGTATAAAATTTGTTGCTATAGAGGGTCATGTTATGCCATCTACACCTAGACCAGAACCCCATAACATGCCCTTTACATCAAATGTGGGTCTAGTCAGCATTCTCCCACCGGGACCAAAACAAGTTTCTTTGAGGAGTCTTATAGACTCACAAACAAGAATGTTAAGGTTCCTACCAGATATTCTTGCAAATGTTCAAATCTATAATTGAACAAATTCAGTTATGGGAAATGTCATTGTTGGAGAGTGCAGCTCCTGCAAGAGATCAACAAGTAAATTTTATTTTTTATTTTTTATTTTTTATAATTTCATTTGTTATGTTAAGGATCATTATTTTAGAAATGAAAAATAGTTTCATATTTGGTTGGGCTCTTAATAGTTCCACAATTTCATTGCCAATGCAGGGAGTAAGTGACACAGTGCCTAATGTATCTATAACGAAACCTTCCTCAATCCCCAAGACTACAACAATATCATCGTTGACCACAAAAGGAATGCGAGAAGTTACAATTGTGCTCACTTTAGAAAGAAATGTCTTGAAGGATGAAACAGGGCTGAAATTTTATCACTTTATTTTTCGTCGTGCAGAACAATTATTTGGAAATGCCATCCAAATGGATTGGAGGAAACAAGCCAATGCCAAAAAGAGAAACTATTTAAAGATGTAGTAATAGCATTTGGTAATCCTAGATTTGATAAGGAACTTATTTTAAAGATTGCAAGTAAACACATGCAGTCAAAGAAGTCCAATTTAAGGACAAAGTTGACAAAAAACTTGATGTATCCACGTCCAGCATGGATCACAAACCAAGTGACGTGGGATGAACTAATGAAAGATGCTAAGTTTAAGAGGAAATTCCTCGGAAATCCAAACTATACGCCATCTGTACAAGGAGGAGCTAAGAGACGCCTACGAGATACAAGAAAAGCAACCCAAGCTAGGGTGTCAAAAATTGGATCTCACAAATTAGGCTCTGGTGGATATAATAGTATTCGTGGTGGTATGGTAAGTGATATTTCCATCTATTATATTTTCTATTTTAGGCAAAGTAACTGTGGTCGCCTTGAGTTAATTGTATCTTATTAGTTATTTTACCTGATAGATATGATTATCTTTGTTAATGTAGGTTCACCAGTTTCAAAAGGAAGCTTCAGAGGAAGAACTAAAATATGCTTTATTACATGGTTCCCAAGGTATTTGCTAACACATGATAAATTGAGGGGAAAAATTAATTACTGGTTCTGGATCCAAGGTTAGTTGTTTATAATATTATATGAATAATGCAATAAATCAATTGGAGGTTTTAATGTTATTATAACAAGTTAAAGTGTGTTGTGTATAGGAATCAGGTGAAACATCTGGGAGTGAGCATGGGGAGGAGATACAAGCACATGATGATTTGCTTGTTGCACAAAATCATCCAATAGTCATTCCTGAACCTTGGCAGGAAACCATTGTTGAATTTCAGTGAATGGGAGATAGAAATAATGAGGAGGGTGTTCAATGTGATGAGAATTCCACACCCACAATTAACGTAGCACCTCCCAAAAAGAGGACAAGAAGGATTGATATGTGTTAAATTTTAATAACTTGAACGTGCATCGCTCTAGATTCTAAGGAGTGCACTAGTTTGTGCGGGTCCAAAAATAAACTAATTATGTGTGCAACAAAACAAATTTTGAAGATACTTTGTTTTTTTAAAGAGTACTTACATATTATGGGCATCACTAAGACCGTTGCAGGTCCTAACTTGTATTATTTGTTTGATTATGATCAATTTGATATGCTTATATTTGTGTTGTATGTAGATGACCTGGTCCTAAAAGTTAGTTAAAAAAACTCTATCCCATGGTGCAAGAAGAAACTGGCAAGTGAAGTTGACATGAAGGACATACACCTCATGTGTTATTTCTTGGTCTTGGAGGTTTCGCTGAGTTGAGGTGAGGTGGTCCTCGAATAGGGGTATGTAAGCAATTGAGATTTTGAAGAAGTTTCAGATAATGGACAATAAACCATAGGCTACTTTTATGATACATATTTTGAAGTTATCAGTAGATTAAGATTAAGATTTGGTTGATTCATCAGTGTACAAAAAGTATATAGGTTCCCTAACATGTCTAGCAGAATTTAGAAGTCAAATTGCTGTGTGCATGAGATCCCTTGTCTCACAAACAAGGAGGGCTTAGACACCAATTTAGTGTCCAACTTGGCTACTAATATATGGTTGAGCTGAGGTTGCTGCAAATATGCTCCATAGTTTGAGGTATGTGAGGTACTTAAAGGGCACATTGGCACAGTGCTTTGAGCTACTACATGCTTTAGTGGATTTTGACAGGGCCAGAGATATAGGTTGCAGGAAGAGTGATTCATGGTTTTGTTTCAACTTGGGTTCAAATATATTGTCTTTGTTAGGATGGGATACCCATGTGTGCAAGTTGAAGAAGTCCCTTTCTGGGCTAAAGTAGCCTCCTATGCTTGGTACTCATGGATTTATGAGTACTTACAGATTATGGGCATCACTAAGACTGTTGCAAGTCCTAAATTTTATTATTTGTTTGATTATGATAAATTTGATATGCTTATATTTGTGTTGTATGTAGATTACATGGTCCTAACATTTAGTTTAAAAAACTCTATCCCATGGTGCAATAAGAAACTAGCAAGTGAAGTTGACATGAAGGACATCAACCTCATGTGTTATTTCTTGGTCTTGGAGGTTTGGCTGAGTTGAGGTGAGCTGGTCCTCAAACACGGGTAAGTAAGCAATTGAGATTCTAAAAAAGTTTTGGATAATCGACAATAAACCCTAGGATACTTTTATGATACATATTTTGAAGTTTTCAGTAGATTCAGATTTAGATTTGGTTGATTCGTCAATGTACAAAAAGTAGATAGGTTCCCTAACATGTATGGTAGAATTTAGCAGTCAAATTGCTATGTGGATGAGATCCCTTGTCTCACAAACAAGGGGGGATCAGACACCAATTTAGTGTCCAACACGGCTGTTAATATATGGTTGAGTTGAGGTTGCTGCAAATCTGCTGAAAAATGCATGTGCCATCCTTAGATGTGTTTTTTTTGTCTAATTCAGTTCAAAAATTATTTTCTGTCATAGCAGTTTTGAAAACAGTTTTTATTATTCTGGATTGAAATGAAAAAGTAAACCTCTGGCTCATGTACCTGCTTTTCATTTGGCTTTGCTTTTACAGATCAATGTCTTACAATGTTTGGATTTATCCTGCTCTGTTTTCATTTATCAATTTCTTATGCTTTGTCCGGTTATTCTTTGGTTGCTTGCCTATATGTCCTTGAAATATTCTTGGATTTTTATCTCATATACAAACATAATTTTTTGGTTTTGAACATTTATGTAATTCACCCAATTGCAGGTCCAGTCAACTATAATATGCCAAGGATCAACTAGTAGGCGCGTTACACATTTAGTTGAAGCGAAGACACTTGTTTCACTGTATTCAAACATGACTCCACCTAGTGCTGATGGTCCAACAAAGATACATGTTCCACCTTGTGCTGAAGGTCCAAGAAATGGAGGAGAATCATGCTTTCCTCATCCACCTATGAATGAAAGGATTCTTTCATCTCTATCACGATTTGGCATATACTCAATGTGTATACTTCCATCCATATTACTTGCGCTGAGTGGATGTATGCCGAGGGTGTCTTTATATCATATTTTAATGTTTCGCTACAATTCCTGTATACATATTATACATCCACCATTGTTTACATCCAACACAGAATAGGGTTGCTGGTCATCCCTTTTGTTCAGGAGTTGGAGCATACAAAACACATGCATCTATTTTCAGTTAGTCTTTAGCAAATGTCAGAGTCTCTTCATACAAATGCCCTCACCATTTATTTATTGAGGCTCGCAAGTGATGGTGGTCAACGTTTTTTTCTATTAATCCTAGACTGCCAGCATTTCTAAACATTTTTGAGGTGCTACAAGTCTAATTCATGAAATTGTATATATTCGTATCATTGATTTTGCTAGAAATCTAAGGTTGCCAGCATTTCCATGCAATTTTGATGGTGCTACAATTATAATTCATGTATACGCTCTATATATACACCATTTTTCACATCCAACTCGGTAAAAGGTATATACAATTATTACACATTCGTTCTATTTATGAGATGGAGCATGCACAACACATGCACTCATCTATTTACTGTCAGTCTTTTTCTAATGCTTGAGTCTCTTCATACAAATGCCTGTCCTATTGTTTTATCAACATTCATAAGGGTGGATGATCAATGTCTTTCTTTAAATGTAAGGCTACCAGCATTTCCAAACCTTGTGACCAGAGGATGTGTTCTAAACCTCCATAGTTTTTAGTTTCTAGTTTTATCGTTTATAGGGGGCTGATATAGGTGCACCCAGTGGACGGTTAGAAAAATTTCCATATTCATTTGAATATTTTCAAGATTACAATAATCATAGGGCTCACTAGAGGGGTCTGCCATGGCAGATAGTCCATGCCATTCTAGAATATGGACTCCTAAAATGTGTGAACCTTGAGTTTAACCAATAGAAATTCAAAATCATATAAGCCAATCCTTATTTGGCACAACATTCTTAACATTCTTTGCAATCACAACACCTATGAAACCTAGTATCCAAAAAATAGCATAATAAAACAAAGGAGAAAAATATGGCTATCTAGATTGATATCAGGTAGCTTTTTATTTCACATCTAGAGGGTACCTTAAACTTCTATTTTTAAAAAAAATCTCACTTACATTGGATTGTTTCTTGATTTTCCCATTTTGTTATCCAATTCTTCTCGTCTCAAATCCCTCACTTTTTAGTCTGGTTGGTTCTTTCAGATTAATGCTTCTGGTTCTCTGTTTCAGCTTCAATGCTTCACCTGCTACTTCTTTGTATAGGGTATACCTGTTTGTATGCTTTATTTCTGTTCCTGGTCATTTCTGCATCTAGGAGATGGCTTTAACACTCCCTCATTGCCACTATGACATGATGTACTTTCTATCCCATAAAGTATTTTAGTCATCTTTTTTTCACATGCTTTGTAATACTAAGTACTTTTCCTGTCTATCAATGGAAATCATGAAGTTCAATGCGTGCAAAGGAGTGTGCTTCTGGATACCCTTGCAAAATAAATTGCTCCAGGAACGATCAGATTCAATGCTAAATTTGTTTCCATTCAACAGTCTACATATTCTTCTTTAACTATAGTAAAACTGGGAGATGGAATGCTTATCAAAGCTAAGGTAGCATCTTAAATCCAAACTTCTGACTCACATTTGAAGTAGTAAAACTTGGGCATAAATTTATTAATGAATTGAATCCCCTCTTGCTAAACAAAGGTAATATTAATAACCCATATGCGTTGTTTTCTATCAGATAGGAATTTCTGTGGTGGTTTCTATCATACACGAGTACTGTATGTCCTTTTGTATTTGAGAAAAAATTAGAGGGGTCTATTGAATGCAAGTTTGATCATTAAATCTCTCTTCTATGTTATCATGTTTCTCTCAACCATTTTGAATTTATTTCTACTCACAGGTACTGATAGGTTGTGATGGAGGGAATTTCGTAGTCGCTGAATGGCTGGGTCTTCCAGCCCCTAGTCTTTCTGGGAGATCTGCTATTAGGGGATTGGCAACATACCCTGAAGGACATAAGTTTGGGCCAAAGGTGCAGCTATTTTGGGGAGAAAATTTGAGGGCAGGTTTTGTTCCATGAAATGAGAAGGATGTTTACTGGTTCACAACCCAGAGTTCACTTCCTTGTGGTATAATATTGTAGCACCCTTTGTTATGATTGTTCTGTGGATCATATGTAGGTGCAAGAAATCATCAATCTTAAAAATAGATTCTTCAAAAATTATTGAGACCTTCTATTGTATTCCTTTCAGATAATTTTGAACAACTGCGTTGCATTTGAATTTTTTATCTTGATATTATAATCCTCATATAGTAGTCACAAGCTCTGTGAACTATTTGACAGAAAATAACAAGAATATAAGGCATGCCTAACTGGATGTGTTGCAGATTCAGATATTGGACGTGATCCAAAGAGTATATTGGAAAATGCATTGGAAAGACTTCGAGACTATCCAGAGGAGATTTTGGATATAGTAAAGAAAACTCAAATAGACACTTTAACATTAACGCACTCAGCTTGATGTCGCCATGGGCAGTGTTATTCAGAAAACTATGTAAGGGAAATGTCTGTGTTGCAGGGGATGCAATGCATCCTATGACTCAAGACTTAGGACAAGGTGGATGTTCTACACTTGAGGATGCAGTGGTGTTATGAAGGTGCTTGGGAGAAGCAATGACAATCATGAATGGTCTAGAAGAAGACAAAAGAATTGAAGCAGCACTGAAGAAATATGTGGAGGAGAGGAGATCGAGAGCATTTGGGCTGATAAGTGGAGCATATATAACAAGAATAGTGCAACAAGGATCTGGGGGCTTTACACATTGTTATAGAAGCTATAAGGAGACTCACAATTTAAAGTAAGCTACTTTAGTTGTTCATTAGGAACTACTCAATTATACTCTTTATTTATCTGTATGTTCCAAATCCTGCATTCTAGCACTTGCCTCAAGAATTCATAGGTTACATTCTTTGTTTAGGGACTAGTCGATATATTCAAACTATCATTTTTGTATGCAGACTACTATGGAGGGCTCTCGATGTTTTCGGTTTTGCAGAGTCCCTTCGCCTGAAGCATCCGCAGTTACATGGGTATTGTCATTACATCATTCAATTTGATCCTCTGTACTTTAACTCCAGCTGCTCTTCCCACTATAATTTAGCTTCTTGTATGTCAATTTCCAGGGCACATGTGACTTCCTTCCCTTCAACATTTACCAAATAGCTCTCATACACCGTCTTTGGCAAATGGTAAGTATGCTAGCATAACTCTTGGCTGTGTCTCGGAAAGCATGCAAGACCGTAGCAAACATAAATGTAGAAATTGTAAAATCTCACCGTATTATTTTTTCTATCCTCATGCATTCAGGATTTGATCACCAAAAAAATGAGACCACAATGGCCAACACACTACTTATCTCAAGGCATGCAACATTGCATTTAGAGTAAAAGCTATAAGGAGACTCATAGTTTAAAGTAAGCTACTTTAGCTGTTCATTAGGAATTACTCAATTATACTCTTTATTTCTCTGTATGCTCCAAACCCTACATTATAGCAGTTGCCTCATGAATTCATAAGTTACATTCTTTGTTTAGTGACTAGTCGATATATTCAAACTATCATTCATGTATGCAGACTACTATGGAGGGCTCTTGATGTTCTCGGTGTTGCAGAGTCCCTTCGCCTGAAGCATCTGCAAGTACAGGGGTATTGTCATTACATCATTCAATTTGATCCTCTGTACTTTACCTCCAGCTGCTCTTCCCACTATTATCTAGCTTCTTGTATGCCAATTTACAGGGCACAGGTGACTTCCTTCCCTTCAGCATTTACCAAATAGCTCTCGTACACCGGGTTTAGAAAATGGTAAGTACGCCAGCATAACTCTTGGCTGATAGATGTCTCATAAAGCATGCAAGACCATAGTAAACATAGATGTAGAAATTGTAAAACCTCATCGTATTACTGTTCCTACCCTCATGCATTCAAGATTTGATCGCCAAAACAATAAGACCACAATGGCCAACACACAACTTATCTCAAGGCATGCAGCGTGGCGTTTAGAGTAGAAGCTAGAAGGAGACTCACAATTTAAAGTAAGCTACTTTAGTTGTTCATTAGGAATTACTCAATTATACTCTTTATCTATCTGTATGCTCCAAACCCTACATTCTAGCACTTGCCTCATGAATTCATAAGTTACATTCTTTGTTTAGTGACTAGTCGATATATTCAAACTATCATTTGTGTATGCAAACTAGTATGCAGGGCTCTCGATGTTCTCGGTGTTGCAGTGTCCCTTCACCTAAAGCATCCACAGTTACATGGGTATTGTCATTACATCATTCAATTTGATCCTCTGTACTTTACCTCTAGCTACTCTTCCCACTATAATTTATCTTCTTGTATGCCAATGTATAGGGCACAGGTGACTTCCTTCCCTTCAGCATTTACTAAACAACTCTCGTACACTGGATTTGCAAAATGGTAAGTACGCCATCATAACTCTTGGCTGATAAATGTCTTGGAAAGCATGCAAGACCATAGCAAACATAGATGTAGAAATTGTAAAACCTCACCGTATTATTGTTTTTGCCCTCATGCATTGAGGATTTGATCGCCAAAACAATAAGACCACAATTGCCAACACACAACTTATCTCAAGGCATGCAACATTGCGTTTAGAGTAGAATCTATAAGGAGACTCACAATTTAAAGTAAGATACTTTAGTTGTTCATTAGGAATTACTCAATTATACTCTTTATTTATATGTATGCTCCAAACGCTCCATTCTAGCACTTGCCTCATGAATTCATAAGTTACATTCATTGTTTAGTGACTAGTCGATATATTCAAACTATCATTTGTGTATGCAGACTACTATCGAGGGCTCTCGATTTTCTCAGTGTTTCAGAGTCTCTTTGGCTAAAGTATCGACAGTTACAGGGATATTGTCATTACATCATTCAATTTGATCCTTTGTACTTTACGTCCAGCTGCCCTTCCCACTATAATTTATCTTCTTTTATGCCAATTTACAGGGCACAGGTGACTTCCTTCCCTTCAGCATTTACCAAACATCTCTCATACATAGGCCTTGGAAAATCGTAAGTATGTCATCATAACTCTTGGCTGATAAATGTCTCAGAAAGCATGCAATACCATAGAAAACATAGATGTAGAAATTGTAAAACCTCACCATATTATTGTTTCTGCCCTCATGCATTTAGAATTTGATCGCCAACACAACAAAACCACAATGGACAACACACAACTTATCTCAAGGCATGCAGCGTTGCGTTTAGAGAAATAGGTTTTTAGTTTTACTGTTTACAGGGGGTTGATATAGGTGCACCCGGTGGACAATTAGAAAAATGTCCATATTCATTTGAATATTTTCAAGATTACAATGATTGTAGGGCTCACTAGAGGGGTCTTCAATGGCAGATAGTCCATGCCATGCTATAATATGAACTCCTAAAAGGTGTGAACCCTGAGTTTAACCAATAAAAATTCAAAATCATATAAGCCAATTCTTATTGGGTAGAACATTCTTAACATTCTTTGCAATCACAACACCTATGAAACCTGGTATCTAAAAACAACATAATAAAAGAGAGGAGAAAAAATATGGCTATCCATATTGATATCAGGTATCTTTTTATTTCACATCTAGAGGGTACCTTAAACTTCTATTTCAAAAAAATATCTAACTTACATTCGATGTTTTCTTGATTTTCCCATTTTTTTATCCAATGCTTCTCGTCTCAAATCCCTCACTTTCTAGTCTAGTTGGTTCTTTCAGACTAATGATTCTGATTCTCTGTTTAAGCTTTAATGCTTCACCTGCTGCTTCTTTGTTTAGGGTATACCTGTTTGTATTCTTTATTTCTATTCCTAGTCATTTCTCCATCTAGGAGATGGCTTCAACACTCCCTCATTGCCACTATGACATGATTTACTTTCTATCCCATTAACTATTTTGGTCATCTTTTCTTCGCATGCTTTGTAATACTAAGTAGTTTTCCTGTCTATCAGCGGAAATCATGAGGTTAGATGCATGCAAAGGAGTATGCTTCTAGATACCCTTGCAAAAGAATTAGCTCCAGGAACAATCATATTCAATGCTAAAGTTGTTTCCATTCAAAATTCTACATATTCTTCTTTAACTATAGTAAAACTGGGAGATGGAATGCTTATCAAAGCTAAGGTAGCATCTTAAATCCAAACCTCTGACTCCCATTTGAACTAGTAAAACTTGGGTGTAATTCTGACAAATTACCTAGAAGTTACGCTACAATAAGCCTTCTGAAGCTGAAGCAGAATAATTAAATATGCTTGGAATGTAACAATGTAACAGAGTGCTGAGCCCCTCAAGAGACATCCTTCTATAAACTTTGATTCTCAAATGATATTTGAGGCATCCCTGTTCTCCAATGTTTTTTACCTATTTTCTATGGAATGGGGATGAGAACAGGAATGCCATAAATATCATTTGATGCATCTCCAATTTTGTGGGAATGACTCATTGGATGTCGCTGGGACATCCCCTACATGAAGGGACCATTCTTAGGTTATTCCCAGCAAGAAAGGCACTAGTCTGCCATTCCTGAAATTTGGTTCTATGTTGGAGCCATTGGTGAAATTCATTTTCTTGCCAATTCTTGCTAGAAGATAGAGTCATTAACCTATGGCCCATTACAATGTCAACTTGCAAAGACAATTAAAGCACTGGATAAAGATGCACCCTTTATACTACAACAAACCTTTCATAGGTTGTTTGAGACAAATAAAATGCAAGCTGAGTTGAGTTCACTATTATATATCCATAAAAAGAAGTTCCTCCTCAACTGTACATTGTATATACTATAACCACTGACATAATGATGGCATGATCTGGTGAGAAGCCTTCAATAGATAAATTACATTATGTTATATGGAATTGTCTTGATTTACTATCGAGTACTCACATGTCTGTTTAAGGTTAAAAAATTAGTAAATTGCATTCAAATGCATGCTCGTCACATTATTTTCTGCTGGACAATTATACTGCAGATAAGCAGGCATTGTGTTGCTGGACAATTGTTCAACTTATGAATAATTATAGGTAACCAAAAAAATTGGTTTCTCTGGTAGAGAACTATTTAGTAGAAAATGAAAATAGATTGCTAGTCTTTACTTTCAGCTAGGACTAACATCCTTTGAGTTTTCTTTGATCTTCAAGACATACTATTTCCATTGTTAAATAGATATAAGGTAGAGGGTAGGCAATATTTAGCTGCCCAGAGGCCAAGACTACTTTATGTAAACCAAAGTATAATTGTGAACAACTATAGCTTGTATTGTAACACCTGCATATAGGCAATGAAGCATATAAAGTTCCATCGTAAGTTGCACATGTACATAATCAAAATGTTTGCTATTAAATAATTTAAGAATCAAGACACATTTTAGCTTAGGAGACCATGACCATATACAACGATGAGAATAGAAAAATTTTCCCAACTTAATATTCAACCTCAGTTTGATTTTCTTGTTTATAATCCAGGAAACCATGGTAAGAAGGCCTGTAGATCCAGAGGAGGAGCTTAAAATGATGGCTCAAGAAGTTTGTGGTTATGTGGAAGCTATTCTGAATAGTCTTGCTGCAAATGTTCCCAAAGTAAGACATCCATGTGGATGAGCACACAATACAACCATACAGAATCTCAGTGTTTATTCAGTCCATGATACTTGAATTGATGATTTGATGATTTGCAGGCTATGGTGCTTTGTCAAGTTGAGAAAGCCAAGGATGAAATGCTGACCCAACTTTATAGCTCAGTCAGGTAAGGTTTAATGACAAAATGTGGTTAAGGTACACCAATAATTAGTTTGATTATTTTCCCATTTTTGTATTTTGCCAGATTGATTTTGATTTTCACTTGAAATCAGTTCTCATAGTAGACCAAGGATTCAAGAACTTCTACAAGAAGATAAGAATGCAAAACAGAGATGTCAGTGCTACCAAAAACAGGCATCTTTGCTGTTGAAACTTACCAGGAAATTAAGTGTCCTGGACACACTTGGGCACACTTGTAAGTTATGATCATTACACTAGTGTAATAATCATTACACTAGTGTGCCCAATAGTGTAATGAATTGAATTTACTTTTTTTCTTCAACAAGTTGACACTTAAAATGCATAAATGCACGTTTTATGTGGAAATAAATTTTTACACTATACATCATGTTCTATACCTCTTAGTATATTGTGCTGAGAGATGAACTCCATCCCTAGCTAAGCATGGAAGGGAAGTGATACTCTCACTCTCTTTTATAAGTGACACATAGGGTTCATAAAAATTATATATATATTTCTTAGATATATGGATTTGGACGCTATCTAACTGATAAAAAATGAATTCAGAAAGACGCGAAAAATAAAACAGAACTGCGTGATGTAACTTTAGCACTGTATCTTTAACCTGAAATATAACGATAAACTTATCCTATTCTAAGGAATTTTTGCATGCCTTTGGTTTTAGTAGATTGTTTTATTGTATTAAATTTAACATTTAGATTTATTTTTTCATTCAGATTTGCCTATAGTTAGATCACCTAACATATCACATTTTTTTCATTTATGTTCTTCTTCCATATGCGCCCGACTTACGGTGTTTCCTTTGCAGCATCTGGTGCAAATGCTAGTTAAATTTAAATTAATAAATATATAATTATAAGAGCCTCATTTAGGGAAAATCCCATATGATTGTTAAGTATTAATGTTCATTGAGATTCTGCAAGTTTTAGTCAGAGATTCTATTCACTCTTCTAATAAGGGTTTTCAAATACTTCCCATCCCACTACAGAGAAAAATATGTGATGTACTTTCATTTTAAAACGGTTTGAAGGTTACGTAGTATTTTCACTCATATTCATGACATTTTTGGGCTTTGATTGGGAACAAACAGTGCCACCAACCAAAAATAGAGATGGTATCATCATTAAAATTTATGCTTATATTAAAGAGTATATTGGTTTTGTTTTTGATCCATTTTTATATTGAGAGTTTAATAAGTTTGCAGAATCTTATTTTTATTTCACTTATTAATTATTATAAATATGGTAGGGGTTTTTATTATAAAAAAATAAAATGACTCTACAATTGCATTTGCAGGTGCTCCTGGGAATCATGCAAGGCAAGGCAAGTGATAATGAAGAAATACTTAAGAGTGCACGCATTTCTATTTCAGGTATGCACTAAATTTATTTTATTTTATTTCAATAAGTAGCTCTCTTGGAAATGGTTGAGCAATGGTATAAAGCTTGCCTTACAGAAATTCATTATTTTATTCTTAATAGGAACAAGGATGGGTGGTTTGGTGTGCCTCCAAGAAATGATTAAGTGTCGAGAAAACATCTAGTGATAGAGACTTTTCTGCAGCTTTAGCTTGTTATGAAGTTGATCATAATAGTTCATTACCCGAATTAGATTCATTGGATATGAAGTTTCCTCGGGAACGATATCACCACCAATTTGGATACCAATTCCTGCAATTCTTGGGCTGCAACAGGAGATGGAGCCAACTCGAATTGTGAAACCCAATAGTGGAGAAGATAATTAAGTAGGTCACCAATACATTGAGAATTGGCCTATATCACGTTGCGAGGACCTGTGTCAATTTTTCATCTTTTGTAAAACCTTCATGAAGACAGAATTTTGAATCAATAGTAAATTCAAATTCATATACATTATTACAATTCTTTTTTATCAAGGAAGCTAATGCCAATTATACAAGGGTATTGAAATTGTGGTTTAACAACTCGATATGAATTTAATTTCCACCATTTAATGTGATTGAAGCTTTGAATTTCTATGTTAGAGAGTAAACGCTCTTATAGGATGGAGAAATCTAGAACATTTCTTTTTTGACTCATACTATGTCTTACAATGAAGTTCCAACTGAGGATCCTGCATGTTCAAATGATGTGAATGTATTTTCAGAGGATATAAGTGTGTTGCCTTATTATTTTCAATGTTGCTTTCCAAAATTATTTTTTCATTTAGATTTAAAATTACTTTATTGTTAGCATTCAAAATAATGGATTTATCTATTTTTATTTTGTTGGTATCCATAAACAACAAAGATTTAAGGTAATTAAAATCACTATTTGTGAACTTTGAATGTGAAACTACTTTGAAAGAACATTTAAAATGATTTTATTTATTTATTTTTAAATTTTTTTTATATTGTCTCTAGAGAGACAAATGAAATTGTTTCTAGAGAGACAAATCAAATTGTCTCTTAATAGACAATAATTCTTGTCTTTATAGAGACAATAATAATATGTGTTCTATATTGTCTTTATAGAAACAAATTTTTTAGACATTATATTTTTAGACACCCACTTAAAGACAATATTTAAGACAATACACAAGTTTCTTTTTGTCTTAAGTTAAGACAATTGACTCAAATATTGTCTTAAACCCCCCTACATGTAGTAGTGAATATATTTTTTTAATAAATCAACATGGTCTCTTTGTTTTTAATATGTTAAGTTATTATGCACGTTTTTAGAAATTATTCCGTAGAAAGCATGCAGAACCTTCCAATGAAATAGTTAATTCATTTACAAAGAAAAACCGTGCAACTTTCAAGAGTCTAGAACAATATTTCTAATTAATAAAATAACCTATTCATTTGCAAAAAATCCCTGCGACTTTCAACTATCTAGAGCAATATTTCTAATTAATAAAATAACCTTTCATTCTTTGAGCAAAACACATATGATTTCTTTCCAAATAAGTCAAGGTTAAGACAATGTTACTTATCTTTGTGTGTAATAACCATGAAGTGCCATTTGCATACTTCATGTTTAATAATGGCTTTTGTTGGAGCCACAACATTCCTCACCAAAGTTGTGTTCATCAATGCCTTTAGACTTCACATCATGAAAACTCTAGCCTATGAAATGAATTTAAAGAACATGTAAAACTTTCTTTATCTCTATGTGTTATCATTCTATTTATTTGAGTCAAATTAATCATAACTTTATTTATCTCTATGAGTTATCATTTTATTTATTTATTTGATTCCAATTATTGCCAACTAAATCATAACGGTTATTGTTTTCAATCATTTAGTTAAAAAATAATCTTTTCTAGGTAAATGAAGTTTAAAAAAATATTACAATTTCTAATAAATAAAATAATAAAATTAAAATTAAGTAACTATCAAATGAACACAATTATTCCTTAATAATATTATTTTAAATGAAACTAATTATATATATATATATATATATATATATATATATATATTTTAATTTTTGTTTATTTTAATTCATTGATTTTGTTTTTTTTTCAAATATTTATAACTTTAAATAATATTTAATAAAATTATATTGGAATAATTACTTTTCTCAAGTATTTATAAAAAAGGAAAAAATTTCCCTTTGGCTTACCCTTCAACATATTTTTAATAATAGTATTAGTATGCACAACTAGATTTTTTTAAATTGCTATAATAAAGTTATGAGAGAAACTCATAAGACTACTAATAAACACAACAATAATTTAATAATTATATATATAATTGATATTATATCAAGCTCACTAAATCATTGTTTCAGTCCTCGTCACTCTTAATCTTGATATGGATGATGAAGCCAACTCATTAATCACTATCATGTCATTTTCCGTTAGATTAAACGCCACTTTCAAAGAGAAGGGAAGGGTCATGTTTCTAGAAGATCAATTTATCTGACTATCATATATATATATATAAGATAAGCCAAAGATCTCACACAAATCTAAATATTTATTTATAAAGGATAATGCAAACATCACACAAATCTAATCAGACGATCTAATTATATATATGTAAGAGATAAGCCAAGCATCTCACACAAATCTAATTAGATAGTATGAGGGAAAACTATTAATTTTATTATTACAAAATATTAGGAAAAATTATCAACTTTATTATTTTTCAAAATTGTGTGGGAAGGGAGAATGAACTTCCCATTACTTAGATATATAAGAGTTCCCAATTTTTTTTTACTTAGATATATAAGAGTTTCCCATTTTTTTTTTTATTTTTTTTTTTTTTTTTTTATAAAAAATTACGAATTTTTTTTCCAATTAAACTACCACCACTAAACCACCTCCTTCATTGCCTTCGCAAACTGCGCGAACCTTGCCAGAGCGCTGCCCTGTGGAACTTCATACCGTAATTTGGCGCACCCAAATGGAAGAAGATGGAGGACATGAGCATGGAAGTAGTACAGAGGCTGAAGCCGAAATCCCAGCTAGCATCCTTTTGAATCTACACGACAACAGTGAAGGCAATTATAACAGCCACATGGCCTGCGAAGTAATACTAGTTGAGGTAGCTCTGCAACAGTTTTTCCTCCCTCTCTCCACCCTGATGGAACTGATCCGCCCCGAAGGGCATGGAAAACGGCTTTGTCCCGGCAGAACCACCGGCCATAACTGTGAAAAAAAAACCAGAAACGCAAATAGCCCCCGCACAAGCCCTCTCACGTTTGTTCAACTTCTTGTAAGTTGCGTTGCACGAAGACTGCAAGAATCCCGGGATTACACGCAATATTTTTCCTGATCTTGTCGATTAAGAAAAAACGTTGCTGCATTTAATTGAAGGCCGAAACATGGAGGAAGTATCAACATGATGGCGCGGTCTATGATGAATTCAAGATACCATGCGGCAGACTAGTACGCAAACTGTTTCCGCAACAAATTTGTAACCATTTTGACCTGATCTTTTTGAGTCTTTTAACATATAATCTTATGACGATGACAGGTCGGCAGAGAGGGGGTTGATTTCAGAGATAAATCATATAGATATATTTATTCTAACAATTATATATATATATAATTTTTAGATAAATAGTGTTTTTAAAAATATTTTTTAATGTTTAACTCAATTTTTTTAGTTTTTTAGGGTTAAATTTAAGTTGTTTGAGTAATAAAATTTAAATAACTTAAATATTTTTTTAGGATGGTAAATCAAAACACATTCTTACTTCAAATTCTTGACTGAATATATATAAAAACACAGGTTCGTCCCCCTGCCCACCGCCTCCCAAAATTGCTACTGATACGATACTGCTATAGATATATAGGTGCATATGTTTCTCGGAAAAAGTGACATGCCCATATCTTATACAAAATCTTGTACTATTGAGAGTAAGAAAAGTTATTAAAAATAAATGTACACCGAACAAAATATTAATTCAAAATAATCGAAGACTTTTATTTATTTTTATTTTCATGGATCTGCTTAGGACTAAAACACTGGTTCTTTGCATTAGGAAAGGAATACGTGATGCACTGCATAAACCCTATGGACCGACTGGTGCATCTGATAGTCTCCATGCCGAATCTTCATCGACTCATACTTTTTCCCTGATTTTCCCTCCCGTGATCCTTACTCTTATCCATCTGCAACTGATCTGTTCTCTATTCCATGTGCTCTTTCTTTACGTTTATTACCTGCCACCCAGTATTCATCAGACCGTTGCTCTTCCGTATCAATGTACGTGGCATGGCCGGCGTAAGTAATTTGATACTTTGCCGAATACCTCCTATAATTGTCACATTCTCTACAACCAACAAAACAACGGTGCTTCCATTGTTAAAACGGTCTGCTGTTATGATACATTGAATTTCAGTCTAAGTTGCTACAAACATTCTAGTGCTTTGTAAATTGAACATAGCTATGGAATTGAAAAAATCGGTTCAAAAATCTGTCGACCTTAAGTGATTTTTAAATTGAACATAGCAAAGATTTAATTATCTCAACAAAAATACACGCTAACGATGAATCACGAGACAAGAGAAAGAAAAGCTCACTAGTTTATTGAGATACGATACTTTACTGATATAATGATGGAGAAGCTGCAACGAAATGCCAATGGCACTCTAGTGATCCAGTTGTAAGACATTGACGTTGGTCAATCACGAGACATGTAACATCACTAATGGATAAAGTGATAGTGTTCTGTGTCAGAAATACGACATCTAGTATTTTATAATTTTAAGTTAGGTTAATGGTTTATCACACTACTAGGGCACATTAAAGATATTTTTTTTAAGTTTTTATTTTAATTATTTTACACAAAAATATTTTAGGAGAAAACTTTATATTTAAGACAAAAGTAGTTGGAGGCAAAAATATTTTAAGACAAAACTTAATATTTAACACAAAAATATTTTGAGACAAAACTTTATATTTAATACAAAAGTAGTTTGAGACAAACATTTAAAGAAAAATCTTTATATTTAGGGCAAAATTATTTTAAGACAAAAACAATTTAAGACACAACTTTATATTTAAGACAAAAACAGTGGAGACAAAAATATTTTAAGACAAAACTTTATATTTAAGGTAATGACCACTTTAAATGAAACCTATTTAATACAATTAACAATTAAAACACAAACATATCAATTTAAGGCAATATTATCTAACAACTACAAAATTGACTCTCACAATGCATCCTAAGTCCGCCAACTTGCAGGCAACTACTATCTTGCACCTATATTGAGTTTGTTATTGTACTTACCATTCATGTTATCTTATAGAAAAACACTGATTTGTTGGGATCTTTGTTTTTTGGGTGTAGTCGATTAAGAAGAACACGACAACTTTTATTGACAAGATTTCTCGACATCAATTCTTCTTTTGTCCCTTTCATATCCGTTGATACGATTAGACACAACTTGTATATCATCGCATTCGGCATTGCTACAAGGAGGGGGATTTTGAGAAAATCTTTTAAGATAAAAAAAATATTTTGTCTTCAAATTTTCAATATGAGATGCTAGTAAAAAAAAAGGTAAAGGTAAAGGATTAGGGGTCCGTCTACTAGCATTCACCAAGTGATTGGTTTACCATGGTTGTGAAGTGATATTCAACAACGGAAAAGAGTTCCTGAGACACATAGCCACGGGACACGTGAAGCAGATTGAGGTTCATGTGAAGAACCTGTATAAGCCAGATGTGGAAGACTCTGTTGCATTTATCACTAAGGCAAAAAAGCTGTAGGTCGCGATGTCGATGAACTTTAACACAAAATACTCAATCATTTGCATCATTGTACATTGAATATTATACAAGAAATAACCACTGTCCTCTCTAAAGGAGAACTTAAGCAGTAGTATGTATGCAAAGGATGTATGTTGCGGAAGTACATAAAATTTGCATTCCATGATTCGGGCAACAAAGCACATGCAGTCCTAAAAAGGTTCCACTATGATCTTGATGGACCTTTCTCGACAACCTACACTGTCAGACACAAATATTTTGATGTTTCTATTTGATGACCTCTCTCGGAAGTGTTGGATCTTCTTCATGTGGAAAGATGAAATATTCTCCAAGTCCTTAGTATTCAAGGCACTGGTTGAAAAAGAAGCTAGCAAGAAGGTGAAGGCTCTATTTTAGCTACTGCAACACCCTCCAAAATTTTGGCCTGCACTTAAGTTTCAGATCCTACTCTGGATGTTGTGATTGATCATTCCTTAGTCACTTATTGGTAAGTTGATGATCTCAAGCTCCTATTTTCGATCTTAAGAGTCATTCATGATTTTATCTTTGCATAGAATGTGTCATCTTTGGGCATGGGGGTTATCACTTGTCATGCAAAAAGAGGTTTGTTTTGCTTCAAGGGGAAATATTTATGAGAATGGGTTGTACTCACCACATAGACATGTTTCACATTCATTTCACACAATCTTATACAAGTGTTTCCTTTATCCTCCCAATGTCTATCATCGGAGCCACACTTGTCGTAAGCTACTACAAAGGTTGTTGTATTAAGTGAAGTATGTGTTATATGCTCTGGATGGTCTATGTTATATAACTAAGTTTTCAAGTGTGTGATTGTAGTCAATTTTTATCATTGTTCACATCAGTTCCCCTGATCCCACACTTAGCCAAATTTCGGAGTCTCCTTATCAACCTAGTCTCATCGAACTGTCCTCAACTACGCACTTCACATTATGTAAGCCTCACGATTTTCCCTTCCCTATTGGAAATGTTCAATTCGTAGAAATCCCAACCTCCCATAGCATTCAAAACTACGCAGTGGTTTCCTCCAATATCGTTCTCTCAGTCAGAACCTAATGTCTCCAAAAACTATGCGGTTTTTTCCCTTGACTACCTAGTCTACCTCGCATCCTGAAATTGCATACATGTGTCCTCCCATGGCCTCATCCCACAACAATGCCTTTCATCTAGCTAAAATTGTATAAATGTGTCCTCTCAGGGCCTCATCCCAAAACAATTACTGCTCATTGAAACCACACAATTATGTCTCTGAGGGGCCACGAAGAAATATTGCATGATATATGACATTCAAGGAGATGAGGAGAAAAATAATCAGACGAAGGAACCCAAAGTATGATAGAATATCGGGACTGCATGAAGACTCCATCTGATGCATAACCCTTTGGAGGCTAGGCATGGGAAGCAAAGCACATCTTCTGAAATACACCTCTTACTATAGATTAAAAGTTTGCTTATCATTGTTGTATCATTGTCTTCAATGACATGCATGATTGCAAGAACTGAAAGTCATTCCATGTGTTTCCTCAACATGTCTTGCTCCCTTTTACTTGTTTATCAGATAGCTTAGAAGATGAAGAGAAATACCACTTGTTTATTTAAGCTACGGAGGTTGTGACCAACATGATCTTATGACTAACCGCGCACGATGCAAGGCATCCTAATAGAGATGAAAGATGTTTGATGATATTTATGTAGCCAGTACACCCCTTTACATTACTCCTTTGCATTAATCCTTACTTTGTATCTTGCATGTACCTTGACTGCTTGTCAGATGGCTACCTGCTGCTAGTAGTCTCTTAGCTCTTTCCTGACAAAGTAGGGGAAGGAATTTCCTTCAACCTGTTTTCTTCAAGGCTCTTCATATAAAGTATAGAGCTAAGAGAAGGAGATGTGGAATATCACTATCAAACTCTTGAAAATAATTTTCATGTTCGAATCTATCTGAATGATTAAGCTTCCACTCAACAACATTGTCAATCGTGGAAGAATCAAGAAAAATCACATCTCTAGATATTGTAAAATTCTTATTCACTTCATCACAGAGATTGTATGCTTTTGAGGTATGAGTACCCAAAGAAGATACATTTGTGACTCCTTGCACTAAGCTTTTTTATGTGTTCCTTAGGTATGAAGGCATAACAAGAGGAACCAAAAACCCTTAGCTGCCTCACCAAAGGAATGTGGCCATACCACATTTCATAAGGAGTCTTGTTTCTAATAGCAGGAGATCGATAGGTAAACCAAGAATAAAAATGTTTAACTACGTATAGACAAAAAATAAATGCAAGCACATAGCAAACCAAAAAAAATGAAAATTCAGCAAATGACACACACACACATAAAAATATATGCATTCAAATATTCAAGGAAAGCGAAAATTCAAGGTACACAAAGACACACATATGAAAAAACAATGGAATGATATGACAAAGTCATAATTGCATTTTTTTTAGTGCAAGAAAGAAGAGCTCACCCATAAGGAGTGTGTAGTACAATCACAAATGGAAGCCTTGTTATATACTCTTAAAGTGTGTGAACCTCCAAGTAACAAAACAAACTGTAAAATGAATTGTTGGGGAGGGATTATATTTATAATTAGCTCACATGTGTGAGATCCTTGGGCTTTTGAAGTGCACCCAGGACATATTCTTACTACAACGGGGGTCGACTAATGTTTAGAAATGTGCTTGCAGTGATCATGATTGGCGTTGGTTTTGAGAAGTGAACTAGATTTTCAAACAAAGGTGCACTACAAAGGGAAAGAGCAAGAATCGTGCGAGGGAAAAGTGTGTTTACACTTAGACATTTTTAAAGAAAATTCGAATGAATTCAAACATTGAGGGGACTTCAAATAAGTTTAGAGTGACCTTGACCACTTAGGCATATCAACAATATTATCAATAAGGGCACCAAAAATTATATGAATTCAAAATTTTGGAGGGTGGTTGTAGCAGCTAAAATATATGCATAAAAGCATTCATTGAAACATCAAATGAATACTCAATGAGTGAAAGAGTCCCTTTGAGTTATGCATTCCTAGAATGTCCATCTTTTTAGAAATCTTATTGAAACCACACATGAGAAGTGTAGAAAGGAAGCATTTAGAATGCCTCTCTTTGTGTTGCGTGGGTCCATTGTGGCCACACTTTCGATGAGAACCATCCTTGGATCAATGCTATGAAATATATGATATTAAATTCTATGTGGACGAATGATATTGGCCTTCATTCCTACACCATTGATATCCTATAATATATTTTCCCTTTTCTGGTTGCTTGTTATGTATTCTAGTTGAGACATCACCCATAATGATTGGGCACACTCTAGGTTTAATGATACTTTAATGGAACTAATGAGTTAACTTCATGAAGGGGAAAGACCTTCCTGATCCCTCCCTATAATGTTGAGTGAAAAATTACCTCATGGGTTCATGGTTTAGCATGGGGGTGGCCAAATGCAAGAATGAATGCAATGTAGCTAAGACAATGGTGAGGTAGAACATGGCTTACCCATCATGAGTTGTAGACAACACATAATATTCATTACATAAGTACCGTTGTGGAATTCAACTTTGAAATTTAAACCATGTTAATAAAAAAGAAATGATGATTGATGAAATGAATATATGTATGCACTAATATGCTAAATGGATATTATGGCATATGTGATGTCTATTTATAATGTGAATAATAGAGTTGGATGTAATAGTTGTATAGTATTAATATGAATTTTAATCAATTTTTAATGTGAATTTATGATGTTATTTTCATGACTATGAATAGGGATGTAATGGTTCACTTAAGCATGTGATTAACACACTACTAGTCACAATTATTAATAGTGTTCATAGACAATTCGTGGAGGGGCCAAGAATTCTCTAAGATTATTGAACTGATCAAAGAGCCTTGTGGATGATATGGACTTTGAGACAAAAATATAAACTTTGATCTCAAAAAAAGATAATTAAGGGAAAGAGTATTCTCAGAACATCTGGCGGAATGTATTAAAGATTTCAATAAAGAACTCTCGAGTTGGTAAAGTATACTAAAAAAACTAAAGGAAGGGCCTAGAATATGGTAGTGAGATGAAGAGTATGGATACATTCAAGGATAACAAGGAACTTTGTAGTTTTAGAAGTCATTTTGGTAGACTCATACCCTCTAAAAATATCTTCCATCTTTGGAGACAAATTGAGGAAATCCATTCTATATGGTTGTTTGCCTTGGAGAAATTTAGAGATTGGTCCCCTTTAGATTTTTGGACTATTTGGAAATTTGGTGTTTGGGGATCCTAGCCTCAATGCTTGGAAATATGTCCAATAAGGGTCCTATGACCAAGAGCTATCCAAAACGGATATTAAGAACTAAAGTTCATAATATCATTTGTCAGGTATTGGGCTAACGACGTGATGAATACCTCTATTACAAGCGAACTCAAACATAGTGTATCAATTCGCTGACATATAGTTTACCAAAGTACTTGTTATCAGAGATTAGGACATGGTATAACAAATACCAATGAGAATAACCTGATACTAATAGATCCCAATGATAACCATCGAATGTTACAAACATTTCCATTCTCTTTCTATGACATCATATGTCGACAACAAGTCATCATACTGATAGGAAAGGTATGGTATTGGGTGATCATGTATCCACTTTGGGGAAATGAAGGGTCACTTATCACCCTTTCGACTATCCACTTATTAGGATTTCATTTGAGAAAAAATGCAAGATTCGAAGGAAACCTCAATATATATAACCAAATATGTTATTAGATGGGAGTGGTTTATTATAGATGACAGATGGAGACTGAATATTAGTCATCAAGTGTTTGCTATTGGGACACCATGACCTAACCATTGGTATTTTTTCTCAATATTGATGAAGCCAAATAAATTGCATACATGGGCTAGAGGACATGTCATGCTATAATATTAGGCCTGGTAATATGGCATGCTAGGTAGTAGCTGATGCGCTAAAGTAACTAATCATGATGATGTGGCACAAGGTTAGATTTTTAATGGTGTGATAGCCAATGTGCTGGGGTATTGTCGATCTAAGTGCACAATGGTGTTAAGATGGTGACTAGGTGGCACCCAAGGTATTACTGACATGGATGTTAGGATGTCAGACTATCAGGTATTGGTAGTTGGGGATTTCCTTACAATGGAGAGAATATGAAGGGCAATATGTATATCCATACCTTGGATCCCTTTCTAGTGAGAACTGAATCACATAGATGAAATTAGAGTTTGTTCTTTGAAGAGAATTCAATGAGGAAGGCCACCGTAACTAGGAACTAGTTTTTTTGTTCTGATACAAATTTGTTTCAAAGAAATTCATCACAAGCCATATATTTCTCTAAATGATGCACCCATCCATTATTTCTACCTGCTACATTTTTCTCACATGTTTTGTTTGAAATCATCAGGTTCAATGAACATTTCATTCACATCAGATTGTAAATGTTACTTCCATGACAAATCAATTGGGGACAAATTTTGTGTTGAGGTACTGGAGGCTAATTCTGGTGAGTTTGGGGCTCCCTAGACCATAATTTGTAAAATACAATGACAATCAATGAAATATTGAACAATGTATTTGAAACCTAGATGCAATAGTAAAAAGGGAGGACGATGAAAAACTTGGTTTAAAGAGATAGGTTAGAGTTGTAGAAAACAGGTATCAGAGGAGTTGTAGTATAAGTTGTAGATCATGATGATTTTGAAAATGTTATTCATCCGGTGCTTTTCAAAATAACACATTCAATTTTTAATGTAATGTGACTACAAGGAAGAAAATAAATAATAGACAGACTATCAGTAAGGTTATGTTGTTTTAGCAGTTTGTCCCACATGATTGTGATTCCAGTGACCATGGAACATCTAATTTCCCAGCTACCACTGTACATAGGATTGGAATACTAGATGTTAGGATACTTAATATTGACAGACATGCATTCAATCCTCTTGTGAAGAATATTGAAAATGTATGATGATATCTCCAAGTTGGAGAAGAATCCATTGATGTTAGACCTATAGATCATGGTCTTTGATTCACAGAAAATCTAGGGGATGCTTACTTTGAGTGCCTCCATTGGCCTCAGGCTTCTTTTTCTCATAGGATGAGCTAGAATATATTTATAAGTTTGATGGTATCAAGGATGCATGAATACTGGGATGGGAGTTACCCATGATAGGAGAGGCTTGTTTAAGGGTTTTGATGGTGTGCACTATATTCCTAAAAAAAATGTTGAAGCTAGAAGTTGGAGAAGAATCCCTTTATATTACACGTATAGATCATGGTCTTTTCTTCTTATAAAATGTAGAGGATCCTTACTTTGAGTGCCTCCATTAGCCTCATGCTTCTCCTTCTCAGGGGATGAACTAGAATATATTTATAAGCTTGATGCTATCAAGGATGCATAAATACTGACATGAGAGTTACCCAGGATAGGACAGGCTTGTTTAAGAGTTTTGATGTTGTGCACTATTTTCCTAAAAAGATTTCTAAAACTAGTCTTCGTCTTGCAGAAATTAGTGCAGTGATGAGTTGTGAGTTTCATGGAGTGAAGGAATGTAGTAGCTTCAAGCAATGTACTTGATTGTTGTTAGTCAACTGATGTGTAAGTTGGAAGTTGATCAAGAAATGTCTGTCATTAAATCTCATGGAGAGGATAATCATTCAGAACCCTTTTTAGAAGAGGAACATTTCCCTGAACAATTTCAATTTGATATGTATTATGAAGATGATGAGGATTTTAGTTACAAGAACTCTATTATCAATCATTGGATTTCAGTTACAAGAACTCTATGATCAGTGGCCAAGGTGTGTGGTGGACGTGGGGTGTGGAAGTTTCAATTTAGATTAGAATTAGTCTATCATGATTTCAATATTGTTTCTGTTTCTTGCACTGACACTAGAGTTTGCTTTGCACGGGTTGATTTTCAAGTAGCAGATGCATTAGAATAGCCTTTCCCATATGGGCACTTTGATCTGGTTTGGGAAATGGAGGTGGGGAGCACATGTTGGATAATGAAAAGGTGGGTTTAATATTTGTTTGTTGTATTTATTCCTTCTGTAAATTGACATGAGTCTGATTTTAAGCATAGTATTTCAAGAACATTTTATAGTACATATTATTCTATTTTAGACATAGGAAGTGATGTCTAAGTTTAGATTTGTTTAAGAATTTATTAAAGATTTGGTCTGAGTAGCTACTCCTGGTGGTTTGATAATAATGACAGCCTACTGCCACATAGACTTGTTGATAGGGGAGACCTCTATGTAGCCTAGTGAGTAGGTACATGAATAAGAAAATGTGAGTTTCACTAGGACTAAAAGTCATTATGTCAATTCTTTTCGCATAACTAAATCACTCAAAATATTAGAAGGCCACTTGGGTGGAGAGGTTCTTTAGTTTAGTGACAATATACATGGTTAAAAGTAAGCCATATAGGAGACATTAAGCAAATTCCTTGTAGGACACATTAAGAAAAGTAATTGGTCTACTATTGTACTCTGTTTCCAAGGCTCCTTGGCACATTCTTAATAGTTCCTCTTCAAGCAAAAACTAAGGGATCAAGTATAATTCACAAGGTAATGCATCCAAACGCGACTAGTCATATTTTAGCCATTCTTCTTAGGTCTTCCAATAGTTTGTGCTCCTTGGCTTCATTTCTATTAGCATCACTCCTAAGTAAATATTCTCTGCATTAGCGCTTAAAAATGTCCTTTATTTTATTCCTATATTTTGTCATCACCCTACTATCCTCCTAATATCTTTAATTTTGATGATGATGATCCAATATCTCCTTACCGATGATTGCTAGTGATAAGAACACACAGAAGGAAAGATACAGACATAGAATGGAAAAAAAACACTCTATTCATTACTTTGAAATCTCAGAGAGAGCTAAGATAATACAAAAAAAGCAGTGATTTCCATATTTGTTTCAGTTGGGTTTTCACTAGTCAATTAAAATATATTAAAATAATAGCTAAATTAACTGCTCTAATTAAGGTCAAGATCTAGTTGTCTTGAATTAGTGAATACATAGGTAAATAGCTATGAATCGGCTTCAAGGGTCATCATACATGGCTTTCTCAAAAACTTGTTTTTATCTTAAACGTTGAAAACATTTTTTTGTAGTGTCATTGTCCTTGGTAGCAACTTTCCCTTATTTTATTCCCTTTGACATTATAACTCTTAAAATTGGAAGTGAAACTTGAGCTCTCAATACACTTGGGATTTCAAATAACCATTGTGGTAAACATAATTGGGTGGACACTAACGAAATATTGTAGTAAGATAGATTGCCTAGATCTACTGGTGAAGATGACATAAGGCCTATCAATCTACAATTACAGTCTAGTTGTTTTTCTTTGTTGACTAGACCATCCATGGCAACCCACTATTTCCAATAGTTTTTTCTTGAGATTGATTTCTAAAATGTTTGAAGTCTGAAATCTCCAACATAGAATTAAAATGTTTCCTGTTTTTCCCTTTCATGGCCTTGAGAGTTCCATCTCTATCCCTAGTTCAATGATCAGTCTAGGGAAAAAATATTTAAATCATCAACATCGATTCACTGAGCTATTGGTAAGGGTTGGTACATCTAGTCCCATAAATTTATTATGCCAACAAGTCATTTGAAGTGTACACAACAAAAACCACATAATGTTCTAGCAATCAAAGCTATCATTTAAGAACATATGCAAGCGGGCCTTACCCACTATCTAGAATGAAAGATGTCAAGGAAGGGGATACCGCACATGTTGTCTATCCTTGTCATTCTGCATTGAGAATCCCATCACTTAGATTTCCTGCAAAAGACGAATATTTGACCCAACGTTTATTGAGAGCTTGAATTCAATTTTTTGGGCTGCCTTCAACATTACAACAAATAAGATGAATTACAATATAATATGGGAAGTTATCACCTCATCGAGTTTAAAATTGTTGCTTCTCTTGATCTCGTCTCCCATGGAAACACCCAGTAAGGGAAGTGGAGAAGACATGCCTGCCATACACATGAGCAATGTATTGGCAATTCGTAATTTGAGGATATTAGCTTTTCCTGTATAAGTGGGTAGAATTCATGGATTCTGGGAAGATTTGCATGAGATTCTCATTTTTCCTTTATTTGCTTCTAGAAAAGAAATTTACTTGGATAAATGATTTGGTGAAAGGAAAGTGGAGCAAGCATTAGTAAATTAAGAGAGATTCCTTTAGAATATGGATATATCCCAAGAGTTTCTAACAAATTTCAAAGAGATTCCATATTAGATTAACTTCAATGCAAAGGTGAGAATTTGGCCTTGCAATATTGCTTCTGTTTTATCCCCACTAACACTCAACCAATGCTTTAATGATTTTGCTGATACACGCTTGATGTTCCAAAATTCTTAGATACTCGATTCAAAGTAGATATCGGTGCTAAAAGTTGTAATCTGGTGAGAAGTCATTATGCCATGATAGAATATAAGCTGTAGCCCCTGAAATCTTCTAAGTTGCAAATAGCAGTAGAACCCAAGTTGTTGTCTCTTCACAATAAAACATGAGAAAAATATAGCCTTTTCAAGCCTCAAAAGGACTAAACCAGAAGAGGCACTTTACTTGTATTAACAAGTCTTGAAGTATCACAGTGGGATTCTCTTTGTGGAAACATGAAGCTCTCGAAGGGTAATTTTCTTCCTTAACAACTATACTCTTCTTATGGTGGCATTTAAAACATGTGGAGTGTGCAATCAGGGGGGAAAATCATGCAACATGGCATTGGTGATCACTGGGTTAACCATTGCCACGGGTAATTGGTTTCTCATCTCTGATGTTGATGTAGTTGTTGGGTTGAATAACCTTACAGACGCAAATCATTCTCTTCCAACTACTGGTGAAATACACTCTCCTTTTATTTTTTGAGAATATCCTTGTAGGGAAACTTGTGAGAACTTCCTCCTATTTTGTATATGGCACTTCGTGTAAACATGTTGGTGTTGATTACACTACCCAACACAGTAGGGACATTGTGTGAGGCACACAACAGAGACAACTAGTGCATGAGATCAACCCAGAGAGACATACATGAAGCTCAAGGCACTCCACTCAAAATAGCGTACTAGGCTAACTAAAATATTCATGGTAAAATGGAATTTTTTTAGGAGAGATGCCTAAATGGGAATTTGAAATGTTGATCTTGAAATATATTATTTGGGCACCTCCTTCATAAAGCTAAGCTATTTGAAGTCACCATTACATTGCAGATAATTAATACCAGTCATAAGAATTTGGTGGTGTCAGGTTTCATGCCCTTGTAGATATCACCTCAACCACTTGTTTTGTTTTTGTACAAAAGAAATCTTTATCTTGAAACATTATCTAATAAAATGAAAGCTTTCACTGAAATGTTTTGTTGCGGTAAATAACAATTCCATTTCTCTAGCTTGTGGTATGTGGTATATCTTGAATTTTCTGATTCTAAATTGGAAGCTTTTGCCAAAAATAACCTTGAAAGAGACATCAATGTAGTTTGACCTCTACTGCAAGGAAGCATTTCCGCTTAACATGAAGTTTACTTGATTAATCCTCTCAATTGATTAATTTACATTGTATACTTCTCACAACATTGAGGAAGATTGTATTTACATCCATATGCTATAACTTAGAACCATAAACTGATGCCAAAGACATGATAGTCTTGAGAGAAGAATGCCCGACAAGTGAGGTGTTTTATGGTACTGCAAACTTTTGCAGCCAGAGAATTGCTTTCATGGAAAAGCTGGAGAGTCGAGACTCTACAGAGCTTGCATGGCAAAGTAGAGCACATATTGATGTTCCTTGGAGGTAGAGAGTTTGATGATGGATAACATGATAGGTTGTGCTATTTTAGTAACATTTAATTTATAGTAAGTGTTGCCATGTCAGATATTTTGGAGTTTTGAGATTCCTATATTTTCGGAGGCTCAACTCGACTTTTTCATAATCTATTTTTTAGAATGGGTCACTATAATTTTTAGTACACCTATTTTTAGGAAATTACATGGTCTTAACTAAATATCCCTTCATATAGGGAATAGTGTCAGGCTACTTTCTGAAAATCAATGCTAGATCTTTGTGATGGTATTAATGACCAGTTTGTCAATAGGAGCCTCATTTCTACACTCAGAAGTATATAGATGTATGTATGAAGGCACACAACTTAGCAGAGATCTTAGCAGCAATCCTCATACTTCTGCATATTTAGGATTCCAAATATTTATAAAGAAAATACTTAACTGATCTTACTCCCTCTTTACTCAGGGAGACCATAAGCTTAAGCTTGAATTTCCAAAGATGGTTCTTCAATATTTCATCTGATTAGACTTCCCTCAATGTATCCATCTGGAAATTTGCTCAGCATAAGATCCATTAAGTTTGAAGATAATTTATTAATGCAATTAAGAATTCCATGATTCTCGCAATGCATTTCCATAAACAACAATGTCTTTTTCTATACTTGTGGGGAGGGTTCAATAGAAAACTCCCTCTGAGACTGAAGAGATGTTAGAGGTTAGATGCTCATAAAATGTCATAGACATAATTAGTAACCAAAAAATGCATGAGAGGATCCTATCATGGACCAGGGAATCTTCAAATCTTACTCCTCTTGTTCTGTATTCTCTATGCTATCTTTAACACAATGATTCAATAAATTATTCGGGCTATGCTGTAGTTGTACCAACATCTGATTAACAAATATAAGGATTTGGTATAATATTTGCATGCCATAAATTATATATAGCACAAATCCTTGAACTTTTCACCATTAGACAAGCTTTAATACGAAGACTCTTAGTAAGACATATTTTTAACGAGGAATGTCATACTCATTATAACTGTGGTATATATTATATACTTCATCTAGTGAAGGGTCTTGACGAGCTGATTCATACATACCCTTATTTTAGTTATCACTCTCTGTTCAAAATTTAGCCATCACATCATTTAACTTATAACCATAACTTCAACATGTTGTATTCCTTTCGATTCAGTCAAATTATGAACAATCTCAACAGAATAGATTTTGATCTCTTATAGCATTTCGATAACATAACCTCAGATGTCATGTTGTAACTTAGTATGACACATATTACTCTAATTCAATCACCTGTAAATTGAGTAATATGTAGAGAAACTCTTGGACTTCTTAGATTAAGATCATCAACAATTTGATGTAGTCTTTGGATCTTTCAAACCTCATCATCCAACAACCAATGTAGACACACCTTACCTAACCTATTTATTGCAATCTGGATTAGAAAGCCTTAGAATGGTGCAATAACATGTCTTAGTAGATGCCAAAGAGATATTACTTGGATATGAGTATCCATTATGCTTGTATAGGTGATGCACCACTCCTTAACAGAGATCTACATATGAATGTCATAAGCAATATTCTTAAACAAAGAAATGTGCTTGATAATAGAGGAGGGTCTAGAAAATTTATAATACTCTCTTCAAGGACATCTTTACTAAGACACAAAATCCCTTTCTTTGTTGAGGCTTGATCAAGCCAATGCACCAGCTCCCTCTTGGTCAAATGATCCTCTTTAATGCATAAGATATGGAAATGTAAAGAGGATCTTGGTCTCTATATCTTAGGTCATGATCCTTCTTAGAAAATATGATATGTAATTGTAAAGAGGATCTTTATATCTCAGATCTACATTGTATCAACAAAAACTATAAGTTTAGACCAGCTAAGCTCCATGTGCAATAGGTTGTAATAGGATTGTTCTCATTGTATGATTTCATACAGGGATGGATCATCTGAGGATTTTTCAATGCATGTTCTCGTCCTTATTACCTAATCAACACATTCAAGACCTTTTCTTCAAGGAGAAACAATAATATCAGCCTATTCAACTAACCTTGATAGGTTTGCTTCTTTAGAAGACACAGATGGGGTATATATATGAGACCAGGTCATAGATGCTGGACTTTTCTACCAAAGGCTTTTGCTTCTAACTATTATTCATGATTTATCACTTCAAGAGTGTTATAATCCTTATCCAAGATGCCAAATTAAAAAGTAGTTTTATTTTCTTTTACTGGCAGATCAAAAACTGTCAAAAGAGAACAATTTTGCTATTTTCTTTAGATTGTTCCTCAAGATAGGACTTTGATTTTCTCATAAAAGTTTCACTAATCAGGGCCTTCAGTTATTTCAGAAGTAGCTTTGTATACTCTCAGGGAATCACCCTTGTTAAACACTTCATAGAGGATGATTTGTGGTCCTTGGTAGCTTCATCAATTTCATTTTCGGGACTTGTCATTCCAATTATTGCAATTACCTCAGAGAGTTTTAAAATTCGACCCTGTATGAGCCTATGGTGGAATATAGCCCCCATGTTAGAGAAGAGTGTGAAGAAGTTTTAGTGGATTGTATGGAGGTGGATGAGGTTCAATCCACGCTGCAGCCTAAAAGCAAATCTTTCAAGGTTCTTTTTGAAGTTGCGGGTGTTTTCAATCCCAACAAGGAAAAGGAACCTAACCTTGAGTTAAGTGAGGAAGGTGAGTCATTAGCCTTTCTCGCTCAGTTTCTTGATCCTAGCTACTAGCCCATAATACTTCCACCTCATAATCCTAAGACTAATTATCTATCTCCCCAGCACCAATTTGTCCGTTATCGTCCAAAAAGAGACCTAGAGTTGGAAGTTAGGGTACTAGCTTGTGGGGAGGGAATCTGAACTAGAATGTGGACTTACGAAAGTCACAAAGATTAAGTAAATACAGTCCCTAGGAAACCAAATGGATTATTTAGGTTTATCCACTAACTGTAGAGAAATCCATGAGGTTGAAGAAAAATAAATAACATCAATTGAAAAATCTGAATAAAAGCCCTGCAAGACTAGTGGCACTGCCTTTAAACCCAAGTTGAACATTTTTTAAAAAGATCGGGCAATGTACGATGATGAAGATTAAGAGGAGGAGGACAAGCCCTCTGGAGGGTTGAGAATTCCATTGTTGTTTGCATTTGTTTTTCTGTGTGCTTTAGTTGCTCTGTTGGGATCCACCATCTTTACAGAACATTGCATTGGCTAATGGTGAGTTTTATGCCTCCACAGTGAATGTTGTTAAAGATGTAGAAGTGTTTTGGAGATAGGATTCTGTCAAAGATATGAATCATTATCCTTTACAATATTCAACAACAAAATATGATGTTATTGTAGAGAATGTTAAGTTTTGGTTTAATTCATCCTTGACCAAGCTAAAGGTACTAACAAATTCTGTGATGGAAAGAATCATGGACAACTCCTTTGAGAAAACCCATAACAGTGGTATTGAAGGAATGAGTAATCATATTGGCTTGGAAACTATTGTAAAAAGGGACATCAAGGACCATATACTTTCCTCTGATCAGAGCTTACTGGAGAAGGGGAGTAGCATAGAGGCCACTCTGAAGGGATTTGATTAATTTGTTGCCTCTTCAGTTCATAATGAACTGTCCACCCAAATAGCCAGTGCAAGGGAGGGAGAGCATGTTCCAGAGGGGAATACTAAGATTGAAGTTGATCTTCACAGTGCACATGAGAACCCATCATCCTCTGGAATGCAATAAAAAGAGAATAAAGTTGGAACACATGAGCATGGAGACTTCATTCCATTCTCTTCTCTAGAAACTCTTCCTCGTTTATAAATACCTTTATCCTCCTACTTTGACATAGATGATGAAAATGATAGATATGGTAGAGAAAATGGTTTTGGAGAATCTATGTTGTCATATTCATCATATATAATAGACATTTATGCTGCTTCTAAGGAATCTCTGCCAATGCTTCATTCTTAAGAAGCAGATAATATCAATGAACATGCTTCTGAAGTAGTAGACATTGATAAGATTCTTGAAACTACCGTCCTTCCTAACCATGATCAGAAGTTTGTATCAGTTGTCAATGAAGATTCAAAAGTCAGTGAGAATTTCTTTCCTTTGGTTTCATAGAGCAACTCAGAAGTAAAGGAAGAATCTGAGGCATTAGATATCAACAAACAAACACTTGAGAATGTGACTATTGAATATATTGCAGAAAATATACTTGATTTAATTTCTCAAGCTTTTCCATAGTGTTACACTAAAATTTGTCACCATGACTATTTTCAGTTAGTATGGCTCCATCAACTGTCATACTATCCTCCTTGGCAAGCCTCATACCTCTGCTCTTCATGTCAAACTTCAAGAAAGAGAGAAAGTCATTAAAAATCTATATATCTCTGTGTACGCAGTTTCTCTTAGCCTTACCTGCGTGTACGCACTCCAAGTTCACAATACCTGCGTACTTGTACACTCTGTATGTAAAGAAATGGGTGCGTACTCCTGTAAAGGTCAAAAGGCGCATGTTTCACTCCAAAAAAGTTACTTGTGGTCATTTCTAGAGTATTCTAGAAGCTTTTTTGATGTGTATGAAGCGTCTCCAGATGGTTCATGTATCCCTACCAAAGAGGAACTTATCCCATCAATAGAGAGGCTTATCGCATTGATGGTGGACCTGAATAACTTCCTCTAGAGCACTATAAATACAGGCATTGGGCCAAAGGGAGGGAGGTTGAAAGCTGAACATTCCTAAGGGTAGATGTTGCTGGAATTAGGACTCCCTTGTAAAGCTTGAGAGGAGAGATTCCCATCCTTTCCTAGCCTTATTTGAGAGTGGTTGAGCTGATCAAAGTAAAGGAAAACTCTTGTTGGACCCTAGGAGGGACTTGCACAACACCAAGGCTCAGGTTGTAATGGTTCCTTTTGTTACCTTTTAATGCAAATGAACTTATTTTTCTCAACAAATTGTAATTCATGGTTTGTTTCATATACTCCTTGGTCTGTATGATGGATATGTATTGTTTTATGAGTTTATCAGGTGCTATTTAATCTTTTGGCTTGTTAGTGAATGCAGTTTTCGAAGAGAAGGAGGAGCTCATCCGGATCGGCGAGGCTGGACTACTACAAAGCGTTGGACTAAAGGTATGTTAAAGATCCCCTGATTACTTGTATTTGCAATGCATGTTTAGAGAAAGGTAGCTTTATTTGTCTTCTTTGTCACTAGAAAGCTTTTGCTTCTAGGGAGGTTGGTTGTGTCCACACTAACGACTCTTTCCGCATGACACAGATTGAAATATGATGGATTCCTAGCTTTCCATTCACTGATATATGAATTGGTAAAATACAATAAATTTGTGGATACATGTATTATTAATTGAAGAGTTGAAGCTATGATTGTGGATAAGGTGGTAATTTTTTATTGTTTGTTAGAAAGTGTTTTTAAATCTTATACATGGTTATTCTTTGCGTACCAGGACACAAGGGCCCTTAAAGAGGTTGCAATTATTCATCATCCACATGTAGGGGAATATGCCTCTAGTTTTATTACATCATCACTTGTCCTTCCGATTGTTTATTATGATTTAGATATCCTTGAAGTTGACTTAATACTAAAGCATTCCACATGAATGTTGAAATTGAGTGGTAGATGGAAATGTTTCTTGCATATCTGGAAATTAATATCTATTTGCAAATGATCATTATTGTCGTAAATAAAACTCCATCTTTATTGGTAAACATGCAATGTCTTTTGCCATGATATAGTTTAAATAAATATTATTTCAGTCTGTATGGGAGGTAGTTCTTATTTTCTCCCATTGTCATATGCACGTTGAGAGTGGAGATGAAGAACTCTGCAGTGTTTTTGTTCCCATAAATCATCTATATATTGGTGACATTTTCCTTGTCAACTCTAAATATATTGTTCGAACAAGCTTACTTGTTTGTGAAAGAATAGGTTGGTTGTCATGCATTTTTCTTTCATTACTGTTCTTATTTATGGTGTATATGCTTCCATGATATATTTCATTATTTTTGGGGTTTTGTTTCATAGATCTAGGGATGATACTTTACCCTCTTCTTGTCACTTTCCATCCTATCCATCCTTCCTTCGAGGTGTGTGTTGTGACTTCATATCCCAACTTCATTAGAGACCTACATTGTGACTTCATATATTGTACATTTGTAGCAGTGGAAAGTAATCATAGGAGGAAGGGGAAAGTTATTAAATTCGAATAGACTCCCAACATAGGGCTACTACATTGTAGTAGTAAGACCTGCAATTCTTATGAGAATCACATAGATAATAACTACAAACCAAAGAGGGCCCACAAGGCATGACACTAAAACCATTAGTGATGTTAATGGCAGAGTGAAGGAGGATGCTATAACATTGGGGACCTACACTCCAAAGGAATGGAATCCCAGCATGGGAATGTGCCACTATGGTAATGAGACTCCAAACTATTATAAACCTGATATATATAGTCATTACTATTATTATTTGAAGGAAATTGTCATCGGAAATCCAAGGGATACTTCCCGACATTTGTGGATGATATCCCTTGTAAACATGTTGACATAGAATTCTTTGTTTAACCTAGGGGGATTTGGTTTGGAGCTTCTGAAGAAAATGAGCAATTGTTGGAATGGCCCATTTTAGGAATTTTGAGAATTTTCAAGGGAGTAGAGGCATAATGCTTTCTCTTTCTTTGTCTTTGCAGAATCATGTGATTTCTTGCGGTTTCGATTCAGTACGCATGTGTGTTTGGGTCATGTTCTTGATTTAGGACCACGTGATACATTTTTTTGTTTTGTATTCCCCTATCTTTAGCTTTGAGCAAGAATAGTTGTGGAATTGGATGGCCTCTTTTTTTTTGACAACTTAATGCATCTTTAGGGGGCACCTGACCATGTTTGAGTGCGAAGGAGACAAGTGTGGAGGTGGGGTTTTATAGATGGACTTTATATATTATACATATGCAGTAGTGGTATCCCATTGTCTATATTTTCTCTTTTTTCTTTGACAAATAGTGTTGGTGTTTCCCAAGATGCTTATTGCATGATAATGCTTTGCAAGGTCATTATTGGGGACATTGATATGTTGGTTCATTTTATTATGAGATATGATTTGTGTGTTTCCTTTAATTCTATGTAAAATGGAAAGTCCTCAAGATTGGATGGTTTTCATTATGAAGTCTCTACGTTCATGTGGCACTTTATTGGGCATCATATTTTTTGTTTAGATGTAGATTTTTCTTTTCTAGGTTCCTTTTTGAGTCCCTCAAGTCTCAATTATTTCTTGATGAAGCCTATTCCTAAGAATGAAATGAGAGACTCTATAGGTGTTTGGTAGCTTATTACTTTGCTTACCATTTATTACAAATTTGTGGCAGAGACTTTTGCTTTGAGGATCTAGTGAGTTTCCAAGTATGTAGTGCAACCAAAGTGGACTAGGTTTGGCCAGGGGTCTGGTCAGCCTGGGAGGCAATCGAGTGGGCCAAAGAGATACGGAAACAATGCCTTAAGTTGAAGATTGACTTTGAAAATCCTATGATCGAGTTGGTTGTTCTTTCATCTTTGAGATTCATTGACGTGCTTAGGTAATGATTCACAGTGTGTGGATATAATGAGTGATCTTTTCACCAATTCCTTGGCCTTCATTTTGTCATAAAGCCTTATCCCTACGGATAGTGTTACATTAGTTGATTCAATAGGGCCATCCTTTGGTGCCTTATGAATGAGGTAAAATTCTTCCCCACATAAAACTTCAATGTGTTAACAAGAAAAAATAGGGAAGTATATATATACCAACATAGGAGCCCAAATGACACATATCAGAACTAGGAACAGACATATGTCACTACAGAATTTCCATGCTTGACCCCACTTTTTACCTAGTTGATGCTCTACTGTACAAAGAGTTATATCACACTTGACCAAATACAAACTTGCACAAATATATCCCAATTGAATATCACACACAAATTCATTGTGTCATGTTTACAGAGTAATGCATCAAAATTTTGCATGGTCTGTCATGAATCAATGAGATGACAAATGTATAACATATAACATATAACATATTATCCCTTTATTTTCTTCTTCCAATCTCGTCAATATTTCCCATTCGTTATCCTTAGTTGCATCTATTTGGGCTATAGTAGCTTCCACCCACTTGTCAGCAAGTTCCTCAGCTTCACATGCCCGATTGGTTATTGAAAGGTACTCATTAAATGAAAGTGTAATTCATAGGGTCTTGGCCTTGGAATATCCAACAATTGACTCACTCTGATTCATATCCTTAATCTGAGCAAGAGAAAATACTTCTGATGCCCAAGCTACTTCTGCCATTTTTATAGCCACTTGTAGCCTATTCTCTGCAATTTTGTAACGCTCTGTCATAGCTTCCTTGGATTTCCTCTCTCCATCTTGCTGATTTAATTGCTTGTGTTGTTTGATTCAATTCAACCCCTAGAGAAGCAACTACTGCATAAGACTTTGCTATCCTTTCCCATGTTTCTTCTAGCATTACACTTTCCCTCTCAAACTCTTCTCTGAGTGGCTCAATGGAACCTGCTAAATAAGTTACCTCATGTGAGGTTTTGTTTACATTTTCTCTAATCTTCCCTACCTCTACTAGAGTTATATATTCGACTTTAGTTTTTTTAACCTCTCGACTCTTTGCAAGATCCAGGTCATCCAATCCTTTAGAGAAGGAATTTTCAACTACATGCATATCTGCTCCTATTTTAAGTTTCGACTCTTTAACAGCTGATAATTCTACTTTCAAGCACTACAATAAAGAGGATAAGGCATCGAGGTTTAACATTAGATCCTTAACGAGAACTACTTCATGATTCAACCTAATTAGTTCCTGGTTGACATGCTCTATTTCTTTCCCTTCTCCTCATACTCTCGGTCTTTGGCCATAGCTATAACATGTTGATTTTCTTTTGTTTCCATATATAAGCTCTGAGCTTATCCAATAAATTATTTGTGGTCATAAATTCTATGATTAGTGCATCTACCTATTTTTGCACCTCTTCAAAAGCTACCAATGCATCGATTGCATTTTGAAGAGAAATGTCCCTCAATTTAACTGAACATAGGTATTCTGAAATATCATTCTCAAGCTCCTGTTCAACAACTTGTGGTTCTAAGATTACTAATGCATTTCCTTCCTTTTGAACCTCTAGCTGTCTCTTGGTAATGATATTTTCTTCATCCAAATCAGCATTGTTCTTCTCCATAACTCCTGGCCTTGTAAATTCAGAGTCAAGTGTTACTTTCCTTTCTAAAGTGTTAGCACTCTCCAAATTTGAGGTTAATTCCTATATGAGATACATCGTTTTGTCCATATCCAATATAACCTATGATTTTTCATATTCTATTGCAATCAAAGGTCTTTTCAGTTCTATAAGCTCTTCCTTCATCTTTTGAAGCTCAGCTGCTACATACTCGTGTCTCTATAGATATAATTTTTGTGTTATTTTGTACCACCTAATATAAAGTCTAGAATATAATCTTGCAAGTCAATTAGAATAGTTGTAAGAAATAATGTTGAAGAAAACATATCTTTCTTGAAGTTCTTCTTTAGAGTCATAATTTCATTCACTCATAACTATTGTATTACAGGTTACATGAATAGTATGAATTGATTACTTATCTATAAGATACAAGCTCCATTCGAGTAAAAGTGTTAACAATAGTAAAACAACCCACAATCAATAGTGTCAACTTATATGGGCTTAATAGAAAGGCTTATACTAATAGATAGTGTGACCACCTAATATAGATTATCCATATTGTCAAGGTTACAGCTATGTTAACTATGTACAAACTTGTGAATATGGGTTGTGGTTTGTGAAAATCATTGATTATGAAAACTAGTGTACAGAATGCTTACAGTGGTGAAGAAATAGGGCACGATTGAGCTAAGTGTATTGAGCTTCAACTATACTATCGTTCATAAGGGTACTAATACCATGAATATGACTACTCTGATATTCTACCATAATTGTGTCACAACCTTATTGTGATTGACTGATGATAGATACCCATATAGAATAAGGGAAAGCATAGGATGGCTTGTACACAATGTAATAAGTATTAGTATTATTCAACAAGGTCATGACTATTCCAGTGCATAGATTGGTATCATTACAACTATTAAGATATAGTCTAATATGCATAATCCACCAGCTTCATCATATAAAAATATCCTATAGGTACTGATGATCAAAGTGTATTCTATTTTGCTTATATTTGCATATGCCTTATTGTCACATCCATTCTTACATTCATGGCAGGGAAGTGGAGAAATTGGTATCAGAGTACTATAGAAAGATGAAAAAAATATAAAATTCAGAAGTACCTCCTATCCTCAATGTTTGACATAGGGTGTTGGGTATGTTATAGATGCAACAATGAAGCATACATTTCACTTGATTGTTAACCCCTTTCCCAACAAAAGGTTTGAAAGAAATAAAATTCTTTTCATTCAAGAATGGGATGTCCCTTGCTTCACACATACGTGGGGATCCTCAACACCATCAAAATATCCCCATGCCATATACAAATCTATTTCTAGAATTTTTAGAGTTCTAGGAAGCTTTATGTTAACAAGTTTCTAGATTCCTCCATAGGAAAATCTAACTTGATGACACACTTGGATTGGAATAATTTCATTGCTTTGAAAGGCCATTTCATTAGACTTCTCCCTAAGTTGATGGTATCAATGGGAATAGATATTTTTCAATCTATGTATGTCTTATTTGTTCTTTACTGCTAGTCATTGTCACTAGTGGTAGCTCTTGATAGTTCTTTGGGTTGACATAATCTCTTATTGGTATGCCAAGCATGGAATTTAAAGCAAGAAAATCAATCCATATAAGATGGGTGTATGTGTGATCATCATGGGGAAGGGAATTGCTTATGAATGTTTAAATATGGGTTTCTAGGCTAGAACTCAAGACCACTTGCAATGAGACAATCCACAATATGGAATCTTTGAAGAAAATGAGTTTGGATTCTAGAAGGATTATTATAGACATGTAGTGTGAAGGAGAAAATCTGCATGAGAACAAGACGATGTGGTTGTTTATGGCATATTCTTTTGTTTAGCTATGTTTTGAAAGTTTCGGGAACGTGGTTGGAAAGGTATAGAATCAATATGTTTTGGGAATTTCTTTTTTATTAAAGTAGATTTTAATAAAATTGTTTCAACATATTAATTGAAATACATCTGAACCTCTACTTATTTTTTTTGTAGGTGATTCCTCCTATAATCAGAAGTGGCATTGGGCATGACATGTGGGTGTCTGCATTATGTAATAAGCTTAAGGATCGTTGGTACCTGGTAGGCCATAAAAATAGGACATGATCATTGTAGTTCAACAACATAGTTCTAGAATCTGTTATTCCACATTGAATGCAATCAAATTTTTAAATGTGTTGTGATTGAAGTAGCTTATTTACTTTCATATATAGGTAGATGAAGGGGAATTTCCAATTATTGCAGCCCGTGGGTGAGTGTTTAAGCCTCAAATATTTTTGTGCTTGTATGGATTTTATTTGTCTGTGATCTGGTGCTTCCCTTCTTTTGTAGAGAGGAGAACATAGCATACAAGTAACTTGATCCTGGTCCCCGAGTGTTGATTCTGAAAGCACTATGTGAGATTCGGGTTGAGGTATAAAACATATTTTCATTTATATTTTGGTTGTATCATCAAAATGCAATGATTCCATTCGTCATATGTTGTGACCAAGTTTAAAGAAAGGCATGAATTTGTTGGTATTTTACCTTTAGTGTACTTTTGGTGATAATATATATTTTCAAATAAAATTGCATTTTTCATGAATAATATTGTTCTTGGTTGACTCATAATCAACATCGAAATTCTATTGTAGTGCTTCCAAAATAGTTCATAGATAACAAGATCTATGTTTCTGCAGCCAAAAAAATATTTAAGTGCTTGTGTGGTGGTGCCAATACTTGCAAATCATTATGTCTATATCCATGTTTTTTCAGATTCTCTTTAGTTGCATATTTTTCTTACATTTAATCTTTCTGAGAACAACTAATTAATGTGACCATTATATTTTGGCCTTTCATCATGACAGCAAGTATACATTCAACTCCATATGTATAGTTCTCTTAAGCATGGAGTTCAGATCTCAACATTTTGTAATAAGCGGATCGAGGGTGATTCAGATGGAACTTCCTGCTGGTAAAGTTGTAGATATTATGGAGACTTTGATGTTGCATTCTTGTTTATAGATTGTTGTGATTCTCATGATTTGAAGGACATATTAACCTTATTATGAGTTCATTTGTTACAATTTTAGAACATATACCCTAAGCCTTAATAGTTTCTTCTTTTTTTTGGTAGATAAGCACCCATGGGGGGATTTGAACCAATGACCTATCTCAAGGAGTGCCTTAATATTGCACCCATTCATCATCAATCCAAAGCCCCATGAGCCCCTAAGCCTTAATTGTTATAAGGTGGAGATTCTGGAAATAGATTTCACAATAGATTCAAAATTTTAAATATGTGGTTGCTTGCTTTGTTGAGTGGGACAATAGGTAGGATCATGAGAAGTGGTATTAAAGAGCCATATCTCTAGGGCTTGTTGTGCTAAACCTATATTTTTGCTACTTTTTGGTTCATTCCAGGTCTTTCTATTCGAGTATTTACTATTCTTATAATTGATGTGTTCAGCATGTTGTATTCTTTATTTGATTTGTTTAGGAAGTTGTCGTAAATTGAGTCTAATACTTATATGTTGGATTGATTTTAAGGCATGAGGATGATTCGATTATTGGTCACCGTTTATATAGAGGGATTCAGAAGATTGAGGTAAAAAGTAAGACTAGGGTAAATGTCGTTTGTCCTTGTGAGTGGGAAACCATAGCAACCAATTTTGATGAATTTCAAGTTGTAGTGATAAGTAATTTAGTATACATATATCTTATCATGTTCACAATTTTTATGATATCCATTGCAATCAGAAGTTTAAAGGTTTAGATTGTGAATAATTGTGTTGTTATATAATATATTTCATTACATGAAGAATAACAAACTTAAAATGATAAATAAGTAAGTCACCTCATAATGTTAAAGCCATTTTTCGCATACCTCAGATGTTAATGCTTTGTTTCAACTATTTGTAAGACACTTGGTAATGAATAATTTTAACAACTAGGATATCGGATCTCTGCTTGGGTTGAGTTTAGTAGTGAATTCATTTACTCAAGCCATCTCCCTCATCCTTTATGTCACATGACACTCACTGCCATGAGCTAGCCCTGACTAGCCTGCCAACACTATCATAAGGCCTAAGGTGCCCTTAGTGATGAAGTCTAGGCTGGATTATAGACCTTTTAATCTTTCTTTTCGAGGAGCTAGAAACTAGAAGTCCTCTATCTAATAGCAAAGGCTTTTAGATAAAGGAATTTTAGTTTCTAGATCCTCCAAAAGATGGATTAAATGGTCTGAAATCAGACCTAGAATTCATCATTAAAGGCACCTTAGGCCTTATGACAATGTTGGTAGGCTAGTGAGGGCCAGCTCAGGGCAGTGAGTGTCGTGGGACATAAAGGATGAGGGAGATGGCTTGAACAAATGCATTTACTACTAAATGCAACCCAAGCAGAGATCCACTATCCTAGTTGTTAGAAGTATTCATTACCAAGTGTCATACAAATAGTTGCAACATAGCATTAACATCTGAGGTTACATATGGCATGCCAAAAAATTTCTTCAACCACAAGGTTGAGCAAATCCTAGGTAAATCTTTCAAGAGATTGTGAACATGAGTCTTGCTGCCATTTTAGCCAAATCACATGCATACAATTGTCTTCTATTCAAAAGTACACCTTCAAGAATAAACTCTAACTTTTGGCTTATGTCTGTGTGATGTGGATTCTAATCCACAAATTTCACCCCTAGAAGAACTTGTCCAACGAATGAAAAAAACTTTACAAAACCTTAAACTATGAGTAGAAGCCTATTGGTTCAGTTGGCGCTTCTATTTATTTACAGAAAAATCCATGAATGACCTTGCTGAAGCATCCATGCAAAATTCCTAACAATGCTACATACTGCAAGCTTTTTTTTACATTGATCTCTTTTCTTGGAAAGATTTCATTTAGAAATTAGTTCCATTATATTATTTGAGGTACATGAAATCTCTTTTCTTCTCACGGTGGTTTTAATTATGCATAAATATAAATTAGTTCCATTATATGATTCAAGGTACATGCAATATCTTTGCTTCTGATTGTTGTTTTAATTCTGCATAAATATTCCAAGATGTTTTAGTATGGCTAGTCCAATAATTTGCCTTTCTCCACAAGAAAGAACTCCTAAAAGCTGACGACATTTACTATGTACAAAACATGAATTGATATATAGACCATTTCAGTGGCTAGAATGAGTGATGAATGCCAGTTTAAATGTGACTTGCAATCTCCCCCTGATTATTTCAGCATTCGATATTCTTTGGAAAAAAATATCGAACTATTTTTACCTCTAATACAGGTGTTGGAGAATTTAAATTCATCCATGGAAACTTCACTTGAAAAATATTTTCATTATTTCTCTTCTACAAGCTATTCATATGATACCAAATTTCAAGATATGTATTGTAATATACCCAAATTTCCACTTTACAGATGCCTTAGATTTAACACATTTGTTGATTCAACAATTTATTGAGGGTACTAATTTTTGCTCTGACACTTTTGCAAAAGGAGCAAGAGTAGTTGTTAGAGAGGAAAAATAGGGTTTTGTTTTGGTCAAGATGAATCCCCTACTTGATTGAATCATAAGTCAAAGCTTATGAATCTCTGGGAGATTATTTCTTATTTGGGTAGGTCCTTCAGTAAATAGTTTTTCAGCAATTGATTATTGGAGATGGAGAATAGAAAAGTTTTAAAAAATAAAAATTCAAGCTTGGAGTAATATTGAACTACTGTCTTCTAAGAAGATTGCAATTGTTGATAAATTTCTAGCAGTGGGTCAAATTGGTTTCTGTCCTCTTTTCTTCTCACGTAGCCTATAAAATGCTGGAACGGGTACTCCAAAAAATTATGTCTTTTTTTCTTCTCAAGTAGCCTATAAAATGTTGCAATAGGTACTCCAAAAAATTTATTGGGCAAGCAAGGTGGGGTAAAAAAGATTGATACAGTGTCTCTGTGTGTTTTGTAATTACACATTACCAAGTGATCAAGGGGGATTGGACATCCCCAACATTAGTAAACACATGATTTCCATTGTCCTTTCGATTTGTGTAACATTTCTACAAAATTTCCATTTTTTTGGGATTCTCTCAAACGTTGATATACTTTGTGCCTGTAAAGGTTTCCAATGTTCTGGGACATTTATGTGTGTAAATTTCTTTTCAAATTTAACCTCCTTGCTACATGGTTTAGAAGATATATATAAACTCAAATTTTGATTATATTTCACTTTCCATATTATTCACTTTCTCATTGGCTTCGAGACTCCCACTTCTATCCATGTTCCTTTGCACTTCTCAGTGCAATTGTTAGTTTTAAAATCAATGCCTATATGTGAAATTTCAAGGACTACCATAACTCTCACATAATTCTTTAAAGTGTGCTAGCTCAATGGAAGAGCGTCTGCTTTATAAGAAGGAGGTTGGTGGTTCGATTCCACTATGTCCTAATATGAATTAATCAATGATACTATAATTTATTATTAATTAAATACTTTCAATATTGGTTTATTTCAATGTTGAGATATTTTCTAGATTCATTATTTTATTGTCTCTAATGAGACAAAATCTGATGTTCTATTATCTTTGAATGTAATTTTTTATTGTCTTTAGAGAGACAAAAGTTAGGATCAAAGATATTGTCTCCATAAAGACAATATGCCTATAATCCCAACTATTGTATCTAGAGAGACAAAAATGAAATTGTCTCTGGAGAGACAAAAATGGTTGTGTTATATATTGTCTTTATAAAGGCAATATTTTAAGACAATTTAATTTGACACCATATTTTAAGACAATTTAACTTTAACACAATCTAATTTGAGACACCCACTTAAAAACAATATTTAAGACAATACACAAGTTTTCTTTTGTCTCAAGTTAAGACAATTTACACAAAATTTGTCTTAAATATTGTCTTAAACCCCCACCCCTCCCCCCCAACCTTCTGTTGTAGTGTCATGAGTAGTTTGTATTAAAAAATAATTCTGTTTGTGAGTCTTTACTAACACAATCATATTTATCACTATCATAGATATAAGCTAATAGGTTTATATGTCGTAAAGGTACAACCCATATCAATAAATGCTAATTATATATAGAAAATAAATTAATTATTATTGAATATATATTATTAAATTCTAATTATTTTTGGTAATTAATAACTATGTAAATAATGATAATTATATTGTTTTATATTTATAAATTAATAAAATATTAATTATATTATTTTATTTTTATATATTAATAAAATATTTTATAATGTTATATCAATATATTAAGAGTTATATATCGGATTATAATATAGTTATTTTATAAAATTTAGGTTTAATTGGTGTATTCTCAAGACCCCTTGTTTGTGGGAGAAGGGACCCACCTTAGTTCACGGATTTGAGTGCTAAGTATATGAAAGGATACATATTATACCTCCCTCTTATTTTGAGTGTGTGACCTTTTAGGAGGAAAAACCTGCTCTTAACCATTAGGCTCACTGAAGTTTTATGACGCAGGGCTGACCCTGCAAACCCAGAATCATACTTCAATTGATGCATATAAAATGCATCTCAAAAATTAGCTCTTAAAATCTCAAATCCTGGCAATTTCACAAACACTTTTACACACTAGTTCAGTCAGATTCTCCTTAAAACAATCGCGCCCTCCATAAGATCGACTCATCATGCTAATGTTCTAACATTGATTCTAATCGAACTTTTGATTCAATCCTTTCTCTTTAAAGGATCGATACATATACAGACTTCAGAAATTGACATTAACTGAAGTCGATTGCAAAACCTCTGCTGCTAATTAGAACTTACCAAATCGATCACCAGAAATACACTTTTTCTCCCATTTGTGCACTGCGCCTTCACTCATACAAAATCTCCATCTTCAATCGATTTCTAGAGTTAGGCCTTTGGTCCTTCAGCATTCTATTTCAAATAATACTGCTCTCTCGAGTTTTTGGAATTGAAATCTGCTTCAACCTCAAACTTGCTTGTTTTAATTCCAACGCTCCTACAGCATACATTCATCTCAAGCTGTGACCCTTGTTTATGCCCTTCAAATAAAACCAGATCTCATCGGTCCTGAAGTTGCCACGCATTTAAATCTCAAGCTAACGAATTCATATATAACCATTTAAAACAGTGCTAAATACTGTTCATAATAGTTTCATAAATATTGTTATATCAAAACATTCAATGCAACCCAGATCTATTCAACCAATGCTCGAATCAATTCACAATTAGCTGAATTGTGATAAACCACAGGAATTTGGTGTTTTCCCCACGATTTGATGAGATATTAATCGTTGTTTTTAAGGTACTCCAACTCCGTCAAACACTGATATAATATCAATGACTGTTCTACCTGCTCCAGGCTTGCGATCCGATCCAAATATCTATACTCCGATGCAATTACAATCGGCACTCGCAAGTCACCACGTTTTGGAAGCCAAAACTGTTAATAACACCCACAGTTCAGATGTGATATAATTGGAAATCGCCAATCACTGGGTTCGATGTTATTTCTTTATGAGAAATGCGATATCTATTTGATCCGATTTCCCATAAACTTAATAAACCTTCCACATCCATTCCATTGTCATATAATGCGATTTTTTTTTAAACACAGTCAATCCGTTCCCATGGATTATTGGACCCAATATATCATACCAATCAACTGAATGTAATTTAAATCTGCTCAAAAGTTACACTAAATGATTTTCTTGCGCCCATTCTCTGTGTTAACAGATTTCTTCCTGCTCGCAGATTCAACGATGCCAGGATCACTTTAAACACAGGAATTTCTACAATATAATATACAAATACACAGACCATCAACAATTCAAGCGATTTTAAACAGAAGACTAGTATTCGAACTCCACGGCGCGCTGTATAAAGAGACAAAATATTTATTTTTTTATTCTTAATGAACAGAAAAAACAGAGTCTCGCATTTTGTCAATTACATAAGAAAGATCCACAGTTCACACACAACAACTTCTGAGCTTTCGCTCCATACAAAAAAAAAAATCCACACTCACTCTCTGCAAATTTGAGCTTTCGCTCCACACAATAACACCCCCTACACTGCAAAGATCTCCCCGCTTATTACAATTTCCTCTCATTAATCCTTCCAGTGATTCTGCTAACAAATTGATACATAATCTTCTATTTTTAAAACTCTAACAGAATTCCCTATTTACTAGTTCTCGTGCACACTTATTTAACAAATCTTATCTGTAATTTAAAATAAGGCAATCTCATACTTATTTCGATAACAAACTGTTTGAGAAGTTTTATCCTTCTCAGTAATCCCGAATCCGACCAAACAATTAATGAATTTTACTGTGATTAGCCACAACATGTGGACAATCCTCCACATTGCTAGCTAATGCCGATGCTCCTGCATCATTTTATCATGCTATGGCCAATAATTAATTATACTTATTTATCTCTCACCATCATATTATAGTCAATCATTATTATATATTTATTATTTTATATATATAGATAATATTAACTATATATTAAACTAAAATATAATATAATATTACTTATATATATACAATACAGTGATATAATTTAATATAGGATTTATATTATAGGGATTAATATTATAAATTCAAGGGATTAATAAACCCTGGGGACTATTAATATTATAAACCCCGAGATCTTATATTATAAGCCGAAAGGATAAATAAACCATATATATATATATATATATATATATATATATATATATATATATATATATATATATATATATATATAAGCTCGACATTGGTAAGGCTACATCATGGTCATGTCCAAGACATAGCATAGCATCTAGGAGTTTCTTAATAGCGCACTTGATCACAGTTTATCAAAGGCATTGTAGATTAATATTATAAATACAAGGGATTAATATTATAAACTAAGGGGATTAATAAACCCAAGGGATTATTAATATTATAAAATCGAGGCATTAATGGACCTAAGGGATAAATAATATAAGCCAAAAGGATTAATAAGATGAGGTGTTTATTAGTATTATATATCCAAGAGAATAATAAATTGAGGGGATTATAAACCCAAGAGAATAATAAACCTAGGGGATTATAAGCCCAATGGATTAATCTTAAACAAAATGATTAATAGTATATACCATAGGATTAATACTAAACCTCAAAATATAAACCCTAAGAATAATATTAAATCGTAGGATTAATATTATAAACACACCATTATAAAATCCTATGATTAATATTATAAACCACATGATTATAAACTTTAATATTATAAATCCTAAACACTAAAACATATATTATAAACTAGAATATTAAACCCTAATTTATTCACTGTCGTAACATAACATTGAATAGGTTGCAATGTAATGAATCATTGTGACATTGATTCTCACATTGCTTGTCACATTGTGATGATGTTTGTCACACTACGATATTGGATAGATTTTCATACAATTACAGCATCATGGTATTGTACACTAATATTAAACCAAATATTATAAACCAAACATTAGATCCTATTAAACCTCTATATTACATCAAATATTATAGACCCTAACATTATAAACCCAAGGGAATAATATTAAACCCTAGGGTTTATATTATAAACCTAGGTGATTATGAACCCTAGGATTAATACTAGAAACCCAATGAATTGAAAAAGAAAAGGGATTAATATTATAAACCTAAGGCATTAATATTATAAACCCTTGAGATTAATATTATAATCTTAAGGGATCAACAAACAAAAGAGATTATCAATATTAAAATCATAATAAATTAATCAACGCATGAGATTAATATTATAAACACAAGGGATTAATATTATAAATCATTGGGCTTAATGTTATAAACCCAAAACATTTTTTTTTTGCTAAAGCAAGAGTCAGTCTTTCTATTATCTTGTCACTAAAAATATATTACATAAATTACAATGCGCTCAAAGAGGAAGCGCCCTGAAAAATAAAGCGAATCTTCCAACATAGGGAAGAAAGGAAACAACACGAGAAACAGTCCTAGGGCCCAAGAAAAACCAAACTCATGGCCTCCACTGCCCCGAACGAAAACATGAGAACTAAAAAAAACAATAAGGAGACCCAAAGAGGGGAATATAGACTTTATCAAAATATTTCCAGTCTACTAGTGTTCACCTAGACTCACTAACCTGCTCATCAAACCTAAGCCGTTGATCTGTAGCTCCATGATCCAATGGCTGAGGGAAATATCGGGCAGAGAAGAAGCAAGAGGAATACCCGCCCGATGTGGGCGGTATTCTCTCTCCTCCAAAAGCCACGTGTTGAATGTTGAGTGGCATCGCATCCATTTCTGGAAAACCATTTTGTGTTTCGAGGGCACCCAATAACCCAGAAATCACTTTGACACCGGATAACGCAAAACCATTAATTGGACCCTCTTTCCAGACATTCCAGATCAAGAATCCTAGAACTAGAGCCCAGGCTGTATTTACTATATCATTTTTTGAGAAGTCCTTTCTTCAACATAACAGTGATGTCAGTTTCATTCCTATCTATCTACTTTAAGATATCGGCTACCCAATTCCGTAAGGTTGAGGTGGAGCAGAGGTTAAGAAGATGATTCATAGTTTCCTCCTGTAGGCCATATAATTGAAATCTTGATGGACCAAAAAAACCTCTCTTTCTGAGATTTTCAAAAGTTAGAATCTTTTCATGTTGAACCAATCACCTGAATAGTTTGATCTTCATCTAGTGTGGGTTGTTCCATAGGTCTTTCCATGTCTTGTCAGGGCTTGGTAAGTTAAGTCCCGTGGCTATTCTTTTAGCTTCTTTGAGGATGAAGACACCCTTGTTATTTCTACCCCATCTTAGTAGATCATTCGAAGTTGAAGTCAAAATTGTCTCTTTTCTAGAATGGCTTTAGGAGCTTTAGCTTGGGTCTTCAACGAGATCTCCTCACTATAGTCTAGTAACTTCCAGATTATCTATTTACCAGTGTCCCTCGACTGATCCCAATAGTCACTTACTTTTTTCAGTCTTCTATTGATGGTGTCAATTTGGATGATATCTAGTTCCTCTCTACCAAGGTTTTTTCCTGCTACCAGTTGTCCTCCCAAAACCAAGCAAGATTTCCATTTCTGATCTCCTAGAAACTATTATTCTAAACTAATGCTCTATTCTCCCGGGTCTTGTTCCAAATATGTGAACCCCTAATGTGTCCTGTCAATCTTATGTGGTCTATTTCCTACCAATCCATTGTATACTTTTGTTTCTAGAGTTTAACCCAAGGGTTTCTTATTTCCTTTAGCCATCTCCACCAAAGTTTTCCCCCAAAACTTTGCTTAGTATATCTAAGTCATGGAGATCCAAACCACCATGGGATTTGGGTTTGCAAAGCTTGTCCCAGGTTACCAGAGCCTATTTCTTTTTCTCTTCCCCTTTTCCCCAGAGAAAATCCCTTTGAATATTCCTGATTTGTTATAAGATTCCTGTTGGTGCCGAAAGGGATGATATGTAGATTGGGATGGTTTGAAGTACTTCCTTAGTGAGGACTAGCCTCCGTGCTAAATTCAAGGATCTGCTTGCCCACTTGTTGACTATGTCCTTCAATTTATTTGTTAGATACTCCCAAATGTTCTTACTTACCAGTTTGTGAGTGAAGGGTATTCCCAGATATTTTGAGGGAAAAATATCTCTTTGAAAGCCTAGAATTCTAGAGAGATTTCTTTAAATTGAAATATCAGTATTGAAAAAGAAGACCTTAGATTTCGTGAGGCTTACCTCAATACCAGCAACCATTGCGAACTCACACAGTATTTATTTGAAAGCTTTGGCTTCCTTGACTGTTGGTGTGCCCTACAACATAGTGTCATCCACAAATTGTTGATGGGTCAAAGTGTTCCCATTCTGAGTGAGTCTATGTCCCTATATTCTTCCTTCCTCCTTGGTAGAAGTGATCGCTTTGCCCAATCCTTTCATCATGAGAATGAGGAGGAAGGGGCAGAGAGGATCCCCTTGTCTGAGGCCTCTTGATCGCCTGAAGGTTCTGGATGGAGAGCCATTGAGAAGAATTGAACAACTGGGAGTGGTAACAAGAGTCGTGACCCATATTATCCAGTTGTGGTCAAAGCCATATGCTTTAAGAACTTCCTTGATGTAAGACTAGCTTAGTTTGTCATAATCTTTCGCTATGTCCAACTGTAGTATCATCCCTACTTGATTATTGGTCTTGAAGGAATGCACCACTTCATGAGCTTGAATGATATTGTTGAGAATTTGTCTACCTTCCACATATATAGTCTTCTCCCCTGACACAAGTGTTGGAAGGAGGGGTTGGAGTTTGTTAGCAATTACTTTGGAAATGATTTTGTACACCACATTGCATAAAGCTATGGGTCTGAATCTGACTGCAGTAATGGCTTTTTCCTGTTTGGGGATTAAGGCAATGAAGAATTCATTAAGCGCTCTCAGAACTATTTTATAGTTTCTCGAGTCCTCCATCACAGCCAGAATGTCATGTTTGACTATTTCCCAACATGTTTTGAAGAATTCTATATTGAAACCATCTAGGCCTAGAGCTTTCCCATTGTGCAACTCTTTGATTATTTCATTGACCGCTTCCTCCATCACTAGCCTATTGAGATTATGATTGTCTTCCTTGGTTACCAGTTTTGGAATATGTTGAGTAAATCTTTCAGTAAATTGAGATCTCTCTGCCATGGTCTCCTCTTCAATACTTTGAAAATGTTGAACGAGTAGATTTTCCATTTCCTTATGATTATCTTGCTCTATTCCTTGAGGATCTATAAGTTTTGTGATCCTATTATTAGCCGTGTGTACCATGGTGGACTTGTCAAAGAATCTTGTGTTTCTCTCCCCTTCCTTGATCCATTGCACTTTGTATTTCTGTCTCCAGAAGATTTCCTCCTGCTGGCATCTATTATCCCATTCTTGTTGAAGTGAGTCCGTTTGCATTTTCCTTTCCTCTGTGAAGCCTTATGTGATGAGAATTTGGTTAATTTCCTGTAATTTCTTTTCCACTTCTCCTTTGGCTTTGAAGATGTTGCGAAGCTCATTTTTATTCCATTCTTTGAGTTTTCTCTTGATGTGTTTGAGTCTATGATGTAGTAGGAACATTTCTGTGCATTGGGTGGGTATTTATTCAGTCCACCAATTTCCAATGTTGGTGAGGAAATCAGTGTGAGTGAGCGAGACATTTTCAAACCCGAAGGGTCTGTTCCTTGGGGTTCCAATAAAGGAAGCTTCCATTTGCATGGGCTAGTGGTCTGAGCATCCAAAAGGGAGGATGAAAGCTGTCATGATACGACCAGTGAGAAGTAGATCCTTCGAGATTATGAATTCGTCTAATCTTGAGGCTACTTGGGACTTTCCCCCTCTTTTGTTGTTCCACGTGAAAATACCATTTATTATATCCATATCCACTAGTCTCATATTCGTAAGGAAGGCCTCGAAGGCTATTGAGTAACTCCCAAGTGTTCTAGTTCCCCCTTTTTTCTTTGTAAAAGATTTGATCATATTGAAGTGGCCCCGAGTATCCAAGGCATTGCTGGATGTCTTTCTCTCATTTCCTCTGGAGAGGTGAGGAGCCTGAGTTTATGATCCAGTAGTTGAATACCATAGACATTAGTGATCATGTAACAATCCTTGTCTCCCATAGGTTGGATAACCAAAGAAAGGTGGTTTCTCGACATCCAGGATTAAGAAAAAAATGTTGCTGCATTTAATTGAAGGCCGGATCATGGAGGAAGTATCAACATGATGGCGCGGTCTATGATGAATTCAATATACCATGTGGCAGACTAGTACGCAAACTGTTTCCACAACGAATTTGTAACCATTTTGACCTGATGTCTTTTAACATATAATCTTATGAGGATGACAGGTCGGCAGAGAGGGGGTTGATTTCAGACGGAAATCATATGGATATATTTATTCTAACAATATTATATATATATATATATATATATATAATTTATACATAAATAGTGTTTTTCAAAATATTTTTTAATGTTTAACTAAATTTTTTTAGTTTTTTAAAAGTTAAATTTAAGTTGTTTGAGTAATAAAATTTAAATACCTTAAATATAAATCCATTTTTACATTCAAAATATATTTTTAAATGACAAAAAAACACATACTTCAAATTCGTGACTGAATATATACATAAACACAGGTTTGCCGCCCCTTCCCATCTCCTCCCAAAATTGCTACTGATACGATACTGCTATAGATATATAGGTGCATATGTTTCTCGGAAAAATTGACATGCCCATATCTTATACAAAATCTTTTACTATTGAGAGTAAGAAAAGTTATTAAAAATAAATGTACCCCGGACAAAATATTAATTCAAAATAATCGAAGACTTTTATTTATTTTTATTTTCATGGATCTGCTCAGGACTAAAACACTGGTTCTTTGCACTAAGAAAGGAATACGTGATGCACTGCATAAACCCTATGGACCGACCGGTGCATCTGATAGTCTCCATGCCGAATCTTCATTCACTCATACTTTTTCCCTGATTTTCCCTCCCGTGGTCCTTACTCTTATCCATCTGCAACTGATCTGTTCTCTATTCCATGTGCTCTTTCTTTACGTTTATTACCTGCCACCCAGTATTCATCAGACTGTTGCTCTTCCGTATCATTGTACGTGGCATGGCCGGCTTAAGTAATTTGATACGTTGCCGAATACCTCCCATAATTGTCGCATTCTCTACAACCAACAAAACAACGGTGCTTCCATTGTTAAAACGGTCTGCTGTTATGATACATTGAATTTCAGTCTAAGTTGTTACAAACATTCTAGTGCTTTGTAAATTGAACATAGCTATGGAATTGAAAAAATCGGTTCAAAAATCTGTCGACTTTTAGTGATTTGTAAATTGAACATAGCAAAGATTTAATTATCTCAACAAAAATACACGCTAACGATGAATCACGAGACAAGAGAAAGAAAAGCTCACTACTTTATTGAGATACGATACTTTACTGATACTATGATGGAGAAGCTGCAACGAAATGCCAATGGCACTCTAGTGATCCAGTTGTAAGACATTGACGTTGGTCAATCACGAGACATGTAACATCACTCACGGATAAAGTGATAGTGTTCTGCGTCAGAAATACGGTAAGAGACATATTTTATAATTTTATAATTTTAAATTAGGTTAATCGTTTATCACTTTTAAGATATTTTTTAGGACAAAATAAATCTTTTATCTTAAAAAATAATTTTTTATTTTAGTTACTTTACATTAAAATTTAATATCAATTGAAGTTCCACAGAAAAATATTTTAGAACAAAACTTTATATTTTAGACAAAAGGAGATGGAGACAAAAAAATTTTAAGATAAAACTTTATATTTAAGACAAAAATCATTTAAAATAAAAATATTTTGAGACAAAAATTTATATTTAATACAAAAGTAGTTTGAGACAAACATTTAAAGAAAAATCTTTATATTTAAGGCAAAATTATTTTAAGACAAAACTTTATATTTAAGGTAAGGACCACTTTAAATGAAACCTATTTAATACAATTAACAATTAAGACACAAACATATCAATTTAAGACAATATTATCTAACAACTACAAAATTGACTCTCACAGTGCGCCCTAAGTCCACCAACTTGCAGGCAACTACTGTCTTGTGCCTATACTGAGTTTGTTATTGTACTTACCATTCATGTTATCTTATAGAAAAACACTGATTTGTTGGGATCTTTGTTTTTTGGGGGTAGTCAACTAAGAAGAACGCGACAACTTTTATTCACAACATTTCTTGGACATCAATTCTTTTCTTGTCCCTTTCATATCTGCTGATATGATGAGATACAACTTGTCTATCATTGCATTCGGCATTGCTACACGGAGGGGGATTTTGAGACAATTTTTTAAGAGAAAAAAAAATATTTTGTCTTCAAATTTTCAATACGAGGCGCTAGTAAAAAAAAAGGTAAATGCAAAGGATTACAGGTCTCTCTAGTAGCATTCACCAAGTGGTTGGTACCATGGTTGTGAAGTGATATTCAACAATGGAAAAGAGTTCCTGAGACACATAGCCACGGGACACGTGAAGCAGATCGAGGTTCATGTGAAGAACCTGTATAAGCCAGATGTGGAAGACTGTGTTGCATTTAGCACTAAGGCAAAAAACTGTAGGTCACAATGTCGATGAAATTTAGCACAAAATACTTGGTCATTTGCATCATGGTGCATTATACAACAAATAACCACTGTCCTCTGTAAAGGAGAACTTAAGTAGTAGGATGTATGCAAAGGATGTATGTTGCAGAAGTACATAAAATCTGCATTCAATGATCCGGGCAACAAAGCACATGCAGTCCTAGAAAGGTTCCACTATGATGTTGATGGACCTTTGTCGACAACCTACACTGTCAAACACAAATATTTTGATGCTTCTATTTGATGACCTCTCCCGAAAGTGTTGGATTTTCTTCATGTGGAAAGATGAAATATTCTCCAAGTCCTTAGTATTCAAGGCACTAGTTGAAAAAGAAGCTAGCAAGAAGGTGAAGGCTTTGTTGTAGCTGCTGCAACACCCTCCAAAATTTTGGCCTGCACTTAAGCTTCAGATCCTACTCTGGATTTTGTGATTGATCATTCCTTAGTCACCTATTGGTAAGTTGATGATCTCAAGCTCCCATTTTTTATCTTAAGAGTCATTCATGTTTTTATCTTTGCATAGAATGTGTCATCTTTGGGCATGGGGGTTATCGCTTGTCATGCAAAGAGAGGTTTGTTTTGCTTCAAGGGGAAATATTTATGAGAATGGGTTGTACTCACCACATAGGCATGTTTCACATTCATTTCACACAATTTATACAAGTGTTTCCTTTGGTAGAGTTTAGGCTTCTGTGATCCATATCAAGTTTACAAAATATTTTTCGGCGAAGATCACAGGAGACATCATTTGTGGACGTGTTTCGAACCAACCAGTGTGGTTCATCGTCAGGACAAGTTGAAGAAACAGATCCAACTTAGCAGGTTAAATGGACAGAGCAAAGCCTCCAATGGCTAAAAAGACTAACAACTATTTTTGACTAGGTACCGGGATCAAAAACCCTATTTAATAAAAATGTTACCCTAGAGGACCAGTCCTTTAAATAAAAATAATATTATGATAAAAAATATTAATAAATAATTAAAATATTAAAAATAATTAAACAGTTATGTTCAATTAGTACCTAAAAGTAATTCCTAATAATAATTAGTTAAAGATAAATAATTAAAAATTATATCTAAGGGAAAAAATTATTCTAGAGAGGGACCAATCCTTTAATTAAAAATAATATCATGATAATAGTTAGCTACAATTATTAATAAATAATTAAAATTTTATTTAAAATATTAAAAATAATTAAACAAGTATGTTCAATTAGTAACTAAAAATAATTCATGATGATAGTTAGTTAAAGATAAATAATTAAAAATTATGTTTAAGGGAAAAAAATTTCATAGAGGGACCAATCCCTTAGAATAAATAAAATAATTATGTGATAATAATAAAAATTATTTTTTTAAAATGATAATAGTTAGTAATAATACATGATAATAGTTAGTTAAACATAATTAAAATTATATTTAATTATTAAATGTAATTAAAATTATATTTGAAATAAAATTATATTAAAATTATATTAAAATTAAAATATAATTAAATTTATATTAAAAATTAAATTATATTAAAATTATATTATTAAATTATATTGAAATTATATTTTAATAATTAAAATTATATTATCCTAGGGGACCAACCTTTAAAATAGCATGATTTAATGATAATATTTAATTAAAAAATAAAAAGTTTTATAAGTTAAATTAGTAATTAAAAATACTTCACGATAATAGCTAGTTACAAATAAATAATTAAAATAAGAAGGAAATAAAAACAGGACCATTCTTATATAAAAGATAGAGATGAAAAAATTAAAATAAATAAATAAATAAATAAATATAAATAAATAAATAAATAAATAATAAAATAAATAAATATATGTAATAAATAAATAATATAAAATAAAATAATAATAATAATAATAATAAAATAATTCAGAATAATAATAAATAATTAAATAAATACGTAAGTTAAGTTTAAAAAAAAAAAAGAAAAAAAAAAGGAGAAGACTAGGTCGAGAGTGCTCGGACCCAACACCGACTGATTTTCCAACCATCATCTCTGTTGAGATTACTCGGCCTCTTTTCAATCTCAAGCGCCTCCCTAAATTTCCAAGGATGGAAATTTAGGGAGGCGCTTGAGATTGAAAAGAGGCCGAGTAATCTCAATAGAGATGATGGCTGGAAAATCAGTCGGTGTCAGGTCCCAGCACTCTCGACCTAGTCTTCTCCCTTTTTCTTTTTCTTTTTTTTTTTAACTTAACTTACGTATTTATTTAATTATTTATTATTATTCTGAATTATTTTATTATTATTATTATTATTATTATTATTATTATTATTATTATTATTATTATTATTTTATTTATTTATTTATTTTATTTTTTATTTATTTATTTATTTTTGTTTATTTATTTATTTATTTAATTTTTTCATCTCTATCTTTTATATAAGAATGGTCCTGTTTTTATTTCCTTCTTATTTTTAATTATTTATTTGCAACTAACTATTATCATGAAGTATTTTTAATTACTAATTTAACTTATAAAATTTTTTATTTTTTAATTAAATATTATCATTAAATCATTTTATTTTAAAGGGTTGGTCCCCTTAGGATAATATAATTTTAATAATTAAAATATAATTTTAATATAATTTAATAATATAATTTTAATATAATTTAATTTTAAATATAATTTTAATTATATTTAATAATTAAATATAATTTTAATTATGTTTAACTAACTATTATCATGTATTATTACTAACTATTATCATTTAAAATTTTTTATTTTTATTATTATCACATAATTATTTTATTTATTCTAAGGGATTGGTCCCTCTATGAAATTTTTTTTCCCTTAAATATAATTTTTAATTATTTATCTCTAACTAACTATCATCATGAATTATTTTTAGTTACTAATTGAACATAATTGTTTAATTATTTTTAATATTTTAAATAAAATTTTAATTATTGATTAATATTTGTATCTAACTATTATCATAATATTATTTTTATTTAAAGGACTAATCCCTATCTAGAATAATTTTTTCCCTTAGATATAATTTTTAATTATTTATCTTTAACTAAATATTATTAGGAATTATTTTTAGGTACTAATTGAACATAACTGTTTAATTATTTTTAATATTTTAATTATTTATTAATATTTTTTATCATAATATTATTTTTATTTAAAGGACTGGTCCCCCTAGGGTAACATTTTTATTAAATAGGGTTTTTGATCCCGGTACCTAGTCAAAAATAGTTGTTAGTCTTTTTAGCCGTTGGAGGCTTTGCTCTGTCTATTTAACCTGCTAAGCTGGATCTGTTTCTTCAACTTGTCCTGACGATGAACCACACTGGTTGGTTCGAAACGCGTCGACAAATGATGTCTCATGTGATCTTCACCGAAAAATCTTTTGTAAAATCTTGTTTCCTTTATCCTCCCAACGTCTATCATCGGAGCCACACTTGTCATAAGCTACTACAAAGGTTGTTGCATTAAGCAAAGTATGTGTTATATGTTCTGGATGGTTTATGTTATATCACTAAGTTTTCAAGTGTGTGATCATAGTCAAGTTTTATCATTGCTCACATCACTTCCCTTGATCCCACACTTAGCCAAATTTCGGAGTCTCCTTATCAACCTAGTCTCATCCAACTTTTCTGAACTACGCAGTTGACATTATGTAAGCCTCACGATTTTCCCTTGCCTATTCGAAATGTTAAATGCGTAGAAATCCCAACCTCCCATAGCATTCAAAACTACGCAGTGGTTTCCTCCAATATCCTTCTCTCAGTCGGTACCTAATGTCTCCAAAAACTGTGCAGTTTTGTCCCTTGACTACCTAGTCTACCTCGCATCTTGAAATTGCATACATGTGTCCTCCCACGGCCTCATCCCACAACAATGCCTTTCATCTAGCTAAAACTGTGTAAATGTGTCCTCTTAGGGCCTCATCCGAGAATAGTTACTACTCATTGAAACCACACAATTATGTCTCTGAGGGGCCACGAAGAAAGATGACATGATATATGACTCTCAAGGAGATGAGGAGAAAAATAAGCAGACGAAGGAACCCAAAGTATGATAGAATATCGGGACTGCATGAAGACTCCATCTGATGCATAACCCTTTGGAGGCTAGGTATGGGAAACAAAGCACATCTTCTGAAATACGCCTCTTACTATAGATTAAAAGTTTTCTTATCATTGTTGTATCATTGTCTTCAACGACATGCATGATTGCAAGAACTGAAAGTCATTCCATGTGTTTCCTCGACATGTCTTGCTCCCTTTTACTTGTTTATTTAAGCTACGGATGTTGTGACCAACATGATCTTATTAATAACCGCGCACGATGCAAGGCATCCTAATAGGGATGAAAGATGTTTGATGATATTTATATCTTCAGTACACATCTTTACATTACTCCTTTGCATTAATCCTTACTTTGTATCTTGCATGTACCCTGACTGCTTGTCAGATTTGGCTACCTAATACTGGTAGTCTCTTAGCTCTTTCCTGACAAAGCAAGGGAAGGAATTTCCTTCAACCTGTTTTCTTCAAGGCTCTTCATAGAAAGTATAGAGCTAAGAGAAGGAGATGTGGAATATTACTCCCGAACTCTTGAAAATACTTTGCATGTTCGAATCTATCTAAATGATTAAGCTTCCACTCAACAACATTGTCAATTGTGGAAGACTTAAGAAATGTCACATCTCTAGATATTATAAAATTCTTATTCACTTCATCACAGAGATTGTATTCTTTTGAGGTATGAGTACCCAAAGGAGATACATTCGTGACTCCTTGCACTAAGCTTTTTTATCTGTTCCTTAGGTATGAAGGCACAACAGGAGGAACCAAAAACCCTTAGATGCCTCACCAAAGGAATGTGGCCATACCACATTTCATAAGGAGTCTTGTTTCTAATAGCAAGAGATGGATAGGTAAACCAAGAATACAAATCTTTAACTACGTATAGACAAAAAAAAAATGCAAGCACATAGCAAACCAAACAAAATGAAAATTCAACAAATGACACACACACACATACAAATATATGCATTCAACTATTCAAGGAAAGTGAAAATTCAAGGTACACGAAGACGCACATATAAAAAAATCAAGGGAATGATATGACAAAGTCATAATTGCATTTTTTTAGTGCAAGAAAGAAGAGCTAACCCATAAGGAGTGTACAGTGCAATCACAAATGGAAGCCTTGTTATATACTCAGAAAGTGTGTGAACCTCCAAACAACAAAACAAACTATAAAATGAATTGTTGGGGAGGGATTATATTTATAATTAGCTCACATCTTTGAGATCGTTGGGCTTTTGAAGTGCACCGAAGACATATTCTTACTACAATGGGGGTTGACTAATGTTTAGAGATGTGCTTGCACTGATCATGATTGGCGTTGGTTTTGAGAAGTGAACTAGTTTTTCAAACAAAGGTGCACTACAAAGGGAAGGAGAAAGAATCGTGTGAGGGAAAAGTGTGTTTACACTTAGGGATTTTTAAAGAAAAATCGAATGAATTCAAACACTGAGGAGACTTCAAATAAGTTCAGAGTGACCTTGACCACTTAGGCATATCAACACTATTATCAATAAGGGCTCCAAAAATTATATGAATTCAAAATTTTGGAGGGTGGTTGTAGCAGCTAAAACTTATGCATAAAATCATTCAGTGAAGCATCAAATGAATTCTCGATGAGTGAAAGAGTCCCTTTGAGTTATGCATTCCTAGAATGTCCATCTTTTTAGAAATCTTATTGAAACCACACATGAGAAGTGTAGAAAGGAACCATTCAGAACACCTCTCTTTGTGTTGCTTGGATCCATTGTGGCCACACTTTCGATGAGAACCATCCTTGGATAAATGCTATAAAATATATGGTATTAAATTCTATGTGGAGGAAGGATATTGGCCTTCATTCCTACACCATTGATATCTTATAATATATTTTCCCTTTTCTGGTTGCTTGTTATGTATTGTAGTTGAGACATCACCGATAATGATTGGGCACACTCTAGGTTTAATGATACTTTAATGGAACTAATGAGTTAACTTCATGAAGGGGAAAGACCTTCTTCATCCGTCCCTATAATGTTGAGTGAAACATTTCCTCATGGGTTCATGGTTTAGCGTGGGGGTGGCTAAATACAAGAATGAATGCAATGTAGCTAAGACTATGGTGAGGTAGAATATGGCTCACCATTCATGAGTTGTAGACAACACATGATATTCATTACATAAGTACCCTTGTGGAATTCAACTTTGAAATGTAAACCATGTTTATAGAAAGCAAATGATGATTGATGAAATGAATATATGTATGTACTAATATGCTAAATGGATATTATGGCATATGTGATGTCTATTTATAATGTGAATAATAGAGTTAGATGCAATAGCTGTAAGTATTAATATGAATTTTAATCAATTTTTAATGTGAATTTATGATGTTATTTTCATGACTATGAATAGGGATGTAATAGTTCACTTAAGCATGTGATTAAAAGACTACTAGTCACAATTATTAATAGTGTTCATAGACAATTCGTGGAGGGGCCAAAAATTCTCTAAGATTATTTAACTAATCAAAGAGCCTTGTGGATGATATGGACTTTGAGACAAAAATATAAGCCTTGATCTCAAAAAATGATACTTAAGGGAAAGAGTATTCTCAGAAAATCTAGCGGAAAGTATTAAAGATTTCAATAAAGAACTCTCGAGTTGGTAAAGTATACTAAAGAAACTAAAGGAAGGGCCTAGAATATGGTAGTGAGATGAAGGAGTATGGATACATTCAAGGATAACAAGGAACTTTGTAGTTTTAGAAGTCATTTTGGTAGACCCATACCCTCTAAAAATACCTTCCATCTTTGGAGACAAATTGAGGAAATCCATTCTATATGGTTGTTTGCCTTGGAGAAATTTAGAGATTGGTTCCGCTTTAGATTTTTAGACTATTTGGAAATTTGGTGTTTGGGGATCCTAGCCTCAATGCTTGGCAATATGTCTAATAAGGGGCATATGACCAGGAGCTATCCAAAATGGTTATTAAGAACCAAAGTTCATAATATCATTTGTCAGGTATTTGGCTAATGACATGATAAATACCTCTATTACAAGCGAACTCCAACATAGTGTAGCAATTCACTGACATATAGGTTACCAAAGTAACTATTATCAGAGATTAGGACATGGTATAAAAAACACCAATGAGAATAACCTGATACTAATAGATCCCAATGATAACCAGCTAATGTTACAAACATTTCCATTATCTCTCTACGACATCATATGTCGACAACAAGTCATCATACTGATAGGAAAGGTATGGTATTGGGTGATCATGTATCCACTTTGGGGAAATGAAGGGTCACTTATCACCCTTTCGACTATCCATTTATTAAGATTTCATTTGAGAAAAAATGCAAGATTCGAAGGAAACCTCAATATATAGAACCAAACATGTTATTACATGGGAGTGGTTTATTATAGATGACAGATGGAGATTGAATATTAGTCATAAGTGCTTGCTATTGGGAGACCATGACCCAACCATTGGGATTTTTCTCAATATTGATGAAGCAAAATAAAGTGCATACATGGGCTAGAGGACATGGCATGCTAGAATATTAGACCTCTTAATATCGCATGCTAGGTAGTAGCTGATGTGCTATGGTAACTAATCATGATGATGTGGCACAAGGTTAGATTTTTGACGGTGTGGTAGCCAATGTGCTGGGACATTGTGAATGATAGTGCACAATGGTGTTAAGATGGTGACTAGGTGGCACCCAAGGTATTACTAACATGGATGTTAGGATGTCAGACTATCAGGTATTGGTAGTTGGGGATTTCCTTACAATGGAGAGAATATGAAGGGAAATATGTATATGCATACCTTGGATCCCTTTCTAGTGAGAACTGAATCACATAGATGAAATTAGAGTTTGTTCTCTAAATAGAATTCAATGAGGAAGGCCACTGTAACTAGGACCTAGTTTTTTTGTTCTAGTACAAATTTATTTCAAAGAAAGTCATCACAAGCCATAGATTTCTCTAGATGATGCACCCAACCATTATTTCTACATGCTACATTGTTTTCACATGTTTTGTTCAAAATCATCAGGTTCAATGAACATTTCATTCACATCAGATTGTAAATGTTACTTCCATGACAAATCAATTGGGGACAACTTTTGTGTTGAGGTACTAGAGGCTAATTCTGGTAGTTTGCGGCTCCGTAGACCATAATATATAAAATACAATGACAACCAATGAAATATTGAAAAATGTATCTGAAACCTAGGTGCAATAGTAAAAAAGGATGACGATGAAAAACTTGGTTTAAAGAGATAGCTTAGAGTTGTAGAAAACAGGTATTAAAGGAGTTGTAGTAAAAGTTGTAGATCATGATGATTTTGCAAATGTTCTTCATCCTATGCTTGTCAAAATAACACATTCAATTTTTAATGTAATGTGACTACAAGGAAGAAAATAAATAAGAGATAGACTGTCAGTAAGGTTGTGTCATTTCAGCAGTTTGTCCCACATGATTGTGATGCCAGTGACCATGGAACATCTAATTTCCCCACTACCACTGTACATAGGATTGGAATACCAGATGTTACGATACATAATATTGACAGACATGCATTCAATCATCTTGTGAAGAATATTGAAAATGTAGGAGGATATCCTCAAGTTGGAGAAGAATCCATTGATATCATACATATAGATCATGGTCTTTGATTCCCAGAAAATCTAGAGGATGCTTACTTTGAGTGCCTCCATTGGCCTTAGGCTCCTTTTTGTCAAAGGATGAACTAGAATATATTTATAAGTTTGATGTTATCAAGGATGCATGAATACTGAGATGGGAGTTACCCATGATAGGAGAGGCTTGTTTAAGGGTTTTAATGGTGTGCACTATATTCCTAAAAAAAATGATTAAGCTGGAAGTTGGAGAAGAATCCCCTGATATTACACGTATATATCATGGTCTTTTATTCTTAGAAAATATAGAGGATCCTTACTTTGAGTGCCTCCATTGGCCTCAGGCTTCTCCTTCTCAGAGGATGAACTAGAATATATTTATAAGCTTGATTCTATCAAGGATGCATAAATACTGAGATGAGAGTTACCCAGGATAGGAGAGGCTTGTTTAAGGCTTTTGATGTTGTGCACTATTTTCCTAAAGAAATTTCTAAAACTAGTCTTCGTCTTGCAGAAATTAGTGCAATGATGAGTTGTGAGTTTCATGGAGTGAAGGAATGTAGTAGCTTCAAGCAATTTACTTGATTGTTGTTAGTCAATTGATGTGTAAGTTGAAAGTTGATCAAGAAATGTCTGTCATTAAATCTCATGGAGAGGATAATCATTCAGAATCTTTTTCAGAAGAGGAACATTTCCCTGAACAATTTCAATTTGATATGGATTATGAAGATGATGAGGATTTTAGTTACAAGAAATCTATTATCAATGGTTGGATTGTAGTTACAAGAACTCTATGATCAGTGGCCAAGGTGTGTGGTGGACGTGGGTTGTGGAATTTCCAATTTAGATTGGAATTAGTCTATCATGATTTCAATATTTTTTCAGTTTCTTGCACTAACACTAGAGTTTGCTTTGCACCGGTTGATTTTGAAGTAGCAGATGCATTAGAATAGCCTTTCCCATATGGGTACTTTGATCTATTTTGGGCAATGAAGGTGCGGAGCACATGTTGGATAATGAAAGGGTGGTTTTAATATTTGTTTTTTGTATTTATTCCTTCTGTAAATTGACATGAGTCTGATTTTAAACATAGTATTTCAAGAACATTTTATAGTACATATTATTCTATTTTAGACATAGGAAGTGATGTCTAAGTTTAGATTTGTTTAAGAATTTATGAAAGAGTTGGTCTAAGTAGCTGCTCCTGGTGGTTTGATAATAATGATAGCCTACTACCACATAGACCTGTTGACAGGGGAGACCTCTTTGAAAGGGTCCCATGTCCCTATAGGAAGAATCTCTCTATCAACTGTCGTAACCAAGTCCCAAGAAGGAGAATAATAGGTCAAAGGATCCTTCTTAGAAGCGATTGAACATTGAGGACTCAATGCCACATAATTGACTCGTGGCGGGGTAGAGTATACTTGAACACTTGGAACAAACCAAGGAGCATTCTGCAGTAAAGTCGAATTAGGGTGGTGATTATCAGATGCAAGCTGATCAACAGTGACAATATTCCCATTATGAGGAAAGCACATTACTCGAAAGAGTGAAGACACCACAGCATTCATAGCATAGACATAATCACACCCAAGTAGCATATTAAAGTCTAAAGGGCTATTAACCACCATCATATCGATTAAGACAGTCTTCCCACCTAAAGTGATAGGCGATTTAGGAAGAACACCCATAGATTCACCAGGTCTTCTATCATAGGCTAACAACTAACTCTGAGCTGTCAACAACTTTGGAGAACCCAAAGCTTTCCAAGTCAAAGAGGACATAATACTTGCAGAGGACCCTTCATCCACCATACATCGATAGACATTTGTGGAATTAACTCTGACCTTTATTTGGAAAGGTACAGCGGAAGGAAGACGAGGTTCAACAAGACTATCCCAATCAAAGGAAACACTCTTAGCACTTGAAGGGGGAACATTCGAAGAAACAGGAATGCCCCCTATACCAGAAGACTCGATACTAGAGATCAAACAGACTCTTTTGTTAGGAACTTCATCCCCCAATAGAGGAGTGTAATCGGCCAACGATTGCACTGGCTTTACCACATTATCAACCAATGGTTGATGGGATTGATGAGAAACCATATCAGATCTAGGAGTAGAAGTACTTTCAGACTCGGACCATATCTTTTGAACCTCTGGAATACCAGGGCATAAATGAGTAAGATGGTCTCCCTTGCATATCTTACAAGGGAACTTAGGTTTAAAACTTCTACGTCCAGGTTTCTTATCAACGTCCATTCTACTAACATGACTAGCAGTGGTTTGCGGAGAGTCCTGAACATGACTTGTAGAGGTCGGTGACTCTTTGCTAGTATAACTCGTAGTGACTAGACCTGTGCCCCCAGCATGACTTGCAGCGGTTGAAGACTCATCTTCAACATGACTCGCAGAGGTTGATGATGAAGTGTTAGTGTGACTCGCAGTGACTAGACTTGTGCCCCCAGCATGACTAGTAGTGGTTGAAGGCTCATCTTCAACATGACTTGCAGAGGTTGATGATGAAGTTCTAGCGTGACTCGCAGTGACTAGACTTGTGCCCCCAGCATGACTAGCAGTGGCTGAAGGCTCATCTCCAACATGATCTGCAGAGGTTGAAGATGAAAGGATAGAATTATTCTTCTTCTTTGACTTCCTCTTTCTCCTCTTTTTAGATTTCTTGGTACAAGAAGGAGGAGGAAAAGGAATCCAAGATTTCTCTTTGAAAGAAGATGAACAATTAGCACCCATGTGATGCCCTTGAAATAAAGCATTCAACTGAGAAGCTTCAAGAGAATTTGGAATATTCAGAGTGGACCACAGCCAAACGGGTAGTCCAACATTCAACCCAGGAATATTCAAAGTGGCCATCAAGGGAGTACCAACGTTTCCAAAGAAAGGAAAAGCACAAGGATCCCCTTTTGGAAGGGTACCTTGGTTGGTTTCCACAGGAATATTAGCCATATCTAACTGATCCAAAGACCCTTTCCCTTGCGGGAATATAGAAATAACTTTTCAAAGAATATGGATAAGCAATCAAAACCTTTGCCCTTGAGAAGGCAACTCCACAACTTCTGAAAGAACAACCAAAAGCCTTTCAAGATCGGTAGAGTGGTAAGCCGCTCACTCAGAACACAAAGTCCAAACGTGACTAGACAAAAATACCTAAAGCCAGCTATATACAAGGAACAAAGAGCACACACTATAAAATCCCTAAAGATATCAGCCAGTCAAAAAACTTCCAAGTATTTCCGCTCCGGGTGATGAGGACCAGACACCAAAATACAAGAAAGTGGAGTTAGGGGCCTTCCGAAGATAGTCTGGGATAATGACGGCCCAGTCCTATCAGCGAAGGTAATAGAGGAAGTTACGTTGATCTCCTAACAACAGCCTGCGCCAGTGCAAGCCCCTGAGCTTCGCAAGGGTGCCCTCCAGTAGTACTGTCGAGAGTGATGCAACGTCAACCTCAGGTGCCATAGGATTCCTCTCCGCGGCCACTTGTGTAGTTACCTAGGAGAAGCAACTATGGATACCAACTCATTGCAGAAGCCAGGTGGAACAGTCGTGAGGTAAGTTCGGACAAGTAGGAGAGGGGGTATCTCTCTTCCCTGTCTTTACAGACCCTCATGCTTAACTCCCAGATCCGGAGCTTTCCTGGTCTTCCTAACGCTATTGGATTTTCTCTCGTTATTCAGGCTCCTACGTTTGATGTTTATATGGCCTTGGAGAGTTAACTCTCCACACGCCTAATCCAAGGCCCTAAAATCCTAAACTTGTTGGTGTAAGAGACTAAAACAAAAAGTTCTAGTGAATTTTAGTTAGCGCTTGATTTTAAATTAGGCTGTTCTTTAAGTCACAAGGTAGCGAAAGTGAAACTAGTGGTGTTTTTTGACGCAAAAGAAATTAATAAAAACTTAACTACATGCACATGTACTTTTTCGTTTTTCGATGAAAAGTAATCTCTACAGGGTTCAGAGGAACTTCAAATAAACAAATTTTTCTTTTTCTTTTCAAACTCCACACTCACAAAAGTTAAAAAAACTATGGATGCCTAAAAAGGGGATGCAAATCTATCCTAATGCAACAACTATATGCTGATGCAACAAAAAATGAAGGTTGCTTGCTTATCAATCTTTATCTTGCCACTTAAAATGCCTAGATGGAATATGAGATGTTACCATCCATTTCGTCTAAACACTAAAAACAAGTACTAAGACAAAAATAAAGCACTTTCACTTCACTAAAAGGAAACCAAATGAAAAGCAAGTTCAAGAAGCAAAACTAAGATTTTCAAAATATTTTCTTCAAAGCAACAAACAAAAATGTCTTTTCAAAAAATGCTCTCAACAACACTGAAACTTGTGATTGAAGAATAGGCAATTAAACACTTTTGCGAATCAACACCACTTAATGGATGAAAACTCAACAAAAATAAATGTGTTTAAAATCGCTCTTAACAATCAAAAGCAGCAATGAAAGCCAAAAAGATCAAAAAGACAAATTCCAAGAAAGTGTCAAACAACAACTTTCATGAAACAAAGAAGCAGATGGTCACAAAAAGCGATTTTTTCAAGAAAACAGAAGGCCACCAAAAGCAAAGTTAACAAAAATATTGAATTCAATCTTCCTACCCTGATGAAATAGAGCAGCCAAGACTCCTAGCAAGAAATCTTGCGTGCTTTAGCCAAAACGATGACGCTTGCAATCAACAAAAAATCAAACCAACACTCCTTATAATCAGAGAGAATTCAGAACGTGATGCTCACTGTAGAAAAAATAACTGATACTGGAAAATGACTGTTTCATACTGACTCAAACCACCAGACAAACCTTTAGAGGCCAAAAAGATTTACAAATCTTGAAAATTACAATATATACGTGACTGTACTGCAGTACAGATTGCGTGTATGCGCGACTGTGTTTGAGGAAACCTGCGTATACGTGGGTTCACTCAAGGAAAAAAGCGTATATACGCCTCTGTATCTAATAAAAACAGCGTATATGAAAAGCTTCAAGAAAAATAAAAAAGACAAACTCAAGAAGCTGGCAAAGCTTAAAGTTCAAGAACAGACCAGACAGTAACAACAAGCAGACAAGGCAGCTGATCCCTGATTGGCTTGAAACACACCCAAACTAGGAACAACAAGAGTGTTGTCCCTAGTGGAGTCGCCAATTCTGGTAGAGGGAATTACTCCCCTAGGGCTTTTTGGGTGAAACCCTAGCAGACTGAAAGTTGTCTATTCAAAGAAACATGCATTCATACAACCACTATGCTATTATAAGAAAAATCTATGATAAGGGTACGTACCTTCGGTCCTACGTTTGAGAAGGCCTTTAGGGTCCAAACCCTTCTTGGAGTTCCCTTCTTCTCTTTTGTCCTGCAAAACAAACAATTCAAAGAACACAGTAGTACATGGACAAAAACTTATAAAGAAACCATCTTCATGTTACAAAGAAAGGTAGTTAGTTATGAAATCCAAACAACCATCTATACATGAATTCAAAACATGAATATCATTAACATAAAGAAGATTCAATTCGGGAACCAAGACATATGTTTCTTTTTATTATAGGCAAATAAAGTACATAAAAAGGAATATGTGCACCTGAGTCACCTTCAACAGGCTCCAAGCAAAGCTTCCTTCCGGATCCGTTCCAGCCTCAAGCCTCTAACAAAACTCCTTCCATGACTCTCTCCGTGATGTCATAAATTGTAGATGAACATCAACACACAAGGAAACAAAGGTTTCCTGTACAAAATGGGGGAAGAGCAGAAGGCACAAGGGACTTCAGACCTGGTCAAGGGGAAAATCTCAGCATAATAACCTTTCTCTCTATTCTCTCCTCTATTAGGCCTTCCCTTTGAGGTCTTTTTATACCATCTCCAAAGTAGTTTTTTAGTTAGGAGTTGGTTGGGAACAGTTGGGCCACGGGCACTAACAGGTGATCAGCAGGTAAAACCCTCGATCTCCGCCCGAAAAGAAGGAATTTTATATTTTTTTAAGTGTTTTAATACATACACGCGGGTTGGCTATACACAAACCCGCGTATACACACGTTTAACTCAGGGCAATGTCACGTATAAGGGATAAAACATTGTTTTTTAAATTTTAGGACCAGGTCTGGAAGGAGGGGTTTCCCTAGGCCATGAGTACAGCATCACAAACCATAAGAGTGAGATTTGGAGCTATAACAGCAGGTACATGAATAAGCAATTGTGAATTGCACTAGGACTGAAAGGCATTATGTCAATTCTTTTTGCATAACTAAATCACTCAAAATATTAGAAGGCCACTTGGGTGGAGGGGTCCTTTATTTTAGTGACAATATACATGGTCACAAGTATGCCATAGAGGAGACATTAAGCAAATTCCTTATAGGAGACATTAAGCAAAGTAATTGGTCTGCTATTGTACTCTATTTCCAAGGCCCCTTGGCACATGCCTAATAGTTCCTCTTCAAGCAAAAACAAAGGGATTGGGTATAATTCACAAGGTAATGCATCCAAACGTGACTAATTGTATTTTATCCATTCTTCTTAGGGCTTCCAATCGTTCGTGCTCCTTGGCTTCATTTCTATTAGCATCACTCCTAAGTAAATATTCTCTGTATTAGCGCTTAAAAATGTCCTTTCTTTTATTCATATATTTTGTCATCACCCTAGTATCCTCCGAAGATCTTTAGTTGTGATGATGATGATCCAATATCTCCTTACCGATGATTACTAGTGATAAGAACACACAAAAGGAAAGATAGAGACATAGAATGGAAAGAAAACACTCTATTCATTACTTCGGACTCTTAGAGAGAGAGCTAAGATAATATCAAAAACAACAGTGATTTCCATATTTGTTTTAGCTGGGTTTTCACCAATCAATTAAAATATATTAAAATAATAGCTAAATTAACTGCTCTAATTAAGGGCAGCATCTAGTTGTCTTGAATTAGTGAAGGCATAGGTGACTAGCTATGAATAGGCTTCAAGGGTCATCATACATGGCTCTCTCAAAAACTTGTTTTTATCTTAAAAGTTGTTCAAACATTCTTTTGTAGTGTCATTGTCCTTGGTAGCAACTTTCCCTTATTTTATTCCCTTTGAGATTATAACTCTTAAATTTGGAAGTGAAACTTGAGCTGTCAATACACTTGGGATTTTAAATAACCATTGTGGTAAAAATAATTGGGTGGACACTAACGAAATCCTGTAGTAAGATAGATTGCCTAGATCTAATGGTGAAGATGACATAAGGCCTATCCATCTGCACTTACAGTCTAGTTGTTGCTCTTTCTTGACTGGACCATCCATGGCAACCCACTATTTCCAATAGTTTTTCTTGAGATTGATTTCTAAAATGTCCGAAGTCTGAAATCTCCAACATAGAATTCAAATGTTTCCTATTTTTCCCTTTCATGGCCTTGAGAGTTCGATCTCTATCCCTAGTTCAATGATTAGTCGAGTGAAGAAATATTTAAATCGTCACCATTGATTAACTGAGCTATTGGTAAGGGTTGGTACATCCATTCCAATAAATGTATTATGACAACAAGTCATTTGAAGTGTACAGAGCAAAAACCACATAATGTTCTAGCAATCAAAGCTATCATTTAAGAACATATGCAAGCGAGCCTTACTCACTATCTAGAATAAAAGATGTCAAGGAAGGGGATACTGCACATGTTGTTCATCCTTATCATTCTGCATTGAGAATCCCATCACTTAGATTTCCTGCAAAAGACAAATATTTGACCCAACGTTTATTGAGAGCTTGAATTCAATTTTTTGGGGTGCCTTCAACATTACAACAAATGAGATGAATTACAATATAAAATGGGAAGTTATCACCTCATCGAGTTTAAAATTGTTTCTTCTCTTGATCTTGTCTCCCATGGAAACACCTAGTAAGGGAAATGGGGAAGACATGCCTGCCATACACATGAGAAACGTCTTAGCAATTCGTAATTTGAGGATATTAGTTTTTCCTATATAAGCGGGCAGAATTCATCGATTCTGGGAAGATTTGCATGAGATTCTCATTTTTCCTTTATTTGTTTCCAGAAAAGAAATTTACTTGGATACATGATTTGGTGAAAGGAAAGTGGAGCAAGCATCAGTAAACTAAGAGAGATTCCTTTAGAATATGGATATATCCCATGAGTTGCTAACAAATTTTAGAGAGATTCCATATTAGATTAACTTCAACACAAAGGTGAGAATTTGGCCTTGCAATATTGCTTATGTTTTGTCCCGACTAACACTCAACCAATGGTTTAATGATTTTGCTCATACACGCTTGATGTTCCAAAATTCTCGGATACTCGATTCAAAGTAGATATTAGTGCTAAGACTTGTAATCTGGTGAGAAGTCATTATGCCATGATAGAATATAAGTTGTAGCCCTTGAAATCTTCCAAGTTCCAAATAGCAGTAGAACCCAAGTTGTTGTCTCTTCACAGTAAAAAACGAGAAAAATATAGCCTTTTCAAGCCTCAAGAGGACTAAATCAGATGAGGCACTTTACTAGTATTAACAAATCTTGAAATATCGCAGTAGGATTCTCTTTGTGGGGACATGAAGCTCCCGAAGGGTAATTTTCTTCCTTAACAACTATACTCTTCATATGGTGGCATTTAAAACGTGTGGAGTATGCAATAAGGGGGAAAACTCATGCAACATGGCATTGGCGATCACTGTGTTAACCATTGCCATGGGTAATTGGTTTCTCATATTTGATGTTGATGTAGTTGTTGGGTTGAATAACCTTACAGATGCAAATCATTCTCTTCCAACCACTAGTGAAGTACACTCTCCTTTTATTTTTTGAGAAATTCCTTGTAGGGAAACTTCTGAGAACTTCCTCGTATTTTGCAGATGGCACTTGGTGTAAACATGTTGGTGTTGATTACACTACCCAACCCAGTAGGGAAATTGTGTGAGGCACACAACAGAGACAACTAGGTCATGAGATCAAGCGAGAGACACATACATGAAGCTCAAGGCACTCCACTCAAAATAGCGTACTAGGCTAACTGTAATATTCATGGTAAAATGGAATTTTTTAGGAGAGATGCCTAAATGGGAATTTGAAATGTTGATCTTGAAATATATTATTTTGGGCACCTCCTTCATAAAGCTAAAATATTTGAAGTCACCATTACATTGCAGATAATTAATACCAGTCATAGGAATTTGGTGGCGCCAGGTTTCACGCCCTTGTACATATCTGATTGTAAGCAGTGTTATCACAATTAAAATTCTAGCTCATTTAAAGCCTAAGTTGTTACAAATATATCACCTCAACCACCTGTTTGGTTTTCATACAAGAGAAATCTCTATCTTGAAACATTATATAATAAAATGAAATCTTTTGCTGAAATGTTTTGTTGTGTTCAATAACAATTCCATTTCTCTGGCTTGTGGTATGTGGTATATCTTGAATTTTCTAATTCTAAATTGGATGCTTTCACCAAAAATAACCTTGAAGGAGACATCAATGTAGTCTGACCTCTACAACAAGGAAGCATTGCCGATTAACATGAAGTATACTTGATTAATCCTCTCAATTGATTAATGTACATTCTATACTTCTCACAACATTGAGGAAGATTGTATTTACATCCATATGATATAACTTCGAACCACAAACTGATGCCAAAGACATGATAGTCCTGAGAGAAGAATGCCTGACATGTGAGGTGTTTTACGGTACTACAAACTCTTACAGCCAAAGAATTGCTTTCATGGAAAAGCTAGAGAGTCGAGACTTTACAGAGCTTGCATGGCAAAGTAGAGCACATATTGATGTTCCTTGACGGTAGAGAGTTTAATGATGGATGACATGCTAGGTTGTTCTATTTTAGTAACATTTAATTTATAGTAAGTGTTTCCATGGGGGATATTTTTGAATTTTGAGGTTCCTATATTTTCGGAGGCTCAACTCGACTTTTTCAGACTCTGTTTTTTAGAAGGGGTCACTACTTTTTTAGTACACCTATTTTTAGGAAATTACATGGTCTTAACTAAATATCCCTTCATACAGGGAATAGTGTCAGGCTACTTTCTGAAAATCAAGACTAGATCTTTGTGATGGTATTAATGACTAGTTCGTCAATAGGAGACTCATTTCTACACTCATAAGTATATATATGTATGTATGAAGGCACACAACTTAGGAGAGATATTAGCATCAATCCTCATACTTTTGCATATTTAGGATTTCAAACATTTATAAAGAAAATACTTAACTGATCTTACTCCCTCTTTACTCAAGGAGACCATAAGCTTAAGCTTGAATTTTCAGAGATGGTTCTTCAATATTTCATATGATTAGACTTCCCTCAATGTATCCATCTGGAAATTTTCTCAGCATAAGATCCATTAAGTTTGAAGATAATTTATTAATGCAATTAAGAATTCCATGATTCTAGCAATGCATTTCCATAAACAACAATGTCTTTTGCTATACTTGTGGGGAGGGTTCAACAAAAAACTCCCTCTAAGACTGAAGAGATGTTAGAGGTGATCTGCTCATAAAATGTCATAGACATAATTAGTAACCAAAAAATGCATGAGAGGATCCTATCATGGACCAGGGAATCTTCAAATCTTACTCCTCCTATTCTGTATTCTCTATGCTATCTTTAACACAATGATTCAATAAATTATTCGAGCTATGCTGTAGTTGTACCAACATCTAAGTATTGTAATGAATATAAGGATTTGGTATAATATTTGCATGCCATAAATTATATATAGCAAAAATCCTTGAACTTTTCACCATTAGACAAGCTTTAATACGAAGACTCTTAGTAAGGCATATTTTTAATGAGGAATGTCATACTCATTATAACGGTGGTATATATTATATACTTCATCTAGTGAAGGGTCTTGATGAGCTTATTCATACATACCCTTTTTTTAGTTATCACTCTCTGTTCAAAATCTAGCTGTCACATCATTTAACTTATAACCATAACTTCAACATGTTGTCTTCATTTTGATTCAGTCAAATTATGAACAATCTCAGCAGAATAGATTCTAATCTATTGTAGCATTTCGATAACATAACTTCAGATGTCATGTTGTAACTTAGTATGACACATATTACTCTAATTCAATCACCTGTAAATTGAGTAATATGTAGAGTAACTCTTTTACTTCTTAGATTAAGATCATCAACAATTTGATGTAGTCTTTGGATCTTTTAAACCTCATCATCCAACAACCAATGTAGACACACCTTACCTAACCTATTTATTGCAATCTAGATTAGAAAGCCTTAGAATGGTTCAATAACATGTCTCTGTAGATGCCACAGAGATATTATTTGGATATGAGTCTCCATTATGCTTGTATAGGTGATGCACTACTCCTTAACAGAGATCTAGATATGAATGTCATAAGCAATATTCTTAAACAAAGAAATGTACTTGATAATAGAGGAGGGTCTGGAAAATTTCTAATACTCTCTTCATGGACATCTTTATTGAGACACAAAATCCCTTTCTTTGTTGAGGCTTGATCAAGCCAAGGCACCAGCTCCCTCTTGGTCAAATGATCCTCCTTACTGCATAAGATATGGAAATGTAAAGAGGATCTTGGTCTCTATATCTTAGGTCATGATCCTTCTTACAAAATATGATATGTAATTGTAAAGAGGATCTCTATATCTCAGATCTGCATTGTATCAACAAAAATTATAAGTTTAGTCCAGCTAAGCCCCATGTGCAATAGGTTGTCATACGATTATTCTCATTGTATGATTTCATACAGGGATGGATCGTCTAAGGATTTTTTAATGCATGCTCTCATCCTTATTACCTAATCAACACATTCAGGACCTTTTCTTCAAGGAGAAACAATAATACCAGCCTATTTAACTGACCTTGATAGGTTGGCTTTTTTAGAAGACACGGATGGGGTATATATATGAGACCAGGTCATAGATGTTGGACTTTTCTACCAAAGGCTTTTGCTTCTAACTATTATTCATGAATTATCACTTCAAGAGTGTTATAACCCTTATCCAAGATGCCAAATTAAAAAGGAGTTTTATTTTCTTTTACTGGCAGATCAAAAACTATCAAAAGAGAACAATTCAGCTATTTTATTTAGATTGTTCCTCAATATAGGACTTTGATTTTCTCATAAATGTTTCACTAATCAGGACCTTCAGTTATTTTAGAAGTAGCCCTGTATACTCTCAGGGAATCATCCTTGTTAAACACTTCATAGAGGATGATTTGTGGTCCTTGCTAGCTTCATCAATTCCGTTTTTGGGACTTGTCATTCCAATTATTGCAATTACCTTAGAGAGTTTTAAAATCTAGCCTTGTATGAGCCTATGGTGGAATATAGCCCCCATGTTAAAGAAGAGTGTGAAGAAGTTTTAGTGGATTGTATGGAGGTGGATGAGGTTCAATCCATGCTGCAACCTAAAATCAAATCTTACAAGGTTCTTTTTGAAGTTGTGGTTTTTTTTAATCCCAACGAGGAAAAGGAACCTAACCTTGAGTTAAGTGAGGAACGTAAGTCATTAGCTTTTCTCTCTCAGTTTCTTGATCCTAGCAACTAGCCCATAATCCTTCCACCTCATAATCCTAAGACTAATTATCTATCTCCCCAACGTCAATTTCTTTGTTATCTTCCAAAAAGATACCTAGAGTTGGAAGTTAGGGTACTAGCTTGTGGGGAGCATGGGGTTTTGGAATCTGAACTAGAATGTGGACTTACGGAAGTCATAAAGATTAAGGAAATACAGTCCCTAGGAAACCAAATGGCTTATTTAGGTTTATCCACTAATTGTAGAGAAATCCGTGAGGTTAAATAAAAATAAATAACATCCGTTGATTAATCTGAATAAAATCCCTACAACACTCGTGGCGCCACCTTTGAACCCAAGTTGAACATGTTTTAAAAAGATCGGGAAATGTACAATGATGAAGATGAAGACAAGGATGACAGACCGTCTAGAGGGTTGGGAATGCCATTTTCGTTTGTGTTTGTTTTGATGTGTGCTTCAGTTGCTCTGTTGGGATCCAACATCTTTACCAAACATTGCATTGGCTAATGGAGTTTTATGCCTCCATAGTGAACGTTGTTAAAGATGTAGAAGTGTTTTGGAGACAAGTTTCAGTCGAAGATATGAATCATTATCCTTTACAGTATTCAAGGAAAAAATATGATGTTATTATAGAGAATGTAAATTTTTGGTTTGATTCATCCTTGAACAAGGTAAAGGCACTAAGAAATTCTGTGATGGAAAGAATCATGGAAAACTCCTTTGAGAAAACCCATAGCAGTGGTATTGAAGGAATGGGTAATCACCTTGGCTTGGAAACTATTGTAAAAAGGGACATCAATGACCATATACTTTCCTTCGATCAGTGCTTACTGGATAAGGGGAGTAGCATAGAGGCCACTCTAAAGGGATTTGATCAATTTGTTGCCTCTTCAATTCATAATGAACTGTCCACCCAAATAGCCAGTGCAAGGGGGGGAGAGCATGTTCCAGAGGGGAATACTAAGATTGAAGTTGATCTTCATAGTGCATATGAGAACCCATCATCCTCTGGAATGTAATAAAAAGTGAATAAATTTGGAGCACATGAACATGGAGACTTCATGCCATTATCTTCTCTAAAAACTCTTCCTCGTTTATACATACCTTTATCCTCCTACTCTGACATAGATGATGAAAATGATAGATATGGTAGAGAAAATGGTTTTGGAGAATCTATGTTGTCATCTTCTTCATATATAATAGACATTTATGCTGCTTCTAAGGAATCTTTTCCTATGGTTCATTCTTAAGAAGCAGATAATATCAATGAACATGCTTCTGAAGTAGTAGACATTGATAAGATTCCAGAAACTACCATCCTTCCTAACCATGATCAGAAGTTTGTATCAGTTGTCAATGAAGGTTCAGAATTCAGTGAACATTTCATTCCTTTGGTTTCACAGAGCAACTCAGAAGTAAAGGAAGAATCTGAGGCATTAGACATGGACAACCAAACACTTGAGAATGTGACTATTGAATATATTGCAAAAAATATATCTAATTTAATTTCTCAAGCTTTTCCATAGATTGAAATATGATGGATTCCCTAGCTTTCCATTCACTGATATACGAATTGGTCAGATACAATAAATTTGTGGATACATGTATTATTAATTGAAAAGTTGAAGTTATGATTGTGGATAAGGTGGTAATTTTTTATTGTTTTGTTAGAAAGTGTTTTTAAAGCTTATACATGGCTTATTCTTTGCGTACCAGGATACAAGGGCCTTTAAAGAGGTTGCAATTATTCATCATCCACATGTAGGGGAATATGCCTTTGGTTTTATTACTTCATCACTTTTCCTTCCAATTTTTTCTTATGCTTTAGATATCCTTGAAGTTGACTTAATATTGAAGCATTCCACATGAATGTTGAAATTGAGTGGTAGATGGAAATGTTTCTTGCATATCTGCAAATTAATATCCGTTTGCAAATGATCATTATTGTCATAAATAAAACTCCTTGGAGGCGTGCGTTGTGACTTCATATCCCAACTTCATTGGAGACCTACATTGTGACTTCATATATTGTACATTTGTAGTAGTGGAAAGTAATCATAGGAGGAAGGGGAAAGTTATTAAAGTGGAATAGACTCCCAACATAGGGCTACTACATTGGAGTAGTAAGAGCTGCAATTCTTATGAGAATCACATAGATAACAACTACAAACCAAGGAGGACCCACAAGGCATGACACCAAAACCATTAGTGATGTTAATGGCAGAGTGAAGGAGGATGCTATAACATTGGGGACCTACACTCCAAAGGAATGGAACCCTAGCATGGGAATGTGCCGCTATGGTAATGAGACTCGAAACTATTACAAACCTGATATATATAGTAATTATTATTATTATTTGAAGGAAAATCTCATGGGAAATCCAAGGGATGCTTCCCGACATTTGTGGATGATATCCCTTGTAAACATGTTGACATAGACTTCTTTATTTAACCTAAGGGGATTTGGTTTGGAGCTTCCAAAGAAAATGGGCAACTATTGGAACGGCCCATTTTAGGAATTTTGAGAATTTTCAAGGGAGTAGAGGCATAATTCTTTCTCTTTCTTTGTCTTTGTAGAATCATGTGATTTCTTATAGTTTCGATTCAGTAGGCATGTGTGTTTGGGTCATGTTCTCGATTTAGGACCACATGATACATTTTTCTGTTTTGTATTCCCCTATCCTTAGCTTTGAGCAAGAATAGTTGTGGAATTGGATGGCCTCTTCGTTTTTGACAACTTAATGCATCTTTAGGGGTCACCTGACCATGTTTGAGTGCGAAGGAGACAAGTGTGGAGGTGGGGTTTTATAGATGGACTTTATATATTGTACATATGTAGTAGTGGTATCCCATTGTCTATATTTTCTCTTTTTGCTTTCAAAAATAGTGTTGGTGATTTCCAAGATGCTTATTGCATGATAATCCTTTGCAAGGTCATTATTGGGGATAATGATATGTTGGCTCATTTTATTATGAGATATGATTTGTTTGTTTCCTTTAATTCTATGTAAAACGGAAAGTCCTCAAGATTTGATGGTTTGCATTATGAAGTCTCTAAGTTCATGTGGGACTTTATTGGGCATGATATTTGTTGTTTAGATGTAGATTTTTCTTTTCTAGGTTCCTCAATGAGTCCCTCAAGTCTCAATTATTTCTTGATGAAGCTTATTCCTAAGAATAAAATGAGAGACTATATAGGTGTTTGGTAGCTTATTACTTTGCTTACCATTTCTTACAAATTTGTGGAAAAGACTTTTGCTTTGAGGATCTAGTGAGTTTCTAGGTATGTAGTGTGACCGAAGTGGACTAGGTTTAGCCAGGGGTCTGGTCAGCCTGGGAGGAAATCGAGTGGGCCAAAGAGATAGGGAAACAATGCCTTAAGTTGAAGGTTGACTTTCAAAATCCAATGATCGAGTTGGTTGTTCTTTCATCTCTGAGATACATTGACGTGGTTAGGTAATGATTCACAGTGTGTGGGTATAATGAGTGATCATTTCACCAATTCCTTGGCTTTCGTTTTGTCATAAAGCCTTATCCCTATGGATAGTGTTACATTAGTTGATTCAATAGGGCCATCCTTTGGTGCCTTATGAATGAGGTAAAATTCTTCCCCACATAAAACTTCAATGTGTTAATAAGAAAAACTAGGGAAGTATATATATACCAACATAGGAGCCCAAATGACACATATCAGAACTAGCAACAAACATATGTCACTAAAGAATTTCCTTGCCTTACCTTGCTTTTTACCTAGTTGATGCTCTACTCTAGAAAGAGTTATATCACACTGGACCAAATACAAACTTGCACAAATAGATTCCAAATGAGTATCACACAAAATTCATTATGTCATGTTTACAAAGTAATACATAAAAATTTTGCATGATTTTTCATGAATCAATGAGATGAAAAATGTATAATATATAACATATAACATATTATCTCTTTATTTTCTTCTTCCAATCTCTTCAATATTTCCCATTCGCTATCCTTATTTGCATCTTTTTGGGCTATAGTAGCTGCCACCCGCTTGTCAGCAAGTTCCTCAGCTTCACGTGCCCGATTGGTTAGTGAAAAGTACTCTTTAAATGAAAGTGTAATTGATAGGGTCTTGGCCTCGGAATATCCAACAATTGACTCACTCTGATTCATATCCTTAATCCTAGCAAGAGATAATACTTTTTATGCCCAAGCTACTTCCGCCATTTTTATAGCTGCTTATAGCCTACTCTTTGCAATTCTAGTACCAACCTTTGATTGTGCAACTTCTTCGTTTTCTTTACGCATATCCTCTCTCATTGCTTTAGCTTTAATATTGTCTTTATCTACCTCAGGAGCTGCTTGTTGTAAGGCTCTATCATAGCTTCCTTGGATTTCCTCTCTCCATCTTGCTGATTTAATTGCTTGTCTTGTTTGATTCAATTCAACCCCTATAGAAGCAACTACTGGATAAGACTTTGCTATCCTTTCCCATGTTTCTTCTAGAATTTCACTTTCCCTCTCCAACTCTTCTCTGAGTGGCTCAATGGCACCTGCTAAATAAGTTGCCTCCTGTGTCGTTTTGTTTATATTTTCTCTCATCTTCCCTAGATCTACTAGAGTTATATATTCAACTTTAGTTTTTTTAACCTCTCAACTCTTTGCAAGATCCAGGTCATCCAATTCTTTAGAGAACGAATTTTCAACTACATGCATATCTGCTCCTAGTTTAAGTTTCGACTCTTTAACAGCTGATAATTCTAGTTTCAAGCACTGCAATAAAGAGGATGAGGCATCGAGGTTTAACATTAGATCCTTAACAAGAACTACTTCATGATTCAGCCTAATTAATTCTTGGCCGACATGCTCTATTTCTTTCCCCTTCTCCCCATACTCTCGTTGTTTGGCCACAGCTACAACATGTTGATTTTCTTTTGTTTCCATATATAAGCTCTGCGCTTATCCAATAAATTATTTGTGGTCATAAATTCTATGATTAGTGCATCTGCCTATTTTTTCACCTCTTCAGAAGCTGCTAATGCATCGATTCCATTTTGAAGAGCAATGTCCCTTAATTTAACTGAACATAGGTATTCTGAAATATCATTCTCAAGCTCCTATTTGACAGCTTGTAGTTCTAAGATTACTGAGCATTTACTTTCTTTTGAACCTCTAGCTGTGTCTTTGTAATGATATTTTCTTCATCCAAAATCAACATGGTTCTTCTCCGTAACTCCTAGCCTTACAAATTCAGTGTCAAGTGTTACTTGCCTTTCTAAAGTGTTAGCACTCTTCAAATTTTAGGTTAATTCCTTTATGAGATACATCGTTTTTTCCATCTCCAATATAGCCTATGATTTTTCATATTCTATTGCAATCAAAAGTCCTTTTAGTTCTATAAGCTCTTCCTCCATCTTTTGAAGCTCGGCTGCTACATACTGGTGTCTCTATACAGACAGTTTTTGTGTTGTTTTGTACCACCTAATATAAAGCCTAGAATATCATCTTGCAAGTCAATTAGAATAGTTGTAAGAAATAATGTTGAAGAAAATAGATCTTTCTTGAAGTTCTTGTTTTGAGTCACAATTTCATTCACTCATAACTATTGTATTACAGGTTATATGAACAATATGAGTTGATTACTTATCTATAAGATACAAGCTCCATTCTAGTAAAAGTGTTAATAATAATAATACAACCCACAATCAATAGTGCCACTTTATATGGTCTTAATAGAAAGGATTATACTAATAGATAGTGTGATTGCCTAATATAGCTTATCCATATTGTCAAGGTTACATCTATGTTAACTATGTACAAACTTGTGAATACGGGTTGTGGGTTGTGAAGATCATTGATTATGAAAACTAGTGTATTGAATTCTTACAGTGGTAAAGAAATAGGGCATGATTGAGCTAAGTGTATTGAGCTTGAGCTATACTATCGTTCATAAGGGTACTAATCCCATGACTATGACTACTCTGATATTCTACCATAATTGTGCCACAACCTTACTGTGATTGATCAATGATAGATACCCATATAAAATAATGGAAAGCATAGGATGGATTGTACATAATGTAATAAGTATTAGTATTATTCAACAAGGTCATGACTCTTCCATAATATTAAGTGCATAGATTGGTATCATTACAACTATTAACATATATTCTAATATGCATAATCCACCAGCTTGATCATATATCAATATCCTATAGGTACTGATGATCAAAGTGTATTCTATTTTGCTTATATTTGCATATGCCTTCTTGTCACATCCATTATTACATTCATGGCATGGTAGTGGAGGAATTGGTATCAGAGTAGTATAGAAAGATGAAAAAAAATGTAAGATTCAGAAGTACCTCCTATCCTTAATGTTTGACAGAGGGTGTTCGGTATGTTATAGATGCAACAATGAAGCATTCATTTCACTTGATTGTTAACCCCTTTCCCAACAAAAGGTTTGAAAGAAATAAAATTCTTTTCATTCAAGAATGGGATGTCCCTTGCTTCACACATACGTGGGGATCCTTGACACCATCAAAAGATCCCCATGCCATATACAAATCTATTTCTAGAATTTTCAGAGTTCTAGGAAGCTTTATGTTAACAAGTTTCTAGATTCCTCCATAGGAAAATCTAACTTGATGACACTCTTGGATTGGAAGAATTTTGTTGCTTTGAAAGGCCATTTCATTAGACTTCTCCCTACATTGATGGTATCAATGGGAATATATATTTTTCAATCTATGTATGTCTTATTTCTTCTTTACTGCTAGTCATTGTCACTAGTGGTAGCTCTTGATAGTTCTTTAGGTTGACATAATCCCTTATTGGTATGCCAAGCATGGAATTTAAGGCAGGAAAATAAATCCATATAATATGGGTTTATGCATGATCATCATGGGGAAGGGAACTGCTTGTGAATGTTTAAATATGGGTTGCTAGGCTAGAAATCAAGACTACTTGCAATGAGACAATCCACAAGATGGAATATTTGGAGAAAATGAGTTTGGATTCTAGAAAGATTATTATAGACATGTAGTGTGAAGGAGAAAATCTACAGGAGAACAAGAGGATGTGGTTGTTTATGGCATATTCTTTTGTTTCGCTATGTTTTGAATGCTTTAGGAACATGGTTGGAAGGGTAGAGAATCAATATGTTTTGGGAATTTCTTTGCCATTAAAGTAGATTTTAATAAGATTGTTTGAACATATCAATTGAAATATGTCTCAACCTCTACTTATTTTTTTTGCAGGTGATTCCTCCTGTAATCAGAATTGTCATTGGGCATGACATGTGGGTTTCTGCATTATGTAAGAAGCTTAAGGATCGTTGGTACCTGGTAGGTCATAACAATAGGACATGATTGTTGTAGTTCAACAACATAGTTCTAGAATCTGTTATTCCACATCAAATGCAATCAAATTTTTAAATGTGTTGCGATTGAAGTAGCTTATTTACATTCATATATAGGTAGCTAAAGGGGAATTTCCAATTATTGTAGCCCATGGGTGAGTGTTTAAGCCTCAAATATTTTTGTTCATGTATGGATTTTATTTGTCTGTGATCTGAGGCTTCCCTTCTTGTGCAAAGAGGAGAACATAGCATACAAGTAACTTGATCCTGGTCCCCGGGTGTTGATTTTGAAAGCACTATGTGAGATTCAGGTTGAGGTATAAAACATATTTGCATTTCTATTTTTGTGGTATCATCAAAATGCAATGATTCCATTCGTCATATGTTGTGACCAAGTTTAAAGAAAGGCATGAATTTGTTGGTATTTTACCTTTAGTGTACTTTTGGTGATAATATATATTTTTAAATAAAATTGCATTTTTCCTAAGTAAAATTGTTCTTGGTTGCCTCATAATCAACATCGAATTTCTGTTGTAGTGCTTCCAAAATAGTTCATAGATAACAAGATCTATGTTTTTGCAGTCAAAAAAATATTTAAGTGCTTGTGTGGTGGTGCCAATACTTACAAACCATTACATCTATATCCATGTTTTTTCAGATTCTCTTTAGTTGCATATTTTTCTTACATTTAATCTTTCTGAGAACAACTAATTAATGCGACCATTATATTTTGGCCTTTCATACATGACAGCAAGAGGACATTCAACTCCATATTTATAGTTCTCTTAAGCATGTAGTTCAGATCTCAGCATTTTGTAATAAGCGGATTGAGGGGGATTCACATGGAACTTCCTACTGGTAAAGTTGTAGATATTATGGAGACTTTGATGTTGCATTCTTGTTTATAGATTGTTGTGATTCTCATGATTTGAAGGACATATTAACCTTATTATGAGTTCATTTGCTACAATTTTAGAACTTATACCGTAAGACTTAATTATTTCTTTTTTTTGGTAGATAAGCACCCACGAGGGGATTTGAACCAATGACCTATCTCAATGAGTTCCTTAACATTGCACCCATTCATCGTCAATCCAGAGCCCCATGAGCCCCTAAGCCTTAATTGCTATAAGATGGAGATTCTGGAAATAGATTGCACAAAAGAATCAAAATTTTAAGTATGTGGGTGCTTGCTTCGTTGAGTGGGACAATAGGTAGGATCATGAGAAGTGGTATTAAAGAGCCATATCTCTAGGGCTTGTTTTACCAAACCTGTCTTTTTGCTTCTTTTTGGTTCATTCCTTGTCTTTCTATTGGAGTATTTACTATTGTTATAATTGATGTGTTCAGCATGTTGTATTCCTTATTTGATTTGTTTAGGAAGTTGTGGTAAATTGATTCTAATACTTATATGTTGGATTGATTTTAAGGCATGAGGATGATTCGATTATTGGTCACCGTTTATATAGGGAGATTCGGAAGATTGAGGTAAAACGTAAGACTAGGGTAAATGTCGTTTGTCCTTGTCAGTGGGAAACCATAGCAACCAATTTTGATGAATTTCAAGTTGTAGCAGTAAGTAATTTAGTATACATATATCTTATCATGTTCACAATTTTTATGATATCCATTGCAATCAGAAGTTTAAAGGTTTAATTTGTGATAATTGTTGTGTTATATAACATATTTCATTACATGAAGAATAACAAACTTAAAATGATAGATAAGTAAGTCACCTTATAATGTTAAAGCCATTTTTCACATACCATATGTAACCTCAGATGTCAATGCTTTGTTTCAACTATTTGTAAGACACTTGGTAATGAATAATTTTAACAACTAGGATATCGGATCTCTGCTTGGGTTGAGTTTAGTAGTGAATTCACTTATTCAAGCCATCTCCCTCATCCTTTATGTCACATGACACTCACTGCCCTAAGCTAGCCCTGACTAGCCTGCCAACACTATCATAAGTCCTAAGGCACCCTTAATGATGAAGTCTAGGCTAGATTATAGACCTTTCAATTTGTCATTTCGAGGAGCTAGAAACTAGAAGTCCTCTATCCAATAGCAAAGGCTATTAGATAAAGGAATTTTAGTTTCTAGCTCCTCCAAAATATGAATTAAATGGTCTGAAATTAGGCCTAGAATTCATCATTAAAGGCACCTTAGGCCTTATGACAATGTTGGCAGGCTAGTGAGGGACAACTCAGGGCAGTGAGTGTCGTGGGACATTGATGCAGGAGCATTGAGCCCAAGGGAAATCATTGTAAATAGTAGACATAGGGGGTCAAGCATTTTTAGAATTATTTCCCTAAATTCCAAGTCAGTTTAATATTTAGGCTTTTAAGTGTGATTAATTAGATATTCTCAAAATAGATAAATGAGAACATAGGGAGAGATTTAGGCATAAAAGCAATGAATGTGGACCATTAAGGAATAAGGAGGCTTTTTGTTTTAAACAGAGAAAATATGGAATAAAGCCTTAAGAAGCTTTTTCTCATGGATGCATGCATGTAGAGATTTAGAGCTTTTATTTGAGTGATTTAGGGAAAGGATGGGATTAGTAATTCAATCCCAATTCTATATATATGTATGTAAGCCTACGGGCAAAGAGAGGCCAATAGTGTTGAGAATTTGGCTTGTGCGAAGAGGCCACAAGTATTGATAATCATGCCTGTGAGAGAGTGAGGGTCTTGTCTAATGAAACATTAGGCCTGTGTGCCTGTGCATGTGTGTGAGCGAGACCAAGGAGTCTCGGATGTAACCTGCTTTTACATTAATATATATGTGGAGTTAATTCCTGTTGTGTCAATTATGTTGGAAATTATTTCATGAATGTGTGAATTATGATGAATTCGTAGGTTCTGTAGGTCGCAGACAGAATTCTGCAGGACACAGAGGAATAAGTAATTAAGAGGAGCCTTTTTAATCCAAGTGAAGACAGAATAGCCTTGGAGGAGGATTTACAGCGATTCAGAAGAATCGAAGTGGAGCGCATTGAACCATTAAACTCTGTGAGAAAGACAGAGACTAAAGGGAGCGAAGGGCTTAAACCCAGAAGGAAGAGCGCACGGCGAAGTAATAGAAGACCAGAACCTTTTTAAGAAGCAATTCATGAGAATCACAAAGAAGTGAAGACAACACTCAGCAACCGTTGGATTAGTTAGATCAACGGCTGAGAGCGTGTCGCATCGGCGAAGATCTTTTTAAAGTAATCAAGGGGACCTTGAAGATTTGCGAAGAGGAAATAACGATTAATCGTAGACCATTGGATCGTGGCCAGATCAACGGTCACGATTAAATCGCATATTGGCGATCAGAGAAGTGTAATAGCCTTTGGAACCGCCGAAGTATAAGCTCCGACATTCCGGAGCCGAAATCATTCTAAGGGAGAGTATAAAAAATGCGTTGGGTCCACAAAACCCATCACATTATGGAGGCATTCCGGATCTGAAACATTATAAGGAAAAGCTTAAGGGAGGTGTCGGGTCTGCCGAGACCGTACATGTACCCGCGATAACAACCCGCCGATATTACGGATCCGAAACCAGTATAGGAAGGAGCATAAAGGGTTGTCGGGTCCGCATCACGTTGGAGATTGGAGTTAAGGGATTGTTGCGATGACTGATAGGTGGAACCGCCGATAATTATAAAGGTGGTCGTATAAGATTTGAAGTCCGGGCATTTGAATTGGAGGGGGTTTTATAATGTTTTCCCATGTATTTATATATGGTTGGCTGCGGGGGTTTTAAATACTTAAGGTATATATTGTAATGCTTGTGGGATTTAAAGCTCATGGGTGGTGGCTTCCGATAGTATTAAAAGTGCCGATAAATGGATGGCTCTAGTTTAATGTAAGTCCATGGTTATAAAAGGCTTATAACCTAAACGCTTCCGATAGGGCTTTGTGGGTTTTAACCACAGGCCCAAGGTTTGGGAGATTTATAAGAAATGGGATTTTGGCCTTATACCAAGATCTCTTTTCATCAAACATAAAGGATGATGGAGATGGCTTGAACAAATGCATTCACTACTAAACTCAACTCAAGCAGAGATCCACTATCCTAGTTGTTAGAAGTATTCATTACCAAGTGTCATACAAATAGTTGTAACAAAGCATTAACATCTGAGGTTACATATGGCATGCCAAAAAATGGCTTCAACCACAAGGTTGAGAAAATCCCAGGTAAATCTTTCAAGAGATTGTGGACATGAGTCTTGCTGCCATTTTAGCCAAATCACATGCATACAATTATCTTCTATTCAAAAGTACACTTTCAAGAATAAACTATAGCTTTTGGCTTATGTTTGTGTGATGTGGATTCTAATCCACAAATTTCACCCCTAGAAGAACTTGTCCAAGGAATGAAAAAACATTTACAAAACCTTAAACTATGAGTAGAGAAGCCTGTTGCTTCAGTTGGTGCTTCTATTTATTTACAGAAAAATCCATGAATGACCTTGCTAAAGCATCGATGCAAAATTTCTAAAAATGCTACATACTGCAAGTTTCTTTTACATTAATCTCTTTCTTGGAAAGATGTTAATTAGAAATTAATTCCATTATATGATTCGAGGTACATGAAGTCTCTTTTATTCTCACTGTGGTTTTAATTCTACATAAATATAAATTAGTTCCATTATATGATTCAAGGTACATGCAATATCTTTGCTTCTGATTTTTGTTTTAATTTTGCATAAATATTCCAGGATGTTTTAGTATGGCTAGTCCAATAATTTTTCTTTCTCCATTAGAAAGAACTCCTAAAAGCTGACAACGTTTACTATGTACAAAACATGCATTGATATATAGACCATTTCAATGGCTAGAATGAGTGATGAATGCCAATTTAAATGTAACTTGCAATCTCCCCCTGATTATTTTAGCATTAGATATTCTTTGGAAAAAATATCGAAATATTTTTACCTTTAATACAGGTGTTGGAGAATTGACATTCATCCATGGAAACTTCACTTGAAAAATATTTTCATTATTTCTCTTATACAAGTTATTCATATGATATCAAATTTCAAGATATGTATTGTAATATACCCAAATTTCCACTTTACAGATGCCTCGGATTTAACACATTTGTCGATTCAACAATTTATTGAGGGTACTAATTTTTTCTCTGACACTTTTGCAAAAGGAGCAAGAGTAGTTGTTAGAGAGGAAAAATAGGGTTTCGTTTTGGTCAAGATGAATCCCCTACTTGGTTGAATCATAAGTCAAAGCTTATGAATCTCTGGGAGATTATTTCTTATTTGGGTAGGTCCTTCGGTAAATAGTTTTTCAGCTATTGATTATTGGAGATGGATAATAGAAAAGTTTTAAAAAATAAAAATTCAAGCTTGGAGTAATATTGACCTACTGCCTTCCAAGAAGATTGCAATTGTTGATAAATTTCTAGCAGTGGGTCAGAATGGTTTCTATCCTCTTTTATTCTCACGTAGCCTATAAAATGCTGGAACGGGTACTCCAAAAAATTCTATCTTTTTTTCTTCTCAAGTAGCCTATAAAATGTTGGAACAGGTACTCCAAAAAATTTATTGGGCAAGCAAGGTGGGGTAAAAAAGATTGATATAGTGTCTCTGAGTTTTTTTTAATTGCACATTACCAAGTGATCAAGGGGGATTGGACATCCCCAACATTAGTAAACACATGATTTCCATTGTCCTTTTGATTTGTGTAACATTTCTACAAAATTTCCATTTTTTTGGGATTCTCTCAAACGTTTATATACTTTTTCCCTGTAAAGGTTTCCAATGTTCTAGGACATTTATGTGTGTAAATTTCTTTTTAAATTTAACCTCCTTGCTACATGCTTTAGAAGATATATAGAAACTCAAATTTTGATTATATTTCACATTCCATATTATTCACTCTCTCATTGGCTTCCACACTCCCACTTCTATCGATGTTCCTTTGCACCTCTCAGTGCAATTGTTAGTTTTAAAATGAATGCATGTATATGAAATTTCAAGGACTAACATATCTCTCACATAATTCATTAAAGGGTGCTAACTCAATGGAAGAGCGTCTGCTTTATAAGTAGGAGGTTGGTGGTTTGATTCCACTGTGTCCTAATATGAATTAATCAATGATATTGTAATTTATTTTTAATTAAATACTTTTAATATTGGTTTATTTCAATGGTGAGATATTTTCTAGATTCATTATTTTATTGTCTCTAATGAGACAAAAAGTGATGTTCTATTATATTTGAATGTAATTTTTTATTGTCTTTAGAGAGACAATAGTTAGGATCAAAGATATTGTCTCCTTAAAGACAATATATCTTTAATCCCAACTATAGTTTCTAGAGAGACAAAAATGAAATGGTCTCTGGAGAGACAAAAATGCTTGTGTTATATATTGTGTTTATAAAGACAATATTTAAGACAATTTAATTTGACACCATATTTTAAGACAACATAACTTTCACACAATTTAATTTGCGACACCCACTTAAACAAACTATTTAAGACAATACACAAGTTTTCTTTTGTCTCAAGTTAAGACAATTTACACAAAATTTGTCTTAAATATTGTCTTAAACCCCCACCACCCCCCACCCCCCCCCCCCCAACCTTGTGTTGTAGTGTCATGAGTACTTTGTATTAAAAAATAATTCTATTTGTGAGTCTTTACTGACACAATCATATTTATCACTTTCATAGATATAAGCTAATAGGTTTATATGTCGCAAAGGTACAACCCATATTAATAAATGCTAATTATATATAGAAAAGAAATTAATAATTATCGAATATATCTTATTAAATTCTAATTGTTTTTGGTAATTAATAACTATGTAAATAATGATAACTATATTATTTTATATTTATATATTAATAAAATATTAATTATATTATATTATTTTTATATATTAATAAAATATTTTATATTGTTATATCAATATATTAAGAGTTATATATCGAATTATAATATAGTTATTTTATAAAATTTAGGTTTAATTGGTGTATTCTCAAGACCACTTGTTTGTGGGACAAGGGATCCACATTAGTTGACGGATTTGAGTGCTAAGTATATGAAAGGATACATATTATACCTCCCTCTTATTTTGAGTGTGTGACCTTTTAGGAGGAAAAACCTGCTCTTAACCGTTAGGTTCACTCAAATTTTATCATGCTATGGTCAATAATTAATTATACTTATTTATCTCTCACCATCATATTATAGTCAATAATTATTATATATTTATTATTTTGTATATATAGATAATATTAACTATATATACACTATATATTAAACTAAAATATAATATAATATTACTTATATATATACAATACATTGATATAATTTAATATAGGATTTATATTATAGGAATTAATAAACCTAATAGATTCATATTTTAACTAAAGAAATAATAAACGCAAGATATTTATATTATAAATCTAAGTGATAAATAAATACAGTGGATTATTAATATTATAGATGAAAGTAATTAATCAATATAGGCCATAAATATTATAAATAGAAGGGATTAATATTATAAGCCAAAGGCATTGTAAATACTAGGATTAAAATTATAAACCTTAAGATTATTATATTAGACCTACGATTGGTATTATAAACCCTAGGGACTATTAATATTATCAACCTTGGGATCTTATATTATAAGCCCAAAGGATAAATAAACCGTATATATATATCTATATCTATATCTATATATCTATATATATATATATATATATATATATATATATATATATATATATATATATATATATATATATATATATATATATATATATAAGCTCGACATTGGTAAGGCTACATCATGGTCATGTCCAAGAATAACACCTAAATAGGGTTGAACCGATTACATAGCATCTAGGAGTGTCTTAATAGTGCACTTGATCACAGTTTATCAAAGGCATTGTAGATTAATATTATAAATACAAGGGATTAATATTATAAAATCAAGGCATTAATAGACCTAAGGGATAAATAATATAAACCCAAAGGATTAATAAGATGAGGTGTTTATTAGTATTATATATCCAAGAGTATAATAAACTGAGGGGATTATAAACCCAAGAGAATAATAAACCTAGGGGATTATAAGCCCAATGGATTAATCTTAAATAAAATGATTAATAGTATATACCATAGGATTAATACTAAACCTCAAAATATAAACCCTAAGAATAATATTAAATCCTAGGATTTATATTATAAACACACCATTATAAAATACTATGATTAATATTATAAACCACATGATTATAAACTTTAAGATTATAAATCCTAAACACTGAAACATATATTATAAACTAGAATATTAAACCCTAATTTATTCAGTGTCATAACAAAACATTGAATAGGTTGCAATGTAATGAATCATTGTGACATTGATTCTCACATTGCTTGTCACATTGTGATGATGTTTGTCACACTACGATATTGGATAGATTTTCATACGATTACAACATCACGGTATTGTACCCTAATATTAAACCAAATATTATAAACCAAACATTAAATCCTATTAAACCTCTATATTACAACAAATATTATAGACCCTAACATTATAAACCCAAGAGAATAATATTAAACCCTAGGGATTATTTTATAAACCTAGGTGATTATGAACCCTAGGATTAATACTAGAAACCCATGGATTGAAAAAGAAAAGGGATTAATATTATAAACCTAAGGCATTAATATTATAAATTCCTGAGATTAATATTATAATCTTAAGGGATCAATAAATAAAAGAGATTATCAATATTATAATCATAATAAATTAATCAACACATGAGATTAATATTATAAACACAAGGGATTAATATTATAAATCATTGGGATTAATGTTATAAGCCCACAATATTTTTTTTTGCTAAAGAAAGAGTCAGTCCTTCTATTATCTTGTCACTAAAAATATATTACATAAATTACAATGCGCTCAAAGAGGAAGCGGCTTGAAAAATAAAGCAAATCTTCCAGCATAGGGAAGAAAGGAAACAACACGAGAAACGGGCCTAGGGCCCAAGAAAAACCAAACTCACGGCCTCCACTGCCCTAAACAAAAACCTGAGAACCCGAAAAAACAATAACCAGACCCAAATAGGGGAATATAGACTTTATCAAAAGATTTACAGTCTGTTGGGGTTCACCCAGACCCACTAACCTGCTCATCAAACCTAAGCCCTTGATCTATAGCTCCATGATCCAATGGCCGAGGGAAATATCGAGCAGAGAAGAAGCAAGAGGAATACCTGCCTGATGTGGGTGGTATTCTATCTCCTCGAAAAGCCACGTGTTGAATGATGAGCGGCATCGCATCCATTTCTGGAAATCCATTTTGTGTTTCGAGGGCACCCGATAACTCGGAAGTCACTTTGACACCTGATAACACAAAACCATTAATTGGACCCAAAGAGGGGAATGGAGACTTTATCAAAAGGATTTCAAGTCCGTCGGGTTCACCTAGACCCACTAACCTGCTCATCGAACCTAAGTCATTGATCTGCTGCTCCATGATCCAACAACTAAGGGAAATATCGGGGGTGAAGAAGAAGGAGGAATACCCCCCAATGTGGGTGGTATTATCTCTCCTCCAATAACCATGTTTTGAATGCTAAGTGGCATCGTATACATTTCTAGGATACCATTTCAGGTTTTGAGGGTGCTCGCTAATCCGAAAACCACTTTGATACTCGATAAACCCAAAACCACAGAAACTCTGCACCTGCTGCCCTCCATTCATTTGAGCCACCTGTTATGGTCGATTCTAACAATATTCCTAGTATCATGCTCACTAACCGAGCTCCCTTTAGCCCCTCTAAGAAGGAAAACTATGGTGTTCCTCTGCGAGAACCGAGTATGCCCAATGTTAGGTTGTCTTTCTATCAAACCCCTGTCATCCATTATTGAAAGGTTAACTATTAGGTTCCCTATTTGTGCTGATATTGCTCATTTCCTGTGAGGGCTAGAGCATAACAACCCTCACATAGTTGACCTATGAGTACCAACTCCCACAAGTCACACCTGTTGTCTCTTGTGCATCTCACCCCTTCATTGGCTAGACAGTCCACTACTCTGTTGGCATCTCTGTGCACATGTACAAAACTGAGAGTTCATAGAATTCTTAGGTGTGATTGAATGTGGTGATAGACCTGCAAATGTCTCCAATGTCTTGAGACTTTGTCTGGTGCAGTACCCGTGCTTAGCCACTTGATCGAATTACTACTTATTTTTGAGTCAGCCTCGATGATAGTATTATGTAAATTGTACTTCATCGGAATCTCCAAGTATTGCTCCGTAGGCATTAGTTTACCCATATTATTGGCGGCCTTCCCTAGGTGATTGTGAATGATGACTTTTATGTTGCCCTCTTCATCCCTTATGACTCCTCCATAACCAGCATCCCTAGGGTTACCTTTTGAGGCTCCATCTATGTTGAATTTTAAAAAGCCTTGAGGAGGTGGTTACCAGAAAGCCTTTCCTTTTGAAATATGTTTTTTTTTATTATTAAGCCTTGAGGGACATGAGACTGTAGTCCCAACATCTTCAGAATGGGAGCATCCTGAAGACCTGGGGGCTTTCGAAGAGATTGCTTCCAAAGGGCATTCACCATTTCTTTGAGATGTTTTAGGATTTGTGTTGTGATTCTTTAAGCTAGGCCAGATTTTCCTTTGAAGATTCTATTGTTACGTTCTTTCCAGACATTCGAGATCAGGAATCCTAGAATTAGAGCCCAGTCTATATTTACTATCTCATTTTCTAAGTAGTCCTTTCTTCAGTTCTTCAACATAACTGTGATGTCATTTTCATTCCTATCTATCTACTTGAAGATATCGATTACCCAATTCCATAAGGTTGAGGTGAAGGAGCAGAGTTTAAGAAGATGATTCATAGTTTCCTCCTGCAGGCCATATAACTGACATCTTGATGGACCAACAAAACCTCTCTTTTTGAGATTTTCCCAAGTTAGAATCTTTTCATGTTGAACCAGCCACCTGAACAGTTTGATCTTCATCCAGTGTGGGTTGTTCCATAGGTCTTTCCATGTCTTGTCAGGGCTTGGTAAGTTAATTCCCGTGGCTATTCTTTTAGCTTCTTTGAGGTTGAAGACACCCTCATTATTTCTACCCCATATTAGTAGACCATTCGAAGTTGAAGTCAAAATTTGTCTCTTTTCTAGAATGGCTTCCAGAGATTTAGCTTGGGTCTTCAACGAGATCTCCTCACTATAGTCTGGTAACTTCCAGATTATCCATTTACCAGTGTCCCTCGACTGGTCCCAATAGTCACTTACTTTTTTTAGTCCTCTGTTGATTGTGTTAATTTTGATGATATCTAGTTCCTCTCTACTAAGGTTATTTTCCTGCTGCTAATTGTCCTCCCAAAACCAAACAAGATTTCCATTTCTGATCTCCTAGAAACTATGCTTCTAAACTAAAGCTCTATTCTCCCAGGCCTTGTTCCAAATATGTGAACCCCTAATGTGTCCCGTCAATCTTATGTGGTCTGTTTGCTACCAATCCATTACATATTTTTGTTTCCAGAGTTTAGCCCAGGGGTTTCTTATTTCCTTTAGCCATCTCCACCAAAGTTTTTCCCCCAAAACTTTGCTTAGAATATCCAAGTCATGGAGATCCAAAGCACCATGGGATTTGGGTTTGCAGACCTTGTCCCAAGCTACCAGAGCCCATTTCCTTTTCTCTTCCCCTTTTCCCTAGAGAAAATCCCTTTGAATATTCCTGATTAGTTGTAAGACTCCTGTTGGTGCCGAAAGGGATGATATGTAGATTGGGATGGTTTGAAGTACTTCCTTAGTAAGGACTAGCATACCTGCTAAATTCAAGGATCTGTTTGCCCACTTGTTGACTATGTCCTTCAATTTATTTGTTACAGACTCCCAAATGTTCTTACTTAGTAGTTTGTTAGTGAACGGTATTCGCAGATATTTTGAGGGAATAATATCTCTCTGAAAGCCTAGAATTCTGGAGAGATTTCTTTGAATTGAAATATCAGTATTGAAAAAGAAGACCTTATATTTTGTGAGGCTTACCTCAGTACTAGCAACCATTGCGAACTCACACAGTATTTGTTTGAAAGCTTTGGCTTCCTTAACTATGGGTGTGCCCTACAACATAGTGTCATCCACAAATTGTTGATGGGTCAAAGTGTTCCCATTCTGGGTGAGTCTATGTCTTTGTATTCTTCCTTCCTCCTTGGTAGAAGTGATCACTTTGCCCAATCCTTTCATCATGAGAATGAAGAGGAAGGGGCAGAGAGGATCCCCTTATATGAGGCCTCTTGATGGCCTGAAGGTTCTGGATGGAGAGCCATTGAGAAGAATTGAACAACTGGCAGTGGTAACAAGAGTCGCGACCCATCCTATCCAGTTGTGGTCAAAGCCATATGCTTTAAGAACTTCCCTGATGTAAAACCAGCTTAGTTTGTCATAATCTTTCGCTATGTCCAACTGTATTATCATCCCTTCTTGCTTATTACTCTTGAAGGAATGCACCACTTCATGAGCTTGAATGATATTGTTGAGAATTTGTCTACCTTCCACATATGTAGTCTTCTCCCCTGACACAAGTGTTGGAAGGAGGGGTTTGAGTTTGTTAGCAGTTACTTTGGAAATGATTTTGTACACCACATTCCATAAATCTATGGGTCTGAATCTGACTGGAGTAATGGCTTTTTCATGTTTGGGGATTAAGGCAATCAAGGATTCATTAAGTGCTCTCAGAACTATTTTAGAGTTTCTCGAGTCCTCCACCACAGCCAGAATGTCATGTTTGACTATTTCCCAACATGTTTTGAAGAAGTCTATATTGAAACCATCTGGGCCTAGAGCTTTCCCATTGTGCATCTCCTTGATTACTTCATTGAACCCTTCCTCCATCACTGGCCTATTGAGATTATGATTGTCTTCCCTGGTTAGAAGTTTTGGAATATGTTGAGTAAATCTTTTAGTAAATTGAGATCTCTCTGCCATGGTCTCCTTTGCAATACTTTGAAAATGTTGAACCAGTAGAGTTTCCATTTCCTTATGATTATCTTGCTCTATTCCTTGAGGATCTATAAGTTTTGTGATCCTATTATTAGCCGTGTGTACCATGGTGGACTTGTCAAAGAATCTTGTGTTTCTCTCCCCTTCCTTGATCCATTGCACTTTGTATTTCTGTCTCCAGAAGATTTCCTCCTGCTGGCATTTATTATCCCATTCTTGTTGAAGTGAGTAGGTTTGCATTTTCCTTTCCTCTGTGAAGCCTTATGTGATGAGAATTTGGTTAATTTCCTATAATTTCTTTTCCACTTCCCCTTTGCCTTTGAAGATGTTGCGAAGCTCATTTTTATTCCTTTCTTTGAGTTTTCTCTTGATGTGTTTGAGTCTATGATGTAGTAGGAACATTTTTGTGCATTGGGTGGGTATTTATTCAGTCCACCAATTTGCAATGTTGGTGAGGAAATCAGTGTGAGTGAGCTAGACATTTTCAAACCTGAAGGGTCTATTCCTTAGAGTTCCAATAAAGGAAGCTTCCATTTGGATGGGCCAGTGGTCTGAGCCTCCAAAAGGGAGGATGGAAGATGTCATGATATAACCAGTGAGAAGTAGATCCTTCGAGATTATGAATCTGTCTAATCTTGAGGCTACTTGGGAAGTTCCCCCTCTTGTGTTGTTCCACATGAAAATATCATTTATTATATCCATATCCACCAGTCTCATATTGGTAAGGAAGGCCCGGAAGGCTATTAAGCCACTCCCAAGTGTTCTAGTTCCCCCTTTTTACTTTGTAAGAGATATGATCATATTGAAGTGCCCCCCAAGTATCCAGGGCATTGCTGGATGACTTTCTCTCATTTCCTCCAGAGAGGTGAGGAGCCTGAGTTTATGATATAGTAGTTGAATACCATAGACATTACTGATCATGTAATAATCCTTATCACCAAAGAAAGGTGGTTTCTGGATGCCTCAGCATCTAGGATTCCAAATTTCTGAGGATTCCATAGAATGAGAATTCCTCCAACTGAATTAGCTTCTTTAACTTCTAGATGCTCATACTTAATTAGCGATTTTCTATGTTTTTCTCTAATTTTATCTACTGAGCATTTTGTTTCCTTTGTGAACATCATATCTGGTTTTTCTTCTTTTATTCTATTACTAAGATTTCTTTGTTTTCTTTTACTCCCTAGTCCTCTAATGTTCCAGGTTGTAAGCTTCATAATGATGGGTTTGTAAAGGAGTAACTGGTGAGATCTTTCATCTTACCTAAATTAATCATGAGTTTTCCACACTCTATCAGTAGTTCATTCTGTCTCTTCCTTCCTCTTTTCTTGCCTGGGTTTTTGGTGGAGTGTCTTGTTATTATCCCCATTGATTTAACCCCTATGTTCTCCTAGTTGTCATGGCTCCTTTTGACTCCTACAACCTTTGTGTGAGACCTATTGAGGAATAGTTGTTGTACTCTATCAAACTCCTCTTGTGGTAGAGTGTCAATTCCTTTGTTGCTTCCCTACTCTAGAAACTTTTCTAGTTCAAGGTTCTCTCTCTCAAGGATCTCCTGTAGGTCTTGGTCCTCTGTACCACCTTCGCTTGGAGTCATCTCATGGTCCCTTCCAAGTTCCATGGTGCTCGGTGGGTCCACCTTTTGTTCATTGTGTTCCTATATTATTTCCATGTTGTCCTCTTTTTCCTTCTCTTTTTGATAGTCCTCTGATTTCTTGTGCATTCCATTTTCTTCTCCTTCTTCTTCTAAAATTTCAAAACTAGTTTGACATGGTAACTTGCTTTCACTAAGTTTCTTTTGGGACCATTCCCCCCTCCTTTCCCTTTGCCTCCCACTTTTGTGAAACCTTCAAGGTCTTTTCCTTTGTTGGTTTTTGGGTATTCCTCGCTTTTGTTAAGTGGGCAGTATCGGAAGAGGTTCCCATGTTCATGACATTTGTGGCATCTGATTGGGATGTTTTCATAGTCAACTACCTTTACCCATTCCTCGTCATAAACATCTAGGATGAATTCATCCGGAAGTGCTCCTAATATGTCCATCTCTACACATATGTGAGCAAAGGAGGTGTATTTCCCTCGCATAGTTGCCTCCGATATCTTTATAAAATGCCCTAGTTTGTTACCTATAGCTCTCGAAGATTCTCACATCCAATAATATGAAGGTAAGCAGTATAGGGACCGATGTGAATGTTTCTCACTCCAGAACAAAGTTCATCACCCAAGGTCACATCTAAAGCCCTATGACAGCATAGAAGTAGGGTCCTCCTTAAAAAACCATGTCTTTGTCCTCTAGGTTAGTGCAAGCCACTGTGAAGAAACCCTCGGAGCCAAGATGTAGATTTATTGTTCCCTTCAGTTTCTAGTTGTTTCTTATCCATGTGTTCAATGCTTTCTCCATGGGCCATATACCCATGAACTTATAGATGATCGCGTAAGTTTCCATGTGGTCTCTATGCATCTGTAGTGCAGGATCATCTAAGACCACCCGGGGTTTAATTTTAGCCTTGGGCTTGCAAGGACATGTCATAGACCTTTTCTCAGTTCTCTGACTGTTGTCGCTATGATTCATTTCCTTCCTAGACTCCTTGTGGGTCCCTTCCATTTCATGGAAATTGTTGCTGCCTGGCTTGTGAGTGCCCGATGTCTTTGCCTGTATCTCTAGTGGATTCTGGGAATTGTTCAGACTCGCCTCTTTGCTTCTGTTTGAAACCACATTACTGTAGGAGGGAGTGGAGCTCCTTCTTCCAAGTCCCTCAATTGTTACCAGCTCGTTCCTATCGCCCCCTCTTCAAAACCCTAGTGCTTCAAAGCTCACTTCCCTTTCCCAAATATAAACCCAAAATATTAATAAACCCAAGGGTTTATTAATATTATAAACAAGAGTGATTAATAAGCCCAAGCGTTTATTAGTATTATAAACCCAAGGGATTAATTTTATAAACACAAGGGATTAATATTATAAACCAAATGGACTAATAAATCCAAGGGATTATTCTTTTGTAAACCCAAGGGATTGATAAAACTAAGGGATTATTAATATTATAAACCTAAGATATTTATAAACCGGAGGGGTTATAAATCTATGAGATTAATATTAAACAATAAGATTAATATTACAAACAGTAGGATGAATATTAAGCCCACAATTATTGTTATAAACTTTAAGATAATAAAACATAATATATTATTATGCATATTAAGTATTAATATTGTAAATATAAGGTATTAATAAACCGAAGGGACTAATAATATTTTAAAATCAAGGTCTTAATAAACCCAAGCAATTAATATTATAAACTTAGGGGAATAATATTGTAATAATTATATCTGTGAGTCTTAGGTACTAATCTTTATACCTAGTGCAAACTAGCCATTAGCATTGTGTCTTCATATGAAAATGGATCAACAATTTTCCCCTTAAAGTGGGTTTCTCACTACAAAATTGATACTAATATTTGGTTTTCTTCCTTTTTATTGTTATCGATCTCTTTCCTTTCATTAATAACTTTTACTAGATCATGTGAAGTGTATCCTCTTCCTCATATGAATTTTTTATTGAATGAGAATCATTTGTTTATGAAGCTACTCTCATAACTATATTCTTGAAAGAAAATATACCTACATAGAAAGAGGAGTACTAGGTGTTTAGAGGAGGGAATATATTCCTAGGGCTATGTGGCAATGTGGCATATAGCTTGGAGGTTGGACACTTGAGTTTATGAAGGTTTTTTTGAGGAGCATACTTTATGGTCAAGGTTCATTATGGACCCAAACATATACATTGATGAGAATAATTTTAACATGGTAATCACATTGCTTCTCATGGAGAACCATTGGGAACATGAGGGTATGTGATACACATTCTTAGAGAGATAATGCTTTTGTCAATAACACTTGGGAACCATTGTGCAAGATATACTCTTGGATTAGAATTTTTTTTGGGGAGCGCATCATCCTAGGAGAGGGGTGTCGAGTCCTATGAGAGTCACGCTTGATGCTTGTTTCACCTTAGTATTAGGATAAACCCCATTATGAAACTTGTACAACACTTTATTGTAGAGCACTCCACACAAGTTTACCTTGTTCGGTATTGTATGGACATAAGATTTGATATTATGATATCCTCCCTCACCTAAGTTACACATAAAAGATGCAGAGGGACTTCATTAATACACACTATAGTTCTACTCAATCCTATCTTCGTAATTGTCTTGGATAAATCTTGTATGAACAAAGATAGTTGGGTTTGTGACCTAAACCTTGAGAGAACACATGAATAAGAAAGACGCATTTCTGATGGTCCTAGAAATATTTCTCTTCTAAGATGCTTAGGTTTTCTTCTATGAGAAAATAGGGATTTAATTCTACAAGTAACACCTAGAGATGATGATGATGATAGAGAAATCAATTGTTTCCCTTATATAGATGACACCTTCATTAGTAATCTAACACTATCCTTTTGTGGTACATGGAGGATAGGGAAATACCATGGATATCCTTAGCTTGATGAGTCTTGAGCATAGTGTGATGTGTTTCTTAGAATAAAACTCTTTGATTCTATTATTGATGAATTTATCTAGGTCTTGGTGCTTTTGGTGATATAACAGTTGAAGTGTTGTGGTATGAGGACACGAACCCTAACGTTGACATATAGACATTGGGGCTACCACGTTATTTGTAATCCATGGGTTTTTTATGTAAGACAACTAGGGATTTTTTGAGCTAGAAATAATAACTCATATCACTACTACATAAATGAGGGTTTTAAGACAATATTTGAGAAATTTTTTGGGTAAATTGTCTTAACTTAAGAAAAAAAAATTGTGTGTTGTCTGAAATATTGTCTTTAAGGAGGCATCTCAAAAATTGTTATCTTAAAGATTATTGTCTTAAAAAATATTGTCTTAAAGATTATTGTCTAGAAAATAATTTTCTTAAAGATTATTGTCTTAAAAAATATTGTCCCTGTAAATACAATATTTAACACAAGCATTATTGTCTCTTATGAGACAATTTCATTTTTGTCTCTCCCGAGACAATTTCATTTTTTTCTCTATAGAGACAACACTCGGATTAGAGACAATATGTCTTTAATACTAGCCATTGTCTCTCTAGAGACGATAAAAAAAATTATTTAGAGATTACATTTCTCTCTTTAGAGACAATATAAAACAATGAATCAAGAAATATCTCACCATTGAAATAAATCGATATAAAAAACATTTAATTAAAAATAAACTACAAAATCGTTGATTAATTCATGTTAGCGCATAGTGGAATCAAACCACCAACATCTTACTTGTAAAGCAGACGCTCTTCCCTTGAGCTAGCTCACTTTAAAGAATTATGTGAAGAGTTATGGAAATCCTTAAAATTACATTTATAGCCATTGTTTAAAAAATAAAAATTACAGCTACACGATGAATTTTAGACAAAAAAAAAATTCATATTTCAACAGATTTGATGTTGTAACACCCCTCCTTATCATTTTTTATAAGTAGAAGTGGTTATTGAAAAGATTCAATTCCCATTGCAACTTTTTTGGAATGGGATCTAAAGGTTTATTTTTTATTTGCCAAAATTTCACACCCTCACCCTACTTACAAGCAGCATGAAGCTCAACTGATGCACCATCTGTTAAAGACTTATATTTGGTATATGGTAGACTATTCTATTTCCTAGAAGAAAATTTGACTCTATTGTTTTAGTTCTCATGTCATTAGAGTACATATTAACAAGCAGCCAATTCGTGATAGCATATGAGGCATAATGACATAAATACGATACTAACAAAAAAAAAAATTTGAACTAAAGTTCAAAAATATTATTTCAAATTTTGAAATCCCTCCCGTTGTAATTCCAAAAATGAATTTCCTCAATTCCTTATGTTTGTCTTGTCTTCCACTGCAACTATTAGATATTCCAAGGCCGAAAAGTTACCAAAGTTGCAAAGTGGAAGAAAATTACCACAAAATAATAGAGAGATAAATAAGAAGTAGTGAGAACGACACTGAGATTTACTGACATTCACCCTTGCATGATATGACATATTATATTGTTAAATGGTTCCATGTAAAGTAGCAGGTCTTTTCAGATTATATGTGAACTACCAATCTCTCCAAAAACATTATTATGGATCAAAGTTTGATAAGATCACCCAAAGTTTGATGGATCAAAGAGAGCTTGCCTAGTAGTGATTGAACTCTATCAGCAATACCTAAAGGGTGGAAATCATTTTCCAATAGATGATACAAATTTTTCACTTCTTGCAGAACACATGTCATGACACCTTTGGAAACCTAAAACATAATAAAGACACAAGTTACCCACATAAGTAGATGTTGCCACTTTCTTTTCATGAACCCAAAGAGCCTTTAAAGTCGGTACAATTAACTTATATTCACATATCCTCAAATGTTAACTTATATTTGAAGGTAAGAGTTAACATAAACCATATTTTTATAAATAATAATGGAGATATGTAGAACCAAATAGTTTGAAGTGAAGACGCTTTTGAATTATTAAAAAATGAAGCGCATTATGATTATATGGTACAGAAATTTAGTATAAGCTATAAATATAAGTAGATATAGTAAAATTTTTCCTAATATTGCACCACATTCTATCCAGTTATAATTGAAACCATGTAGCTTGCTAAAACAAAAACATGTACAAGCATAAAAAGTTCTTAGAAGAATATATGTGTGCTTTGACTTCTCAACAACATCAAGGAAAAACTTAATTTCAAAACTAAATGTTTTAATAATATCCATACCTATTACTCACCAACTTAGATAGAAGTGTTAGGCATGACAACTGCCAAAAAAACATATTATTATTAGACATATTGGAAGAAAACTCCTTGAACTAAGCACAAAATATAATACTTATACTAGAAAAACCTATATGAATGCAAGCATCTCAAACATTGACAAATAAACTTAAGCCTTTTCATTGAAATAACTTGCCACTTCCCTCGTATCCATTTTAGAATCGAGACTAAATCCAAAAAATTAAAAGACTGGCCATTCTTGAACTTCTTTCCTTCTCACTCTCTAGCTCAAAATGGTAAGCCCCATGCTTGTGATCATAGGGCATAATAGAAACAACATCCAACAATCCAGATGATGCCATCGGCTGCAAATCCTTCTATGCTAAGTATTTATTGTAGTTTTTCTAGAGGATATAGAGATTTTACCATGCATAAACATGATACAAATGAGTTTCTAATATTCAAAATATCTTTGTTAACTTTGAATAGCAAATTTTCGTCATTTGAGGTTTGGGAATACTCTTGACCATACACAAGGCCATCAATATCTTCAATAGATTGAAAATTTTCCTACATATCATATGCCATCCATCATAAGAAATAGTATAAGGCAAAAATATATTAAAAATAAAAAATTTAGCTCACATATTCTACAGTAGGTTCATGAAATTTCATTCAACCCAAAGCTTCCTCTGCAATAGGGTATTCTCCAATAATTAATTCCTACAAGCTCAAACTATATCAACCTTCCCATCTAGAAAAATATAATCCTATATCTAATTCAATGGATAACATTTTATATTTCTAGCCCCCATTCAATAATGATACCTTCTTAAAGGTGTGCCAAAAATCTACTCAACGTGATATTATAACTATGTACATCATGGGAAATATGGGTAAACTCCCAACCAAAGATAAATGGTTTCTAGAATATTACTTTTCTACAAATTTCCCTCATCCCATTTCACAAGTATGAACAATTGCATCTTCAGATAAGGAGAAAATAAAATGGATTTAAAGAAAGGAAGAAAATGGAGGGTATAATATTATTTATATGGTGTTAGCATGGATCCACATTAACCTTGAAAATATAGATGCCATTTGTCTTCTATATGTTTAACAAGGAAGGAATTATAGATCAATGTCTATAAGCTTATTATTGCATTTGTGAAAAATATGGCCCATATCATCTACAACTATTCTCTTTAATGTAACCTAACACACATCCATATGTTTTGTTGTCACTATCATAGCCCTATATCCTTATAGGTTAGTGATAAAGTATGACTACATCCTTAGAAGCAACACTTTCATTGCATTAAACATCATAAGCTTCATTCCCTCCCATGGGGCCTCCACCTAATGAATTGTCACATAGAACCTGCATTATGGAGTATTAAAAAATACCTTTAATTTCACTAGGTATTGATAAATACCTCCAAAAATCCTTTTTTCAAACCCCCCCCCCCCCCAATACATATTGCCAATAAAGAAAGCCTTTATTTTCACCAGATATCCTTTAAATTCCCCTCAATACCTATAAACCATTTGGTACCCTACAACTCCCCATAGTACTTATAATGCATTGACTTTATTCTTTACAATTTTAAAATTCCCTTTATGAATGAACATGGTAAGATATTGGTCAACAAGGTGAAGCCCCTCTACCCACTCCTTTATTGCAAATATTAGATTCTACAGTAGATTGGTGAGAATTCCTTCAAATTAGAGCTTCCTCTACAATAGGGTACTCTCCAATAATTAATGCCTACAAGCTCAAGTTATATTGAGTCAAAACATACAAGCCCACTTGTTGTCCCAAGATAAAGAGAAATATCTTTCAGAAGTAACCTCATCGAGCAGAGAACAGAGATTGCATACCTTGGAAGAAGGCTGAAATCTATGATTAGATCTGCATGGTTGTATGTGGTCTAGAGCTATCTTCAGGGGACCTCTCTCTTTGGATGTCTTCTCCTGTCAAAAAATGTTGTTTTCTGAATTTTGACTTGAGCTCTTTAATCTAGATGATTTTTGTTTTGATCCCTGGTCTGCATTTACTGCAGAAAAAGGTTTCCCTTGGGTGAAAGGTGAGGGCTTATGAGACACCTATATAGAAGCAAATAAAGATGAAGCATCACTTCCTACAACTTTTCTACCTACCCTTCTGCCATCAATGTTGATGGCAGGGTTGTGACCCATGACAAATTCATGACTGGAAGTAGTATTCCTTATAGTTGTCTTGTTGACAACATAAGACTTATCTTTTTCAAGTTGTGCCTTATTTGACCTCTATTTCCATATCTCAGCTCTCTAGGCTTTAGGAGTGTGGATTTGCCTTCCTTCATACATTCCAATTTGTTGGTCTCCAATCCACTCTCGCTATGAGCTAGCATTGTCTTGTATTTAGCCATTTTATTTGTAGGCTTACCTTTAGGAGAGTTCTTTACCATCTTATCTATAGAATAATGTGTACTTACATCCATAAATTTCTTCTTCTTTGTTGGCTTAGGAATCCCATGAAACTTAGAGGCTTTAGCTTGTTCTGAATGGCATGACATGATATTCATTTCATTGCTACCTTCTTTAGAGATCGTAACTACCGAAGATTTGAGTCCATTTGCAAAGGATATCATTGCACACAGCTCTTGATATCTATTACCTTCCTCTACATTTGGGACTCTATGCAAATTGTTGTTACTTTTGTCCTTCCTGAATGTGTCTTCTTTGTCAACCTTTCTTCACTTTAGAAAAGGAACATCATCCTGGATAAATGAAACCAATTAAAGTTAGATTTCATCCAAAATAGAAAACGAACAGTCAATTAGTACAGGACAACAAAAATAAAAAAAGGAGAGATAACTAGCTAGCAACCCCTACCTCATATGCTACCTTTTCTACATTTGAATTTCTCCATTCAACCCACAAGCCATCCTTCCAAACCAAAGATGACTTGAGGTTCCATACTTTGATTAGTAGTGTATCTACTTTTCTTGCAGAAGAAAACAACAGAATAACACTATGGTCAAACAACAAGGTTATGAGTAAAAAGAAGCACTAGCATCACTCTACAAGTTTACTGCAGTTCATAAATCTTCCCTGTAGAAACCCATGAGTCAGTCAAAATTTACATTTTGTTTCTTTACGATATGTTAATTCTATTTTTTTATATTGGTTTTCTACTTAACCATAGTGTCTTTATTTCCACAGTTTTTTCAACACCAAACTATATCTTATGATTTTACACAATTGGAATCTTCTTACAAAGGGTGATGTTGTGATCTTCATTGGATCAATATATTATTTGTCATCCATATCAATGATTTTAGAGTGAAACACTTGGAGGAGCTGGCTTACTCATTCTTACTAGTGGTCGCATTCACTAGTAATAGTGCCACAACACTTTGCAGCAAACACAGGATTACAGGGGCACTGGGTGCAACCACCAAGGCTATACGAGGGCATAGGTGACAGGTGAGTAATACAACAGATTGTAGGGGAGGCACAAGTTGCATGCAATAGTCACATTGTATGGGAGCCAATAGGTTGTATAGAGCAACAATTTTCTAGTTCAGTCAGCAATAATTGGTGGAAATCATTTTTTAGATGGAGACTGTACTAATCAAGGGTTCAGAAAAGATGAATCATTTTTCGTGGGTGTTGAAGGACTTAGCACACAACATATTTTTTATTCTTGTGGCTAGAAGGACTTAACACATGATATATTTTTTAATCAGATCAAGAGATGGAAGATTTAAGGATATATTGGATGAATCATCTAAATTCCTGCACTGAAAGGTAAGCGTTACCTTACTGCTGAAAGAGAATGGCATTTAGGAGATTTTTTATTAGGATATTCAACAATCAACATATGCAATGCAACTAGAAACCCATGAAAAAGTACATATGAGCTAAGGGGCTAATCATGGATGCATGAATAATCACTTGATATCTCACTTGGTAAATAAGAAAACAACCAGGGTGGTGTTCAAATCTCTAGTGGACCTGTTCCAGAGAGATAGCATGAAAAGGAAGATGATCTTCAGAAACATTCTGAACATACAAAAGGCATAGTCAGGTTGGGATGAGCAACCATTCTCACCCTCACAGTTGAATGTCTCACAGTAACTAAATTCATTATTTGAATAATCAAAAGAGTTAGCATTGTGATCAAAGAATTCAGAGGGATGTAAGAGCCCCTCTTGGTAATATTTGAATTTATGTACTTTATTTCTTGAGTTTGTTATAAATTTCACACTGAAGCCTTTTGTTAATCAATTTGATGACGATATTGTTGTAGATGCATTTCTTGGATTTTGGTTTAAAATAACATATGGTGATAAGAATATATGCCCATAAAAACACTTCAGAACAAAGAAATATGTTATGTAACCAGCTCAAGAAAAGATAGAAAAGATAGATCAACGCCTTAGAATTCAGCCTCTTCGAGGGGGCAACCTCCTTTACATTACATAAATGAACAATTCTTGGATGATTCAAATGACAAAACCTCCTTTCTATATATAGGAGTCTAAGGAGTCACAATATAATCTAGTCGACCTAACAATAATAATATAAAGCCACAAAAATAACAATAGAGGGATTCTATGGGGCACATTAATAACAATATAGGGGCAATAGGGGCACAACAATATTAATAAGCGGTACAACTACAATAGTAATGGGGTAATCACTAGTATTATAGGGACCCAACATGCTCCTCTACTTCAAGAAAGTGTTGTCCTCAACGCTTGAGTAGTTCTGGATACTTCTGCATAAAATTCTCATCCTCCCATGTGGAATCTTCAGTGGATAAGTTCTTCCACTTGATAAGATACTCTGAAATTGAACGATTTCGTAGTTGTCTAGTTCTTGTTTCTGTGACTGCTTCCGGTTCCAATATAACTTTTCTTTCCTCGTCAAGTTTTGGCAATATTGTTTGAACTGGGAGATTGTCGCCTATAGCTTTCTTTAAACATGAAACATGGAAAACTGGGTGCAATCGAGAAGCTGCAGGAAGCTCCAATTTGTATGCCATAGTACCAATATTTTGCAACACCTTGTATGGACCGTAATACTTTGGTGATAATTTATTATCCTTCTTAGCTTGCGTGAGGGACATTTGCTTATATGGTTGTAGCCGTAGGAATACCCAATCACCTACATCAAAACTTCTTTCACTACGATGTTGATATGCCTGTTGTTGCATTCTGTCCTGTGCCAACATGAGGTTATCCTTTAAGAGTTTGAGGACTTGTTGTTGATGTTCAATGTGATGTTCCACTACCTGAACCTTAGAATTTTCTCTTAAATATGATGTGCTGGATGGTGGTTGATACCCATAAAGTGCCATAAATGGGGTCATTTTTGTTGCTGTATGGAAGGAAGTGTTATACCACCATTCAGCCAGAGGCAACCACTTGACCCCTTGTGTCTATTTATCAGATACAAAGCAACAAAGATATCCTTCCAAAAAAAAATTTACTATCTTAGTTTGCCCATCAGATTGAGGATGATAAGATGAGCTATGAGCTAACTGAGTACCAAGACAAGAAAATAATTTTGTCCAAAAATTTCCAGTGAAAATGGGATCTATGTCACTTACAATAATATTTGGGTTTCCATGTAGCTTTTGAATTGTTTCCATGAATGCAGGCTCTAAATGGATGTGATAATGCACAAAAGTGTGCATACTTGGTAAGTCTGTCAACTACCACCATGATGACACTCTTTCCCTTAGACTTGGGTAAACCTGTGATAAAATCCATTGAAACCTCCTCCCAACATTGGCTTGGAATGGATAAAGGTTGTAATAGACCCGGTGTCTTAATTGTTTCAACTTTATTTTGTTGGAAAACCAAACATTCCGCCACAAACTTTTGAATATCTGATTTAAGGCCATCCCGAAAAATTCCTTCTTAACCCTGTGGTAAGTTTTTAAAAATCCTGAGTGCCCTCCTAAGGAAGAAGTGTGCAATTCCATAAGAATCTTTTGTTTTAGCTGGGAATTCTTACAGAGGTATAAGCAATCTTTGTACCATAACGAATCATTTTTCCAGCTAAATGTATCAGACGTACTGGAATCTTGTTGTAACTTTCGAATCAGTGCCCACACTTCTTCGTCATTCTTTCATTCCTCCGTTGCTTCATTTATCCAATCTGGCTGGATAATAGAAATGGCGCACAACAATGCTTCCACATCCTCATCCTTTCTTGAGAGTGCATCTGCCACCACATTTTGCTTCCCTTTTTTGTAGATGATTTCAAAGTCATAACCCAAAATCTTTGTGACCCACTTTTGTTGCTCTTCAGAGGATAATCTTTGTTCTAAAAAGTATTTAAGGCTATCATGATCCGTTTTTACCTTGAAGTGTCTTCCCATTAGGTAGGGTCTCCATTTCTTAAGTGCATGGAGTATTGCCAACATTTCCTTTCATAAATAGCTTTGCTTAAAAACTTTCCCTTGATTGGATGACTTTCAAAAGCAATGGGTCTTTCATCTTGCATTAGAACAACACCAATTCCATTTCCTGAAGCATCACATTCCACAATAAAGGTTTTCATGAAGTCTGGTGTAGCTAAGACTGGTGCTTGGCACATTGAATCTTTAAGATGTTCAAAGGCCTTTGTTGCTTCCGGAGTCCATGAAAATGCCTCTTTCTTCAATAATGTTGTTAGAGGTGCTGCTATTCTCCCACTATTCTTAACAAAATTGCAATAATACCCTGTCAACCCGAGAAATCCTCGCAGGTGCTTTATGGATGTGGGAATTTTCCATTCCTTAATGGCTTTAATTTTGCTAGGGTCTACCTTAACTCCTTCATGAGATACAATATGACCCAAATATTCCACCTCCTGGACTCCAAAGAAACATTTGGATCTTTTTGCATATAATTGTTTCTCCTTCAATAGTTGTAGCACCCTGTCAACATGTTCAACATGATCCTTCCAAGACTTGCTGTAGATTAGTATATCATCCAAAAATACTAACACAAATTTTCTAAGGAATGGTTTGAAATGTTGAAGGTGCATTGGTAAGGCCAAAAGGCATGACCAAAAATTCATAATGACCCTCATGAGTTCTAAATGCAGTTTTCGGAATGTCTTCAATCTTCATTCTTATTTGATGATATCCTGAACGAAGATCCAACTTGGTGAAGTAAATTGACCCATGCAATTCATCCAGTAATTCATCAATGATAGGAATGGGGAACTTATCTTTAACGGTGAGCTTGTTGAGCTCCATAGAATCCAGACATGTGCGCCATGATCCATCCTTCTTGTGCACCAATACTACTGGTGCAGAGAAAGAACTTTGACTTGGTTGAATTATACCAGCCTCTAGCATTTCTGCAACCATACGTTCAATTTCACTCTTTTGGACATAGGGATATCTCTACGGCCTGATGTTTGGAGGAACACTTCCTGGAATCAGATGAATAGCATGATCATGATCACGCATAGGTGGGAGACATTTGGGAGTCTCAAATACCTTAGAATGATTGTCCAAGACATTTTGGGGATCTGGAGAAATAGATGATTCCGATGTGGAAACATCTAGCGAGCATAATTGTGCAATTACACCTCTTTGCTCCTTTTTTAGAAGCTTTGTCATACCATTAGAGCTTATTATCTTTACTGGTTTCCCTGCAATACCCCTTAATTCAACTTCTTTTCCTTCCATAGAAAATTTCATGAAAATTTCTTGAAAATTAAAAGCTATTGTACCCAAGATTGTAGCCATTGGACTCCTAGTACAACATTAGCACCTCCCATTGGAATGGAAAGCATTGGGGTAGTCAATACATATTCTCCCATGGATAGCTTGATATTATGGCACTTTCCAGAGCAATTTATTGTTCCTCCATTTTCAATCATCACTTGACACTCTGGTGCTGGATATAGGAAGCAATTCAATTCTTTTGCTACCTTACAATGAATAAAATTGCGGGTGCTTCCTGAATCAATCAAAACTATTACCTTTTTCTTCTTGATTTGTCCTTCTATCTTGATGGTTTGAGGAGTGGTAATTCGTGCCAATGCATTACAAGATATGGTCGGATTTATTTTTTCTTCATATAGGCTTTGTTCCTGGAGTATATCCTCTTCTTTTGACATTTCTTGCTCCTTTTCTTCTTCCTCTTCGCAATCTATGTAGAATAATTTCTTCTCAGCACACTTATGAACTTTAGTGTATTTGCTATCACAACTGTAACAAAGCCCTTTTGCTCTTTTTTTCTTCCAATTGTTGTGGTGTCAACCTTATAGGTTGTGGAAGATTAGGGGCAACAACACTTCCGTCTTTATAGTTGTGAGTGGTATGCTTCCTGGTTGCCATAATTTTGCTTTCCATTTTTCTTGCTAACCTGAATACCTTCTCTAATGAATCAGGTTCCCAAAGGCGAACATCATGTTGGATATTATCCTTTAAATAACCTATGAACACATCAATCCTATGCTCCTCTGGAATATCTTTTACCCTTATGTTCAATTTTTGGAACTCCTCAATGTGCTCCATTATTGAACCCTTTTGTTTGAGACTTATCAATTGACTAAAAAAAGTGTTGCTTTTTGTATCCTCATAATGTGCTATCAATTCTTCCGTAAAAATTGCCCAAGTGATAAATTGTTTACGAGAGCAAAGCCATTGATACCATACAAACTGATTTGGTTCTAAATATAAAGTTGCCATACGTAGCTTTTGTGTGTTTTTCACATTATTGAGATCGAAGAATTGCTCCATCTGTAATATCCATGTGGCAAGATCCTTGCCATCAAACTTCCTCATATCGATTTTTGGAATATGGTGAGTCTTCGATCCAACATTAGTGTCTATGGAATCATGATCAACATTTCTTTTATTCTCATCATGAGTTTCCTTTAGTACCCTTTCACCCTTAGTGCCCATTTCTTGTAGCAACTTATTCATATTTATCTTCAATTCATCCATGTCTGTCTTCAAATCTATCTTCAAATCATCCACCTTAGCTTCCACGTCAATCATCTTAGCTTCTACGCTTTTCTTTAAACAGTCCATCTTAGCTTCTACACCTTTCTTTAAACCATCCATCTTAGCTTCTACATCTTTCTTTAAACCATCCATCTTAGATTCTGTTCCTTTTTGTGTAAGGGACAGTTGTTGCACTTGGTTTTGTAATTTTGATATATCATGTTGCATTTCTTCCTCTTCTTCATGTCATGCTAGAGCTTTTAGGTTCCTTACTAGGTGTTTGCATTTTCTTTCCTCGGGGCATCAGTTACCGATAATAATGCTCTACTATGCCCTTTGAATTCCTTCAAAATAAATTTTCAAACCAACCTTAAGCAAAAATTTAAGAAAATCTACACACCTTTTTTCACTTTATAGGAACCCGATATTGCCTCTGATGTATCTCTGTACTTTATGATCATCTAGTTCTGAGTTTATGCCCTGTAGTAGCTCTCAGTGTCCTCTTTACAATGCCACATGTCTGACCCAGATTGGATTCTCCAAGGAAGAGTTATGCGAAATCTCCCACAGTGACCTGATTATAGACTAGTTCAGTAGAGCGAACTTGTACGACGTGCCACGAGTCACTATTTCGACCTTTGGATCTGAAAAACACATACAAAAAACTATAGTCTGTTCTCTTTCTTTACCTTCTAATTAAATTTCAATCCGATCCCTAGAGAGAAAGTTATGACGATTTTTCCCGGGTCACCTGTTTGGAATGTAATTCAGGAGCTTGCAAAAAGACCAACTTCCTCAGATCATATCTCTGCAAATATAGCACGAAATGATCTGAAATTCGGACCCAAGGTTCAGCGTGACTTCTTCTCAAATGGGATTTTTTTGTGGCTTCTGGAACAGCACAGAAAACAAGTTATAGCGAAAATTCCACGATGACCTGTTTGGAGCAGCGAAACCCTAGAATCCGAAGCTCTGATACCAAATGTTATGAAACCAACTCAAGAAAAGATAGAAAATATAGATCAACGCCTTAGAATTCAGCCTCTTTGAGTGGGAAACCTCCTTTACATTACATGAATGAACAATTCTTGGATGATTCAAATGACAAAACCTCCTTTCTATATATAGGAGTCTAAGGAGTCACAATATAATCCAGCCGACCTAACAATAATAATATAAAGGCACAAAAATAACAATAGAGGGATTCTATGGGGCACAGTAATAACAATATGGGGACAATAGGGGCACAAAAATATTAATAAGTGGTATAAGTACAATAGTAATGGGGTAATCACTAGTATTATAGGGACCCAAAAAAATAACTTTCATCCTTACTTAGCTAATACAAAACTAGATAATAGTCGTAATGACATCTGATAATTTTTTTTTTTCTATTATATTACAAACTAAGAAATTATATGATAGTTCTAACATTATAAATCTTAATATTAGCATGAAAGATACAAGGCATAGAAGGAAATAGAACCTGATGTATATGTATATATATATATATATATATATATATATATATATATATATATATATATATATAGATATATATATATATATATATATATATATATATATATATATATATATATATATATATATATGTACTACCACAGAAATCCCAAGATACAGTGAACTTAGAATCAGCTATAGGACATAAACAACCATAGCATATCAGCAACTCATCCTCAAGAGAATTCTCAACTATATGAATGGAATATGACCCCTTCTCAAGACTGGTATGGCTCTCCCAATGTTGCCTCTAATATGATGCTATAATCCCATCTAGACAAATATAATACTATATATGATTCAAATGCATAACTTTTTACATTTCTAGCCCTCATTTGATAATGATACCTTCTTAAAGGTGTGCTAGATCAACTCATCATGGTATTATCACTTTTTACATAATGGAACAAGGGTAAAACCCCCACCCGAGATAATAGTTTTCTAGAAGATGAATTTTCTACTCATTTCCCTCATCTCATTTCAAAAGTGGGGACACACTCATCTTCAAATGAGGAAATAATATGAATTTCAAGAGAACAAGTCATTGGAGGATATAATACTGCTATGCCACTAGCACACATCCATCTTAACTCTAAATATATATATGTCCCACTCCATTCCATCATTATATCAAATGATGGACATAATTTGAAGTACGACTTAGTAGCTTAAGTTTTGTAGGCAGTCAAGATGGAGAATCTCAACCTTGCTTGGTGGCATGTCTCTTGGCCCTTTCCAAGTATGTATCCCATGTACTTTGGTATGACATATTCAGAACTTTCATTTGCTCTTTTTGCTATGTTAAAAAAAAATTAGTTATGGCACAACATCCCGTGGACCCAAAGCCCCAAACTCTAGCATCATTTTTTATCCATGTCCAATCTTTGCTAGACATGTTCAAAAATGTTTGGCTGACTTTACTTTATATTTATGAAGAATTCATGATATATAATCTCTATTATTTCCATAATATGGGTTTGTAATCATAGAATACACAAATTTCATTGTGTTGTAGATATAAGAATTGGGGTTTTAATAACTTTATAATGATTTTGTGTTGCATAAATGCAATTCATGAGACCAAGAGGGCACAGGAAAAACATTTTCATCTTCCCTTGGCCTTTGCACATTTACTTATGACAACCACCTTATCGCATTCAATCTCTGCGATTGATTTCACTCCATAGGATCAACAGTTGTCGCGTGATCTCCATCCATTCTCCATAACCCAAATAAATTTAAACTCGTGTTGTTAAACTTTCGAGTCCACTCAGCAATTGAACAACAATTGAAAAGCATTGATCTAATGGTCAATAGGGATTTCACATGAGAAACTTGCGTGACACTTAACCACCATTACAGAATCGAGAAGGATTATAAATCCTTAATCTATAAAGGTTTGGGTCTAGTTTCGAGATTAACGTCTGATCATCTTAAGACTCGATATTTATTGGATATACAAGGTCATCAAATCTTACGACTTGGGGGAATTTTATTAGCACATGGGTTAAAAACAGTCCAACCCACACACTTGACTATGACATAAGCGTTGAATATGGGATTGATAGCTAGGATTTAGTGTAGGAATTTAGCCACGACCAAGGAAATTTGTTCTATCTCCACGCTGCGCAGTTGCTTATCACCATCGATCTATTAGATCTATTGATATGACGATTCAGATCGATTCCTGCAATTCACCTTCCGAAAGTACTTGGGTTTAATCTTTTTCATTCATTCCTTTTAGTTATGTTTCATGAATTACTCTTGGTTTCCCATCGCCTTCAGCCTCGTTCATTGATATTTATATACAACAACTCCTATGCATCATCACCTTATTTCTTCGTTCTCCTCTTTACTTTTTTTTTATGTCATTTCTTCAATGTTCTTTTGTGGTTTCGGTTTTCTTTAGGGTTTGGTTCCTTCACTATTCTGCCACACAAGTCTCTCTTGAGCTTAACTCTACGTACTCTTTAATCACTTTCACTCCCAAACTTTACTTTGATCCTTTAATCGGATTTAACGATCCGACATGATCCTTCATCCTCACTTCTTTTTGTGTTCTGCTGGAACTCCACCTGCATACATATACTATGCAAAACCTCTGATTCACACATAATTTATCATTCAATACTCAAACCACACATTTAAACAATTTAGGAATTGAATATATATATAAAAACAAATGATTACATAATGAGACTCTTTGTCTTTCTAGCCTGATTTTCTAACTATTGGCCTCTGTTCTCATACTTGTCGTAGGCTTACAAGAAAACCAATATAACTCTCGACCTGACTGACTAACCAACTAACCACTGACTATGCCTTTTAGGCTTAAATTTATAGAAAAGGATTCTACAACCAATTCCTGGTTTAGATCCATAACCTTCTCAACAAAATCCTAAAGTCTTTTCCTTATCTCTAAGGATCCTCTCTAATCCACAAAATCATGAATTAACTCCCAATCTAAGTTTTACAATTAATTCTCAAATCTCTTAATCTCTCAACTATCTTGATTCTATTATGTCCTCCTACATTCAAGAATATTTACTAATATGCCTCACTATACTTATTTAAATCCCTATTCTAGCTTCTCCCATTAAAATCACTCAAAACCTTAATAATTACATTAATTCAAAACATAGGAAACCAACTTCCTTGAAAACACAAGACCCCCTATGTCTACTAAAATACAATGGTATTATTGAGCTGAATGATCCTGCATTAGACTCTCAAGCTTGAAAATAATCATGATCTCCTGATCATATGCCTCTGATCTGCATCCTCCTCGATCCCATACTTGGTTCTGTAGTCTGTCCTTCATTGTTGTTGTTGTTTTCTATTGTTCTCTAGGTATCCACACTTTGTGTTGCATTGCCCCACTAGCTATGCTCTCACAGTATACTGTTATCTTTTTCTTGTTGCTTCTTTTCTTTCTTTCGTTTGTCTTCTCCCTTTGAGACACTTTTCTCATCAAATTCATCATCAGTTCAATTTCTATGTCCAACTCATTTCTGTTAGGTCCCTATACTAATAGTCTAACCCCATATTGTTATTAGTAAAACCCCCTTATCATATTATTGTCCCATGTACTCCCCATATTGTTATTAATGTATCCCATGGAAGCCCAAATTGTTACTATTGCGCCCTTACATTATTATTGTTATGTCAGCTCTAATTATATTATGAACCGTTAGACTCCTATATATATATAAAGGAGGTCTTGTCATTTGTATCATCCAAGAATTGTTCATTTGTGTAATGTAAAGGAGGTTGCCCCCTCGAAGAGGCTTATTTATAAGGCATTCATCTATCTTTTCTATCTTTTTGTGAGATGGTTTAATAACATTTGGCATTAGAACTTTCGATTCTAGGGTTTCGCTACTCCAAATAGGTCATCATGGAATTTTTGCTATAAATTTTTTATGTGATGTTTCAGAATCTAAAAAAAAGGCCCATTTGAGAAGAAATCCCGCTGAGCCTAAGGTCCAAATTTAAGATCTTGTCTCGTTACATTTTCAGAGATATGATCTAAGGAGGTTAGGGATTTGGCAAGCTCTAGAATTTCATATAATATAAGTCATCATGGAAGTTTCACTATAACTTGTTTGCTTCAAAGTTTCAGAAGCTAAACCAAAACTCCATTTCAGAAGAAAGCAGTCGAAACCTCGAGTATGAATTTCAGATATTTTCTTGCTATATTTTCGGATATATGATCTGAGTAAATTAGGGTGTTTTCAGACTCCCAAATTACATCTTAAACAAGTGACGTTAGAAAAATCATCATAACTTTCTCTTTGAGCATCAACATGCAATTTCGTTAGAAGTTACAGAAAGAGGACGGGCTGTAGTTTTTTGTTTATGTTTTTTAGATCCTAAGGTTAAAATAATGAAATGTGCACTTCATACAATTTCTAATAAGGTATATAATCAAGTCATCTTGGCATATTTTGAATAACTCCTTCTTGGAGAATCCCATTTTGATAAAAATGGTGGCATTGGAAATAGGACACAGAGTGCTACTGCTCGTCATGATGTAAGAACTAGAAAATCTTAAATTATAGAGTTACATTGATTTCAATATCGAGCTCCTAAAATTAGAAAAAGACAATATGAGGAAGTTTGATGGCAAGGATCCGGTAAATTGGATACTACAAATGGAGCAATATTTTGATCTACATGAGTTGCAAATATTACAGAAGGTATGCATTACATCTTCATATTGATAGGTATATCAATTTTTATGGTATAAAGGGTTGTGTTCTCTTAAAGCAATTGTCACTTGGTCAATTTTCATGGAAGAAATGATAGCACATTATGAGTATACAGGGAGTAACACATTCTTTAGCCAATCAATAAATCTCAAACAAAAGGGTTCATTGGTATAGCACATTGAGGAGTTCAAAAAATTGAATATAAGGGTAAATGATATTCGAGAGAAAGAAAGTATTGATGTCTTCGTAGGGACTTGAAAGGATAAAATTCAACATGAGGTTCATCTTTGGGAACTTGATTGGAGAAGGCATTCAGGTTGGAAAGAAAAATTGAAACCGAAATTATGGAAACAAGGAATCCCACCACTCACAACTATAATTATGGAATTTTTTTCTCCTAGCCTTTGACAACCTACAGCATTTACACCACAACAATTGGAGGAAAAAGAGAAAAAGGGACTTGTCACAATTTTGATAGCAAATACACTAAAGGTCATAAGTGTGCTGAGAAGAAATTATTTTACATAGATTATGAAGAGGATGAAGAAAAGGATCAAGAAACATAAAAAGAAGCGGATATACACCAAGAACCCACCCCAGAGAAAGAAGAAACGAATCTGACCATATCTTGTAAAGCATTGGAAAGAATTACCACTCCTCAAACTCTCAAATAGAAGGACATATCAAGAAGAAAAAGGTTCAAGAAGTGAAATATCACATCGAGAAAGAAGAAACGAATCTGACCATATCTAGTAATGCATTGGTCAGAATTACCACTCCTCAAATTATCAATATGGAAGGAAATATCAAGAAGAAAAATTTTCAAGAAGTGAAAGATCACATCGAGCATTAGGAAATGAATATGACCATATCTTGTAATGCATTGGAAGAAATTACCACTACTCAAACTATGAAGATAAAAGGACATATGAAGAAGAAAATGGTAACAGTGTTGATTGATTCAGGCAGTACCCATAATTTTGTTCATTGTAAGATAACCAAGGAATTGAATTGCTTCGTATATCCAGCACCAGAGTGTCAAGTGATGGTTAGAAGTGGAGCGACCATAAATTTCTTTGGAAAAGTTCCATAATATCCAGGTATCCATGGGAGGATATGTATTGAATAGCCCAATTCTTTCCATTACAATAGGTAATTTTGATGTTTTAGTAGGATTCCAATGGCTACAATATTTGGATTCGATAACTTTTAATTTTCAAGAACGTTTTTAGATTTTTTTTTGAGAAGGAAAGGAAGTTGAATTGAGGGGTATCAGAGGGAAACCAGGAAAGCTAATCAACTCTAACAGCATGACAAATCTTTTAAATAAATATCAACAGGGCGTAATTGCACAATTATGTTCACTAGAGGATCCCACAGCAAAATCATGTATTTCTCTAGATCTCCAAAATGTTTTGGACAATCACTCCAAGGTATTTGAGACTCCCAAAGGCCTCCCACCTATGCTTGATCATGATCATGAAATTCATTTGATTCCAAGAATTGTTCCTCCAAACATCAGGCCTTACAGATATCCATATTCCCAAAGGAGTGGGAACTCAATCAAAAGTTGCAGAAGATCCCAATTCAAATAGTATTGCGAGAACTTGACAAGGAAGGAAAAATCATATTGGAACCTGAAGCAGTCACAGAACCGAGAAATCGACATGTACGAAATAGATCAATATCAGAGTAGCTCATCAAGTGGAATAACTTACCCACTGAAGATTCCACATGGGAGGAAAAGAATTTATACAGAAGAATCAAGAACTACTCAAGCATTGAGGACAACACTTTTTGAAGGAGAGGGGCATGTTAGGTCCTTAAACTACTAGTGTAACCCCTTATTGTTATTAGTACAACTCCTTTATTATATTGTTGTACCATGTAGTCCCCATATTGTTATTAGTGTTCCCTTGCATTATTATTGTTATGTCAACACTGATTATATTAGGACCCCTTAGACTCCTATATATAGAAAGGAGGTCTTCTCATTTGTATCATCCAAGAGTTTTTCATTTTTGTAATGTAAAGGAGGTTGCCCCCTCAAAGAGGCTTATTTCTAAGGTGTTCATGTATCTTTTCTATATTTTTGTGAGCTGGTTTCACAACAATTTCTTTGCTGGACTCTTTTCTCTTCCTCTCTTGCATATCCATTGCAACCTTCATTAGGTTCTTTCTTCCCTACTGGTGCTTTCAGTCATTTCTCCAGTAGCTCCAATTATTTCTCCCATTCGTTGGTCCTTTGATGATAGTTTAGTCCTTCTTCCTTATTGACTACCTCAACAACTTCCCTGTTTATCTCTATTGTACCTTTCATCATGATGGAATGATGATCCTTTACTATGTTTTTAGCTAACATAGTCTCTTCTTTAAATTTTCCTTTAATCTTCTGCTGGTTACCTTCACTTTGTAGTTGCAAGTTCCTTATTACCACCCTTACATCCTTACACTCTTATTACTTCTAAACTTCCATTTCATCTCCAAATAACTTCTATTCAATTTCTTCAATAACAACATCACACTCACTCATTCTATGCATTGTTCCTGCAAACAAACTATTGGTTTGTGAACCAAAACACTCTTCTATCTCCATGTCTTTTAAAGACCCTCTGCTATTGTTAAGTACTATTGTAACCACTTCTTTTCGATTGCCATTTCGTCCTTACATTTAATAGGTGTCTTATCACAATGCTCTTAATTTCTAGCTTCATCATTTACATGGTCACTATTGCCCAATGACCCAATCGGACTACCTTCCATAGACAATTTTGACTCATTCATCTCCACATAAATAAGTTCTTGTTCAACACTTATAATCGATGTATTCACAGAACAATTGTTAGTTTGAAAAATGTAAGGCTCAAAAGTCTCAACTAACGTTTCACATATTAGCTTTTCAGGCTAATCTTCATCTCCTTCTTCCATAAGGAATTTTCCTTGTTTTGTAATAGTTCCAAATATCAATTCATCAATAAATTCTTTATACTGCCACAATTCAATATTTTCCTCATTCAAGAGGCATTCTTCATCATACTCTGCTCTAGAATACTTTCCTCTGAATGGTACTCTTCATCCTCTGTCAGTACATAATTATGTTGATCCAAGTTCTCCTCTGGACTTTGGTAATTTTTATCAAGTTTTGTGACAGCTTCATAAGGCTACCAATCCTCTACAAAACCTACACTCACAAAACAATCATCATAATTAAAAACATAAGGCCTCAGTGTCTCTTCTTCCTTTGGAAACATTTCAGTATGCTTCTCAGAAGTGTCCCAATAGTTCGATGATCTCCATTATTCATCTTCACCTAGAGCTTCACCCTGTTCTAGTTCACAAATGGAAACTTCCATTTCCAACTCAACTTCTCTGAGTTTTTCCATCAGCCACTTTACTTACCTCTGTTGTGGCCTTCTCTGTAACTTAATCCATTTTACTGGTTTCTTCCTTAATACCCAACCTTGTGTCTGGCTTTCCTCATGTATCATCCTTAATACATTGAGTTGTTCTTTCATATCTACAAGTTCCTTGTCAATTTCCTCTTGACACATTCTCTTGTCATTTGCCTTCGCATCTTCCTTCTTCACTTTTCTTCTATTTTGGTCTTCCTGAGAACCTCTGCTATGACTATTAGTAGTCATTTTCTTCTCCATCTCTATGAGCTCCTCACTCACTCACTATGAGCTGCATTAAAGCTTCCGCAACAACAAGTCCTCCCTGCTACCACTCACCTCACCAAGCTCCCCTCTGTACTTGGTCCTTTCGGCAAGCCCTTGGTTCTCTATTTCAAGGACCTCTTTTGAGCACTTCTCTCTGCTCCTTCTAGGCTTCAACTCATCTGCGTCTTCTAAGAACACAACTGTCCTCTTATATTTCAATCACAATGAAGTACTTGGTTCTCACCACCTCTTCTTTCACTTAGAAAGTCTTCTCAGCTTCCTTCATTACATAGAAATTCTACCCGTATCCTCTATGGATTTTCCCTCATGATATTCTTGTGAGTTGCAACAATACCTTTGCAATAACAAGTCTCCTTCTTGCTACATATTCCTCACTAACATTCTCTCCTCTGAGCTCAATCTATTAGAATTTCTCTGGTTCTTTCTCCTGGAATCAATTGAGCACTCCTTGCTCTAGGTTACTACAATCTTCTCACCTTCAAGACTTCTACTCGATCTTGTTCTACCATTCACCTACACTTTGAATGGATTGTCCTCTATTCCCTTGCATCTGCAATTTTCGCAATATTCTGCTATACATTATCTTTATGTGCTTATTGTTTTTTAGATTAGAATTTGATCTCCTCTTGCCTACTTTCATCACCATTCACCTATATATACACCTTCAAAACATAACTTTGTTCTAAATTCTTTTCGAATAATTTTTCACACATAATTTCTTTGTGCTTTAATATCAAATGTTTCAACCAAAATGATGCAGGAAAAATATTTTCATCTTCCCTCAGCATTTGCACATTTACCAATGTTCGCCTTATCGCATTCAATATCCACAATTATTTTCAATTCATAGGATCAATAGTTGTCACGTGATCTCCATCCATCCTTCGTAACCCAAATAAACTTGAACTTGTGTTGATAAACTTTTAGGTCAGCTCAGCAATTGGACAACATTGATCTAACGGTCAATAGTGATATCACGTGAGAAACTTGCATGGCACTTAACCACCCCTACGAATCCCATAATAATTATAAATCCTTTATCTATAAAGGTTCGAGTCCAAGTTCAAGATTAACGTCTGATCATCTTAAGACCCAATATCCATTGGATATACGAGGTCATCAAATATTACAACTTGCGGGCATTTTATTAGCACACGGTTAAAAATAGGCCAACCCTCGCACTTGACTGTGATGTAAGCGTTGACTATGGGATCAACAGCTAGGATTTAGTGTGGGACTTCAGCCATGATCAAGGAAATTTATTCTCTCTCTACCCCGCTTAGTTGTTGATCACCACGATCTACCAAATCTGTCTTTTTTTTTGCTAAGGCGAGAGTGGATCCTTCTATTCAATTAAAAAAGGAGAAATATTGTACATAGGCAACCGTGGTAGTGAGGCCCACCAATATGATAGGCCTACTCCAGTGCAAGGTCTCAAAACGACAAAGAAGACTCAAGCACACGGGCCCACCAAAACAAACTTGCCATCCAACACTAACTATTGGATCTTGAGCTAAAGATCGAGCGGATGAGAAACATATCTGGTGGCCAACAAGCACACCTTTTAACAAATGAATCAGACCTGATGAACCCAATAAACTGTAATCTATAATCCCATCGGGTCCGTTTTTTAACTTAACCTTCGATCACTTTAACCATCCAAAATCTACCATTTGCTCACAATCCCAGAGAGGTATTATGAACAGCTCAAAACATAACCCCTGTTGTGGACCCACCAAATTGCATGGAAAATCCAAGCTGTATATTATCCTTGCTGGATCCAACAGTTACAGAATATATCGCATGGGCTAAGAGCACTGATAGTTAGTGCATGATGAAGGCGGTAATTCATCCCCACCCTTATCCATGTGTCACATCGTGGGTGGAATCGCTCCCAAATGTGAAAAACCACTTCCATCTTGATGCACTTGTGATATACCAGAAACTGCCACAAAGGCGGTAAAGTTGTTCACCTAAAAAAAAGTTGGGGTTTTGCATTTACTGAGAGAATCTAGGTTCTGGCTCATGGGCCAAAGGGAGATGAAGATCCCTCGATCCAACCGACCCCAAGAGACATCCGGTTTGACATTATCCAAGTTAATGAGGCCGACATGGACCTCCAACCTAGAAAGGATTTCACTTATGTCAAAACACTTCATAATGGAACCAGAATAACTGGACCCCAGTCACTATGGCACTCTATCAGAAATACTATCTCTTGATTTTCCTGATACTGTTGTTGATCACTGAGGGCCCTGGAAGAACATCCCTCCTTCAGCCTATCATATATTATCTCATCCCACCAGCCATAGAAATCAATATGCTTATTTCGTACCCCCTCATTGGGAAGCTAGTCTGCCACTTTGTTCGCTTCCCTACGAACATGCACCAACCTTAGGGTTCTCAGCATTCTTACGTGTGCCTGGATTCTTTGGTAGACTTGCAGAAGCCGCCAATGTTCTGAGATTTTCTTAGGAGCAATGCTAACATTTATCCTCTTCACTGAGTTAATGACTAGTTTTGGATTGACCTCAACGATGACATTTTGAATGTTGTACTTGAGTAGTATTTCGAGGCATAATTCCATTGCCATGAGCTCAACCATATTGTTAGTTTCTTTTCCTAGATAACTATGGAAGATGAACTATATGTTTCCTTTATCATCCCTCAAAACCCCTCCATAACTAGCTTCTCCCAGATTCCCTTTTGAAGCCACATCTATGTTGAATTTTAAAAAACCATGAGAAGGGGGGTTCCAAGAAGTCTTTTCTGTCGAGGTTTTCTTGGTAATCTACATAGAACCCAGAGAGGGAATAGCCTTGAGCTCTAACTTCTCAAGTATTCTAGCCTCTCTTTGTTCAATGGGTTTATTTGTAACTGCTCCTCCCAGGATATGCACTGTTTCTTTGAGTTGTTTAAGGACTAGTTTGAGGATGTTGCTCACTAGACTCACCTTCTCCTTGAAAATCCTATTTTTGCACTCCTTCAAAAAATTCCAGATTAAGAATCCTGGGGTCAGCATCCAGACAGAGTTTATGATCTCATTATCCGAGAAATTTTTCCTCCAATTCTCCAAGGTAGTGATGATGTCATTAGCATCTCTGTCTGTCTACTCAAAGACTTCTCTAGCCCAATTATAAAGTGTTGTGGTGAAAGTACAACTATTTAGGAGATGATTTGTAGTGTCTTCCTATTTTCTACATAAGTGACATCTTGAGGGGCCAAGAAAGCCTATTTTTTAAGATTATCCCATGTCAGAATCTTGCCCTGGTGAACTAGCCATTTGAACAGTTTGACTTTCATCCAATGAGGATCTTCCCAGATTTCTTTCCACATCTTATCTGTGTTTGAAAGGTTAAACCTTGCATCTATCGTTTTGGCTTCCTTGAGGTTGAATAGACCTGCCTTATTCTTTCCCCGTCTTAGTTGATCATCCAAGTCTGAGTTTAAGATTTGTCTCTTGTCTAGAATACCTTTAAGGCTATAGCCTGAGTTTGCAACATTCCCATTTCTCTATAATCTGGAAGTTTCCATGTTCTCCATTTTCCATTGTTCTTTGATTGGTCCCAGTAGTCACTTACTCACCTTAGTCCTTTGTTGATGGTATCAATGTGAATGTCTACTAATTCTTCACTTCGGAGATTGTCCACTTGCCACCAATTATCCTCCCAGAACCAAGCTAGGTTTCCATTTCTAATCTCCCAGAAACTATGATTTTGGACTAGGGCCCTATTCTCCCATGCCCTATTCCAAATTTTAGAGCCTTTTACTTGTCCTATCATTTCGATTAGATTCTTCTCCTGCCATTCCCTAGAATATTTTTGCTTCCAAAGTTTTGATGAGGGGGCTTGTATTTCTTTAGCCATATCCACTAGATTTTGGCTCCAAAAACTCTATTTAGAATTCTTGGGTCATGGAGACCCAAGCCACCATGGGACTTAGGTTTGCATACTCAGTCCCATGCCACAAGGGCCCATTTCTTCTTTTTGTCAGCTTTCCCCTAGAGAAAGTCTCTCTGAATGTTTCTTATATTATTAACTACACTGATTGGTACTGAAATGGACGATAGCATATAGATAGGGATACTTTTGAGGAGAGCCTTAGTGAGATCCAGTCTCCCTACTAGATTTAGTGCTCTATTTGTCCATTTTCTAATTTTTTCTTTTAGCTTATTAAGAACAGGTTCCCAGATATCTTTGTGAAGCGGTTTGTCAGTGAGAGGAACTCCCAGGTACTCTGTAGGCAGTTACTCCCTTTAAAAGCCCAAGATTCTAGAAATAACACTTTGTATTGATATATCCACATTGAAAAGGAAAATCTTTGATTTAATAAGACTTACATCTATGCCTGTTGCCCTAGAAAACTCACTCAGAATCTATTTGAATGCTTTAGCTTCCTTGACAGCGGGTGTTCCTTGAAGCATGGTATCATCCACAAATTGCTGATGTGTCACCGTGTTCCCACCTTGAGTGAGTCTCAGACCCTGATTTCTCCCATCCTCCTTAGTAGCTTTGTTAGCTCTCCCTAACCCTTCAATCATTAAAATGAAAAGGAAAGGAGAAAGAGGATCTCCTTGTCTGAGAGCTCTAGAAGGCTTGAAGGTTCTTGAAGGAGAGCCATTGAGAAGAATTGAACAACTGGCAGTTGTAACTAGCGCCATAACCCATTTAATCCAATTGTGATCAAATCCAAAGGCTTTTAATATTGCTCTTATGTATGACCAGCTAAGCTTGTCATATGCCTTTGCTATCTCCGGCTACATAATCATTCTGCCTATTTGTTGGTAATGAATGAATGAACCATTTCATGAGCTTGAATTATATTGTCTAGAATTTGTCTTCTTTCAACATAGCCCATTTGCTCCTCTGACACTAGGGTTGGGAGGAGAAGTTTGAGCCGGTTGGCAATGACTTTGGATATAATTTTGTATATCTCATTGCATAAAGCTATAAGTCTAAATATTTTTGGAGAGGTGGCATTTTCCTGTTTTGGGATTAAGGCTATGAAATATTCGTTGAGCACCTTTAAGACTATCTTGAATCTTCTATATTCTTCCACTACCTCCAGGATGTCGTGTTTCACTATCCTCCAATAAGCTTTGAAAAAGTCTACATTAAAGCCATGCAGGCCTGGTGCTTTCCCACTTTGCATCTCTTTCATGGCTTCCTCTATTTCTTCCTCTATTACTGTCCTGTTGAGGATGAAATTATCTTCTCTAGTGACCAATTTAGGGATGTACTGAGTAAATATTTGCGTGGACTAGTATTTGTCTTCCGAGGTTTCCTCAGAAATTTTCTGAAGATGCTGGAGTAGAACCTTCTCCATCTCTTCATGAGTGTTTCTCTCGATTCCATGATGGTCTATGAGTTTCACAATTCTATTTCTGTTTCTGTGAGCCATGGTGGACCTATGAAAGAATTTGGTGTTTCTCTCCCCTTCTTTAATCCATTATACTATGGATTTCTATCTCTGGAATATTTCCTCTTGAAGGCATCTGTTGTCCCATTCCTGCTAGAGTGACTCAACCCTCTCTTTCCTTTCTTCTGTATAGCCTTCAGTGATAAGAATCTGGTTTATTTCATTTAGTTTATTTTCCACATTTTCCTTAGCTTTGAATATGTTACCAAATTCTTTTTTTGTTTCATTCTTTCAGTCCGACTTTAATATGTTTGATCCTGTTGTGTAGAAGGAACATTTTTGTACCTTGTAGGTGAAGCTCTTCGTTCCACCATTCTTCAATGTTCGTGAGGAAATCTAAATGTGTGATCCAAGCGTTCTCAAACCTAAAAGGATTGTTCCTTGGTTTTCCAGAGAGGGAAGCTTCCAGTTGTATAGGCCAATGATCTAAACCTCCAAAAGGTAGAATGAGTGCAGTAATGTTGCCTCCCCTGAGAAGAAGTTCCTTCAAGACATAAATCTATCCAATTTTGGGGCTACTTGGTTAGGTCCTCCTCTTTTGTTATTCCAAGTGAAGATTCCATTTCTTGTTTCCATATCAAGTAATTTCATATTGGTAATGAAGTTATCGAAGGAAATTGAGTCTCTCCCAAGTGTTCTAGTTCCTCCTTTCTTCTCCATGAGTGATTTTGTTATGCTGAAATCTCCTCCAAGAATCCAAGGTAGAGCTGGGCATCTCTTATTCATATCCTCCAGTGTTGTGAGGAGTCAAAGTTTGTTCTCCATTGGCTGCAGACCATATACATTGGTGATCATGTAACATTGTTTATCTCCCATCGGTTGGAAAATTAGCAAAAGGTGATGTCTCGATGCCTTTGCATCAATTACACCAAATTTCTGTGCGTCCCATAGAGTGAGAATGCCACCAACAGATTTATTTTCCTTAACTTCAAGGTATTAATATCTATTTAACCATTTGCTATGTTTTTCACGGAGCCTCTCCACAGAGCATTTTGTTTCTTGTATGAATATTATGTCAGGTTTTTCCTCTTTGATTCTTTTACCTAGATTCCTCTGTTTTCTTCTACTCCAAAGTCCTCTAATGTCCCAGGTTGTAATTTTCATTGAGGTGGGGTTTTAAAGGAGTAACTGGAAAGGTATTTCATCCTTCCTAAGTCAATCATGAGTTTGCCACACTCCAGTAGTAGTTCTTCCTGCCTTTTTCTTCCCCTCCTCTTGCCTGGAGTCTTTGTTAGTTTTCATGTTATTAATCCTATTGAGGAAGTCCCTTTGTTTTCCTGGTTGTCATGTCCCATTTTGACTCTTGCAACTGTTTGGTTTGACTTGTTTAGGAGTATCTGTTGGACCTTGTCCACATCCTCCTGAGGGATGGAATTTATTCCCAGATTTCCCCCCTATTCTAGAAACTTTTCCAGCTCTAGGTTTTCCCTTTCTAGGATCTCCTGTAAGTCTTGATCCTCTGTGCCACTTTAGCTTTGAGACATTTACATTTATTATTCTATTTCTATGTTACTCAAAGGATCCATTGTTTGTTTGTTCTATTCTTGAGTAAGCTCCATGCTGGTTCCTTTCTCTTTCCCCCTTGTTATCTCCTTCTCTGTACTCTCTTGATCCCCTCCATTTGCCTCTTGTTCTCCTAAGATCTCAAACATGTTGTAGCTTTTAGTTTTATCCTTCCCATTAGGGTTCTTTTGTATCTTCCTTTCCCCTCCTTTTCCTCTTCCTTCTACTCTAGTGAAACCTGTCTGGTCTTTCTCTTTGCTAGTATTTAGGTTTTCCTACTTTCTATTAAGAGGACAGTCTCTAGATAGGTGCCCATGCTCATGACACTTGTGACATCTGAACACGATATGTTCATAGTCCACTGTTTGAACCCATTCCTCATCATAGACTTCTAGAATGACCTCATCTGGAAGGGCTTCTGATAGGTACATTTCCACACATAAATGGGTATAGGATGTATATTTTCCCCTTAGAGTTGCCTCTGATATTTTTAAGAAATAACCTAATTTATTGCCTATAGCTTTTAAAGATTCTGGAATCCAATAATCTAAAGGTAAGGAGTATAGTCTAATCCATACCGGTACTGAAGTGAAGGTTTCTCGTTCTAGCACAATATTCATTATCCATGGCCGCATATAGAGACCAGCAGCTGAAAAGAAGTATGGTCCTCCCTCAAAAATCATGTCTCTATCTTCCATGTTTGTAAACACCACAGTAAAAATAACCTTTCGATCCAAGATGTATATTTAACTCCCCCTTTGGTTTCCAATTGTATTTTATCCAGGTGTACAATGCTTTCTCTGACAGCTAGATTCCCATAAATTTGCATATGATGGCATAGTTTACCATGTGATCCCTGTGCGCTTGCAGAGCTGGATCATTTAGAATAACCTGAGGTTTAGTAATGGTTTGGGTTTACAGGGCCCCATCTTGGTTCTATTTTCTGACCCCTAACCTTTGTCTTCCTCTTTTTCCTCCTGACAGTTTTCTTCCTGGGTCAGTTGCTCTGCATGAGTTTTGCTACCTTCTGTGTTTCAGTGTTTTTTGTCTTGATCTCCAATGATTGTGAAGGTTTGTTATTTTTCCCTCCTCATCCTCTGTTTGCTACCATATTAATATAGGATGGAGCAAGGCTCCCTCCTCCCTGTGTCTCCATGGGTGCCTATTTCCCTCCATCCCTTGCTTAGTGAAACCCTAAAACCACAACTCTGCCTCCAACTGTTACCAACAAGTATCTCATCAGCGATCTACCAGATATGTCAATCTGATGATCCATATCAATTTCCTTGATTGACCTTCCGCAAGTACATGGATTTAATATCTTCCTTTCATTTCCTTTAGTTATGTTGCACGACTTAATCTTGGTCGTCCGTTGCCTTGAGCCGCGTTTGTTGATCTTTAGATCCAATGACTCCTGTGCATCATCACCTTATTTCTTCCTCCTTCTCTTTACTTAGCTTTTATGTCATTTCTTCAATGTTCTTTTGTGGCTTTAGTTTTCTTCAGGGTTCTTGTCCTTCTGTGTTCTACCACACAACTCTCTCCTGAGCTTAACTCTGTGTACTCTTTAATAACTATCATACCCAAACTTTACTATGATCCTTCAATAGGATTTAACAATCCGACATGATCATTCAACCTGACTTCTTTATGTGTTCTACTCGAACTCCACCTACATACATATACTATGTAGAACCTTTGATTCACACATAATTTATCATTCAATACTCCAACCACACATTTACACAGTTTAGGAATCTCTCTCTCTCTCTCTCTCTCTCTCTCTATATATATATATATATATATATATATATATATATATATATAAACGAATGATTACATAATGAGACTGTCTGTCTCGCTGGCCTGATTTTCTAATCAGTGGCCTCTGTTTTCCTACCTGTCATAGGCGTACAACCAAATCTATCTAACTCTCAACTTCACTTACTAACCAGCTAATCCCTGACTATGCCTTTTAGGATTACATTTATACAAAAGGATTCTACAACCAATTCTTGTTTTAGATCCATAACCTTCTCAACAAAATCCTAAAGTCTCTTCCTTATATCTAAGGATCCTCTCTAATCCACAAAATCATGAACTAACTCCTAATCTAAGTTTTACAATTAATTCTCAAATCTCTCAATCTCTAAACTATCTTTATTCTGTCATGTCCTCCCACATTTGGGAATATTTACTAATATGCCTCACTATACTTAATTAAATCCCTATTCTACCTTCTGTCATTAAAATCACTCAAAACCTTAATAATTACATTAATTCAAAACATAGGAAACCAACTTCCTTGAAAACACAAGACCCCTATGTATAGTAAAATACAATGATGTTGTTGAGCTGAATGCTCTTGCATCACAAGGAGACTTAGGTTCACCACCCACTACATGTGCACATGATGTTTACTATTTTGGAAATTCCTACTGCAAATCATTTTAGGCAACATTACCAACACTAAATGCAATGGCATGTGAGTTGGTAACTCTTCGTGGCTAGACCATATCTTGCCATTAATCGACATTTATGACAAGGATAATCTTCCTCAAATCATTGATTCTTATCTCATTTTAGATGAGGATCTGCTAGAGGAAGTCTGGGTTGTGGCTATAATAGCCAAGGTTTGTCTCAATCCTCGACCATCCAAGAGGCCAACCATGTGCCATGTCTTGAAAGCTCTTGAAAATCCCCACAAGATTGTCCATGCTTATATGCTAAATGACAATGTTGCATTGAGAACATCATCACATAGCTCATGGAATGAGGCTTTTGGCAGTTGGAGAAGTTCCAACACATCCTAGCAGCAACAATATCCAGGGATAATTCTAGGAACTTTGAGGAAAAAGTACTTGTCTAGTGGCAATTCTAGGGGAAAAAGTTGTAGAAGAAGTAAAGTTAGACATGGTTCCAATGACATTGTTTGGGACCATAATCATGAAGGGGCTCCCTAAAGTAGCAATTACAGAGTAATGAATTGGACAACATTTGTAGGAGAACCACCTTCTTTCACTTTAATGTTCCATGTCATTCAATTAAGGGAGAAGCCCATGAAAGAAGCATGTATTTGGCTGTTGTCTATAAAAGTGAATCAATGCTTGCAACTCAACCTACAATTTGAGGGGTTAGCCTAAGGACTATCTACTAGAATGTCAAGTAAAATTTTGATTAGTTAGAAGATTTTCATGACTCATTGTTGTCTCTAGAACTGAATCTAATTGCTATAGCTAATCACTCAGTATATCAATTTATAACCTCTAATACCTTAAAGGTCATTGTCTATACCTATGGCCAAGTTGCATCTTCTCTAAAATTCACTGAGATCTCTCATGTCATTTATTTAGCAATCCAGTTGACCACTGTACGAACTTAAAAACATTGTGAGTAGGAACTATTCCAAAATATTCAACATGTTCCTAATCTGCATACCCCCACATAGAAAAAACAAGACACACTCTCATAGATATGCTACCAATTAATGTCTTGTCATCATATGTGCTAGAAAATAAGACAACCCAACCTTCAACTTTCATTGAAAAGCATATACGAGATTCAAGTCAGCAAAGCTCTCTCCCAAATAAATCTCTCATTAGCACAACAAACTAAGATGACCAATTTCAACCATAAATTCTGAGGTTTGTAATCCTAGATAGATCATTGTTAATCTACTAAATTTCAAGTGAGACTGAGAGAATTATTAGCCGTAGTACAAGTCAATCACTGAACCATCAAGAATAATACCCAAAAATGATTTTGACTAAGTTGTAGGTATTTGACATGACAATATAGTGTCCTTTCAATTGTTGTCACCTCATACTTAAATCTAAATCTCCTCTCAAAGGTCATATTGTATTCTCCTTTTGATTCTGGAACATATTGGGAACTATCTCTATGTGGATGTCCTCTCTTGTTATTTCAATATGTATAGAAATATACCTTCGAGGCCTTCAAAGGCTAGAAGAGCATAGTCAACTCTAGGATAAGTATGGAAGATAAACTATCTTCTTGTGATCATTTTGTAGCCAAACTCCATAAATTTTGTATTGTAGTGTTGTCCGGTTCAACCATGACTTTCACTAATCTAAAATCCACCCATTATTATGAAAAAAACCTAAACCAATAACATCTTCATTGAAACCCTCTCTTAATATCATACTTTTAGACAACATATCATGTTCTTGAAAAAGGTTGGTTTTGGAGTAGATGCAAAAGTATATAGCTAGAAGAAATTGAACATGATATTAACAATTAATATATTCAATGTGGGATCAGTTTTAGCTTGCCAATAAATCAAGTGAAATCGGTTGGGTACTTTCTGAGAAAATAAATAATCCCTTGCAAATTGCAATTCTATTAAAGCATGTAATGAGGTATGATAAGAATTAGGAAATTCAGTTCAATCTAATAAAACCTAATTTTACTCCCGATAAATTCCTTAGTAGACTAAAGTTCAATGGCACAAAATTATTGATAAAACAACAATACCCTAATTTATTTATAAGCATGAAAATTCTCTAAATAGTATGTTGGGACCAAAGGAAATTCGTCGGCATGCCTCACCTCAGAGAATGCAGAGGCAGAGTAACACGATTTCACTATTTTCCCACCATCATCATTCAAGAAACTTTGTTGGATCCTTATATAAATGGAAATTTGGAGAGTGCCATAGCTCACAAGGACCACGGTGAGAGGAATCATAAATAGAGACAATAAAGATTGAAAATTCACATGTGAACATCAAGTTTAAACCTAAGCTAGGACTAAACCTTATAGTCAATTTATAATTAAATAAGCGGCCTCTCAAGCTGACATTTCTAGTACATAAATCTCTAATAAATGCAAAATTTTCCCTCAAATTCTAGAGCAGGAAGACCAAGATGTCTAAAATTATTCTAAAATAGAACCCACAAAACAAAATTGGATTTTCAGTCTATACATTTTCTGACGTAATTTGAAGATGTTATATGAGTTCCTGATCTATAGGGTCAAATTTTATTTTGGAAGGCTAGGCCAAACTTAAAGAGCCTATAACCAAAAGAAATATTCCTATAGTAAATTACACGCAGGAATATAATTAGTGGGAACTGAAATTATTATTTTCTAGTAGATGGACATATAGGGACCCATATATATACTCTCCCTTGATTGGACTTGTTTAGTGGGTCTCCTACACCATGAATTGTAACATATTCCTCGTGTCGAAATAGAAAAAGTGAATAGTTGCATAACTCTTCGTGTTAAATTTAGAAACCACAAGTAGGATATCATTATAGTCACAATCCACAATTGCTTTTCTTCAATTACAAAACTTAATAAACAAATGAAACAAAATCATACTTAAATCAAATAATTGAAACACAAATAGATTTGGATATATACACACCTCTCTATCCCAGGCACACTAAAAGAAATTCCCGCAATTAAATATACAAATCTCCGGATGTTCATAAAACCATAATTCCGCGACTCCACTAACGTGTTGAGAGATGCAAATTGGGTTCAAATACTCACCCAAAAAAATCCAAATAATGAAATAAATACCAAACCCTAGGGATGTGAACTCACAAATTAAGCAATCCTGAGGATTTTGAAAATCCTATCGGAGGAATTGATCGACCTATTACATGTCGTCCATTAAAAGGTCTTTGTTCTAAGTAGAAGAAGTGATTGTAGTCGGGATTCTATGGTCATCTCAACACAGACATCACACAAGTTTCCAAAAGCCCTAGAAGAGGAGACTATTAAGGTCCTTCAGAAGCATAATTCTTATTGCATCCATTTCTAGGTCACGAAGACTGAGGAAATCTATGCTTAAATCAAGAGTTTATGTTAAGGAGAAATAAATCCTGAGAAGAAATCTATAAATATTTTACTTCACAAAAGAATTCTATAATTATACTATGCGCTTATGCTATGCAAAATCATATTTGTTGACAAAAATATAATATCTTCACCAGATTCATGTACCAAATTACATGAAATGTGTAAAATAAAAAAATAAAACAATACCATATGTGTACAAAAACTACAATTCATGATATCTGTCTACCAAGAGAACGAAACAATGCCATATGTTTAGTCAAATAAAAAGTATTTTCTATATACAATTTTTAATTCAACTTGGAGTTGTCCATCTCCTTTATTTTTCATGATCAAGTTTCTGAGGGACAATCCAAATCCACTAATGACTATCTCTATTGTTTCCATCTACATGTGACTTACCCTAGGACTATGCTTGGATTTGGAGAAGCATTATTTGATCACTGTTCAACCTACTATACTCTAGGTTTAACTACAACCTAAGCTTCGATTTGGAGAGGCATTGTTTAGTCGCTGTGGAATTTACTTTAGGCCTAAGTCTAGCTACAACCCCCAAAAAGAAAGAGCTTAGATCCATGATGAGGTTGTTCATGTTAAATCTGAAGCTCAGTTTAAAAAATACACGTTATTGTATGCGTAGAGATTGGTAGGTGAATGATATAGTATCATATAGAATCTCATGGCTTGAAAAGAGGATAATCGATATGAACAACAGTCTAGTTGTTGCCCAGGGTCAACTCAAAACTACTTTATTGGAATAAAAACATTCATTTGTTAATCTTGGGACCAAGCTGAGTTGGATTGAGAGAAGATATTCTTTGTTAAAGCTACACTTTTTTAATAGGAAAGTAGCTAGCATTCATTTCAGCCGAAAATAGATGGAGTCAACTAGGCCCTAATATTTATACTATCCTCTCTAATAATCTTGTCGATCACTATTTTTGGTCTTGTCCTTACACTAAGAACTATTGGCTGCCTATATTTATGGTGTTTGTTAGTGTTGATGTTGAATATAAGTTAAATTAGTGATAACCTAATTAACTATGATAAGTTTTTTTCCTTAATTCTAGCATAGCTCAAGATTTTGGTTTAAGAAATCATCCCAGCTAAGGAAACCACTTCTTTTAGCAATTCAGGTATTCTTATGGCCATGATTTCATTTGTTGGTAGGATGGACTTCTTGCCCAAAAACAAATTACTCTTCTAATTTCGAGATAAAATAAGAGGTCAAGTCTGAACAACAATCAACAATAGTGATACATTATCAACACGTAGTTAGGGTTTCGCCATAAAATTTCTGAGCTTATCTGCGGCTAATGGGATTTGCTTTCAACTTAGCCTAGGTTATTTTCCAAAGGGGTTTGGATGTTTGGTTTCATTTATTCATCTAAGAAGTTGAAAAATGGAAATTTAACAAAAGAGTGAGGTAGAACTACATAACCAAAATGTTAGACCATTTTCCTATAAAAGAGGATATTCCACTTTGGCTTATGGAAGCTAGGACCATGATATTGTAATTTTGAAATTGAGAAATGAAATTAGAACAACCGCCATTATATTTAACTCAATCCATATTGTTTGAACTTCAAGAACGATAGGGATTTGATCACCAATAATTGGAGAACTCAAATGCAATGGAAGGAACCTATGATATTGAAAACCATTAAAAGAACCTAAAATGGAAAAAATGATATCAAAGGACTAGGCACTTAATATGTTCGATAAGACAAATGACAACCTAAGATCAATGGAGGACAAGAGTGAAAATATTTAAGGAGAAACATCATCCACAGGTTTCCTCCCAAACTAACTCATTGAGCCCAAGCACTAAAGAAAAACAAAAATACCCTAATAGTTTGTGAAAAGGCAGGAGGCCACATGAAAAGGTCAAGCAACATGGCTTGAGGCAACAGACGAGAACGAGACATACTTTCAAAATCAATAAAAATCCATAAGTTCCCAAAACAACATCTAGGGAATACAAAATGAAAGGGGAAAAGATTGTGAATCTTTTGAGCATATTAGCAAAGAAGCCATACATACGTTTAGTGACGTTATTCCCCGGCTAACAAGGAAATGCTTCAAGATACACTCTCAATTGCTATGATATTTTCCTACTAGGTTGAATATCATGACAATACATATCTATACAAACCTATGGGATTTACAAAGGTAAGTACGATATGATGGGGCTATAAAAAAAAAAGTGACTCAAAGGACAATTGAGATCTATATCATTATGCAACTACATCTATAATCTAATCTCCAAAACTATTTTCTATAAATTGAAGCCTATTATATCCAAGTTAATTTCCTTTCCAGAGATAGAAACCATGGATGATCACGATACAAATCATGTTTAGATTCATTTGGAATGAAAACTTAGAAAAGAATCGCAAGTCGCTAATAAGCTGGGAATCAACATCAATGCCAAATTAGCAGGGAGTTCTTGGCATAAAAAACATTCAAATTTTCTTGACAACATTAGCAATGAAAGGAGGCTATAAATTGTTCACAAGAAAAAGATTATGGTAGGAAATCCTACATATAAAATACATCTCCCTAAGACTTATCACAAATTGAATGAGATCCCCGTACAAGAACCAGAAAATAGGGTAAAATTTTTGGAAAGAGATATCATTTTCTTACCATTCAATTGGATATTACCTAAGTTCGAAAGTAGGAAACAAGGCTATCATCCAAGTGGCTATAAATTTTTGGATAAGAAAAGAGGTTCACTACAAAATTCCATGTGAGCTCATGGAGGCTTTTAAGCTTTAAAGGCATTTAGCACCTAGTAGATCTATAGTTCTCACACACTCACCAATCCCTAGATTAGGTCTAGAGTAGCAATATCAAGTTGGGATTAATAGGGCCAACAACAATCCAATGGGAGGAGATGAGACTTCAACTAAATAAGGCTAGAATCAAGATAAGGTGAGAAGAGGATTCAAATGCTTGGAGTGAAAATCCAACCTAGGGTACCTACTCAATTAAATTGGCATATGAATTGATTTTTAACCACCAACAAATCCAAGACCCACCACCTTCGTAGCGGAGCATTATCTGGAAGGTCAAGGCTCCCCCCAAATCCATCTGCTTCACATAGTTGGCACTAAGAAATACCATTTTCACATGCAATAATATTCGATGCAAAAGTTTGGAAGGCCCAAGAAAATGTCCCCTACATGAAAGAGAGATGGTAAATCACTTGTTCATAAATTGCCACTTCTCTCTAGAGGTCTGAAACACCATTGGGCACCTTCCCTTTTAAAGGAAACTAGGTAGGTAATTCACTAAAGAAATCCCCTTGTTGGATTAACATAATGGAGAAAAGGAAAACTCCCACGTCTTACTTCTCGACGTGTTATGGTCTCTACAACTGTCATGCAACACAATTTTTTTTTAAGAGAAGTACTCCCCCTTGGAGGTCTTCCATAGGGTGAGAGAAAACATGGGATCTATTAAAGCCTCACCCATTCAAAATTCCACCATGGATTCCACCAACCAAGAGAGAAGATATGAATCATCCCAAAGTATATTCAACAAAGCCTCTAGCAACAATCTATGTGGAAGTAGTGGTAAGATATGGTTACAACTACAAGGTGGAAAAAGGACAATGTTCAAGCTCAAAGTAGGCCAAAGTGACCTAGTTAAAATTTGAATTCAAGCTTGACAACATTGAAGTTTGACGAAATTTCACAAATGAAAAATTCCCTAATAAAATTTGGCATTAAATTTGACATCTTATAAAGTTTACAAATACATATAATAGATGAAAACTTGCATGCAAAAAAGTTAAGAATTGTCAAGTAGATGAGTCTTTAGAAAACATGAAAAAATTTGTAGGAGTTGGGACCATGTTTGCAATGTCCACTTGGAGGTCTTGTGGAGGAGGGTTGTCAATGCACACAACAGTGTCCATGACTTGATAGTTGGGCAAATTCAGAACATGCGGAGTGTAAAATTTCCAAAAATTTGATCTACCGTTATGAACAATTTGAACCTAGTTATATTCATTACACAAAAAATCTCTACTAGAGTGCAACATAATAGGAATGGAGAATAAAACACAGTCACACAATTCAAAACATTTTTTTACTAGGAAACCCAACTAGGAAAACCCTTTGCTTGATGATAATTTTATTGATAACAAAAATTGAGCAATTGATCTCTTACAAAATACAATTGTTTCAATCTGAAAGACACACGTGTCTTTCCTGCTTGATCTAAGGATGAAACCCTTGCAATATTGTTGATCTTTGCTGCCCTCTACTAACTTGTGCACAAGCTTCTCTCACACACTCTTCCTCTCACAAGCTCCACGCACAAACTTGTGCTTCCTATTGCTTGGTCTCACCAACTTGTGCTCATCAAAACAATGATTAATCTTGTGCCTTTGCTCCTTTTAAAGCAATTCAAATGGATAAAATTATTGAGTTTCTAATTAAGGTAGGTTTTCTTGTGATTGATGTGTTAGCATGAGTTAACTACTCATGCAACATGTCCTATTTCAAGTCAACCACTTGAAACTCAATCACTCATGATTTTCCTTAATCAACTCATGCTAGAAGATCAAAACTCTGCCTTCAACTTCAACACATCAGTTAACTACCTCATGCACTCCTAATTTTTAGGGAAACTCCATGCACAAAAAAGGAACTCGACTTTGACTCTTTGAATTAAGGCACAAATCAATGAATCACTTTTCTCAGTAACTTTCAACACGGAGCATGGTGGAAAGGGGAGTTTATAGTCGCAAACTAGCTCAAGAAAATTTCTATTACAGTTCCCACGTGACCTTAAAGAGATGAAAATCAAGGATGTGGGAAAAAATACGCATAGAGAACCAAAAATTGCGTGGAAAGAGCCTAGGGCTTTTAATTTTTTACTTTTATGTTGAATTTTGAACACAAAATTTGAAAATTTGGTCGAATTCATTCGCTTGAGATTCGCTCAAGGTTTGGCTTGAATTTGAAATCCAATTCATCTTGGAATTCACCAAATGTGAGTCGAATTAATTCAATTCGCCTTAAGATTCGACGAATTTCGAATTTTAAACTTCAAATTCACCGAAAACAGTGACACTATTTGTCACAACATTTATTGTCTCTGTGCATTTTGCAGCAAGTCGGTCACAACTTTTCCATAGAGACACTGTGGTCTGGCTCAGGGACTTGGAATTTGCCACGATTGTTTTACGTTTTCAATGCTTCTGGCTGCAAGTCGGCCTTAAAAATATTCCCTAGACAGACCCTCTCCCTCTGATTTTAGGGCTTTCTGCTGACTCTTATGGGACTCTGCATTTTAGTACATGAATCATTGTTTCTCTTGTTGTCTACCATTTAGGCTTGTCGTGGAGCTCGTGGCTTGTACTGCAGTTGGTGGGTGTTGCTGACAGAGGGCAGTGGACCTACGTGTTCTGCTTCCATTATTTACTGGTAACCCAAGTGAACTGGGTGTCAGCCAATCTGTGGTTGGGAAATTGTTGGTAGCGCTTGTGGAGGCCACAGGCACAACCCACCCCCTTTTTCTTTTGAAAGCCCTGTATATTACTTTCTATTGACAGTTGAAGGAAGATTTTAAGCATTAACATCAAGATTCAAAACAGAAGAAATGGAGAATTGTGGCAGCAATGAACAATAGACATGATTAGCATCAATCAATGATGACACTTTCAATAACTCCACCTAGAAAACAGTGCTTCTACATTGAATAATTGGCAAAAGATATCTTACGGGAGAAGTAAAACCACGGAAAATGGCAGAAGTCACAGGTAAAATCGAGGCCGTAATTTTTTTTAAAAGCATCTGATAGAGGTTTTATATGGAGGATCCAGATATTCCTATATGCAACTTTCAAGATCGACCTGGAATAAACTTAACCAAAAAATGTTCCCCATGAAAATAGCTAACTGAAATTCTGAGACCAACAACATGCAGCCTCAGCAGGTCATCTGCCCTATCTGGCATTACCAACGAGATTTACAAGAAGATCCCCTTCCTTATGCATCCAAATGTGCAACGTACGCCAGATAATTGGCAAAAAAGAAGTGTAAAAACTTACACTACGATCTGGTCACTCAAGATCAATTAATTGTGCCCTAATTATTGATCAACCAATAAATCTCTCCAAGAAAATGTGAAATAGAGCCTGTTCTGGATGACAAACATTTCAAGAAAAATTGCAGAGTTGTCGTTGTGATTGGTAATAAACAAAACTGGCAAAAACAGGGTATGTAAAATCTTTAATGAGAAGGTTTTATTTACTTACATCCTCCCAGAATAAACGCCTATGAACGGCCCAGCTAAGGGCATCCTTCAAGCATCGACGATACAGCAACTATACCCTCTCCTTCCCAGTCACTGTATGAGATAGATACATTGATGTTGTCACTCCCAAGCTCATGGCTTCTCCTCTGGCCCTTCCCTACCCTGTATTTCTCGAGACAATTCCTTTATTCCAATTGATTATAGCGTTCCACTCCAAGTCATGTTTATAGCACTCAAATTTGATTTAAATGTGAGCGTGAAGATGGTCTTTATATTTCTTAGATTTTTTGGGGTTTTTACGTGGTGTTTAACGTATAAAAGCAAGCTTTAACCACTTATCATAAACTAGTCCTCTCTTATCGGTAAAAATATGAAAAAAATATTTCAACCAAAAGGAGCTCTAGCAAGTTTTAAACGTCATTCATGGTGGAACAATATAGTTGAAAGTTTTTCACATTTTTCAATTAACCTAGATTATAGTGAGATTCTTTTCATTCATGGAAATTCTTAATTTCTTTTATGTGGTGTATTTCATGAATATAATAAAATTTAATAAAAAATTAAATGTTATGAGGATGAACCACATAATCTAGTTTGAAATATGACCAAATAATATTGATGTGATTAATCTGAAATACATGCTTACTACATTATGGATCAGGAAATCTTAAGATTTAAATTAAATGTTTAATATATACCACAATTCTCTCAAATAGTTTATTTATATAAATATATTGATTAATCATCTTAATAATTATTATACAATTGGTAATGTTGTTTTAAAATTAATAATCATGATGGGTGTTTCATATTTTATGGTTTTTCTTGGAAATTAGCAAATAATAAATCATTGAAATTGTTGCGTATCTTGCTTAAATTGTAATTCTTAGGTTCTATGTTAATTTAGAGACATATAAAAACCTAAACTTGTAATTTTCAATGTTTTATATTGCAGTTTTAGAATATTTGGATTGCAAGTCTTTAATTCGCAACATATTTCTGTCAAAATAGCACTAAAGAGACTTGGCATTTTGAATTCTAATCATCCCAGGCTACAAGCAGTTTTCTTCAGAAGCTACATCTTTCTACTAATGCATCTCACTTTGTTCAAATTACATCATTCAAATCGTACTATTTTTTTATCATCATAAGTGATTTTAAATATACATGTAAGAATTGAAAGTTTTTTTTGTTTGTTTTTCAAACGAGAATATTTGTGACATTAAATTTTACATAGGACTTCTGCTCAACTTCGTCTTGATTTAACATATCACTTGAGTGAAGGAAATCATAGTAATACCGAACCCACAATGTACATCATAACAAACTATAAACCTTGTGTATGAATAAAAGGCAACCCATATTGCACCTCCTAACATTCTACAAACCCCATGTGTGAACAAAAGCCACTCATAGTGCACATCCTAATATTCTACAAACCCCGTGTGTGACCAAAAGCAAGCCATATTGATGCATATGGTTAAATTTAACTATATTCACTTTATAGTATTTTGTATTTTTTTCAAACATAGGTTAAAATTGGATTATTCTCTAATGGTTAATTGTTCTTTAGTGTGGTTGATAAAATGTTTGAATTTATTAACATTGTCTTTTTTTCCTTTCACAGAGGTTGAAATTGTGTCATTTAACCAACATGTCATAGGTTCATTGGTGAGCTTAATGTCATATGAAGTCCCTGCTTGAGTCATAATTCGACCAAACCTACTTAAAGCACCTATTGAAAATAACCAAAGTATTAGCTCATTAGTGAATTAATTGGTTATTTCAACAATATGAATCGAGGGGTGGTAGGACTAGAAGTGATGCTTCTTAACCTAGTTATTCCTCATTGCAAGTGACCTTGAATTCTAACTAACCCTCCCTTGTCACAACAAAGAAAGAGTCCATATCCAGAGCCAAAGTTCAACATAACCTACTCCATAACACCTATTGATGATGATCAAAGCATTGGTTCAATAACATGTCCAATTAATTAGTTTAGTGACATAACCTAAGTGGTTGATGGCCTAGCAACAACACTTCTCAACCTTACATATCCTTACTACCTAGTGACTCTAAATTGTAACTAACTCTCTTTTATCACAGTGAAGTAAGAGTCCATGCCCAAAACTAAAGTTCAATAAATTCTACCCTACAACACTTATTGAAGATAAACAAAGAATTAGCTCAAGGATGAGTTTGAAAGATTAGTTTAGCCACATAAACTAAGTGGAAAAAGGCCTAGTAGCAAAACTTCTTAGCCCAACGAGGCCATAGTGCCCCATGAGCCAAAGTTGTAACCAAGCATCCTTTATCACAATGATGAAAGAATGCATGAGAAACTTAGGTTCTAGATCATTATTAAGTCATCTACATAAACATATGATAATCCTTATTAAGGCTTCTGTGTGTCTACATATATGTCATTGAGAAAATACCTCCAAACTATTAAGGACTAATATAGATGACACTGCTGCAACAATATATCCATTAATGGTGTATATAGATACTACTACATATTTGAGATGCCATATCAATACCGCCTTCGACACACACATATCTCTCTCTCTCTCTCTCTCTCTCTCTCTCTCTCTCTATATATATATATATATATATATATATATATATATATATATATATATATATATATAACTTCCTACCAACATGCCATGTCCTCGAGGCTAATTTTATTTTCCTCCACTAACCTTATCAAATCATTAATTACAGGATTAATTTCAATGCTTCCTATAGTAAAAAAGCAAATGTTCTTACGAAAATGTCCTTCAATTTTCAACTGGACCAACTTGACATAATACCTTGAAAGCACAAGTACACTGCTCCTCACCATCCACCAAATGGTGTTGATACCTATGAAGTTACTTCATAATGGCATCGAAAAATATATTATCTTAATTGTCGCTTAAGCAAGAAGCACATATTCTCCATTCCCATTTTCACATTTCAATGGTGATCTTAAAGTTGTTTCGATGAGAATCCAAACTGTGACCTCACATCATCTATAGTTTTGAACTCTTCTTTCTAAAGAAGGTAGTCACTCTTTCACACTTAGACTATTTGGCTATCATTTCATGCCTAATCCCACACTTGGTGCCTATTATGTGTAGGATGATGATGGTAGGTGCGCAAGTGTCTTCCTTGTGACTCAATAATATAGGAAACTAGTGGCATTAGACACAAATGGATAAGGAGAGAAGTAGTTGAATGAAATAAGACTACAAATTGAGAGACATTAGCAGTATTAAAGTGGTGCATTGATAAGATTGAGGATATCTTGGAGGACATGATTATATCCATGGAGATGATAGCTGATGCACATGACTTTGATAGTAAGTTCAGATGAATATTATGGACGATATGATGTTAAAATGATTTGGGGACCATATAGGTGAATAGATCACATACTAATTGTGTCATGAAGTGCATTTTTAACCTTAGTATAGGCATGCCAAAGAGGAATTTCGATTGAGCACAAATATTGGAAATGTTGACACCCAATCTTTGGGATTAGGAAAACTTATGTATATATTCTAAATAGCAAAAGCTAAAGGAAGATAGAAGACGGAGAGACATTGGGGGATGAAACTGAATAGTCTCTCTCTCCTTGTATATATTCATATTCTCTTTTAATGCAAAAAACAATTTGATTTGGAGTTACAAACCTGGAGTGACATGGTATCGGAGCAACATGTTCCAATTCAACTCTCTCCTATTATAACTCATATTCATTGACATATTTCGTACCATTATTTCATTATATATTCAACCCTTTGTGCTGTATATAGCTATGTTCTTATTGCAAGCATGTTTCCCTACTATATATTCCATGTGAAGTCCTCAGAAGACCATTGAAATGTGTCTAGAATTCCTACAAATTGTAACTAATTCTTTCAATGGTGTGTGCTCTCCTGCAACAACGTTGATTTTCTGCATGCAAAACCTGCGTTGAAATGTGTTGGATTGGTATGCATTAGAATGTGAGTTGTTAAAAATGAAAAATCTTATAAAAGGGTCACGGCATATAGATTACTTCTTTCATAACCCTTGTTAATCCTAAGTATTATTTAAGTTCTAAATATGCTTACAAGTCATGTGTACGAATGGTTAGATGGTTGTCTAAATGTTGTGCTGAATCCTTTTTAATGGTTGTGAACCATGTTGTTTGGCGCATTCAATGCTCCGTGTGTTGGACTGCTTCCACTATAATATGTGTTCATGTGCAGTTGGTTAATTAGTTCATCACTATGTGTTGGTTCATCATTGTGTGTTGTTTGGTATCATAAGTTTATTGCATCAGTGCATTGCCCATGGCAGCAACATTGAACAATCCTTCATTGAAAATGGTAAAAAACCCAGTAAAGCGGAAGGAAAAGCATTTGAATTTGCTCATTATGTTATGGCAGATTGCAACATTAGAGTAATTGAAGACTTATTTAATGCTTCACTTTCTTCATGGAAATATTCTTGGTTGCTTGATTCAGGAGAAACATGTCACATGCCTTTCTAAAGAGATTTCTTTGAAGAATTCACTGAGAACCAATGGATAAGCTATATACTCTTAACATTCTACTCAATTACTAGTTGACGAATTTGAAAACTTCCTGCAATGGATTTCAGATTCAAGAGGTACTTAATAAGGACTTGCTGCCGAAGAAGAATTTCATGTTTGATCATTGGGAAGTATCATCCCGTGTACTTGGTTTCAATTTGGTTGCCTTCTACGTTGGGTACTTATTAATTTTGTCAATGACTATTATATGTCTTGTTTTGATAATTCAACTATGCAATGCCCTCTAGGTTTATAATAAAAAATCCTTAAATGTGGATATATGTAATTTTCTACGAGTCCACCTCAAATTTTATCATCAATTTTCCCCTTTAAATAGGTTAGAATTCTTGCACTCTTACATTCAATATAGCTACTAGTCTAATAGATGCACCCATCATCATAATGATGACATGCATTTCATAGTACTTACACACAGCTAAGCATGGGACTTGAGCCAAAATTTGAATGGTCCTGCCATACCAAATTTTGTGACGTCCCTCATACTAGTGAGAGTCACAAACTATTGCTGGGAAAATTTTCGTTATAAACAAGTATGTGAATTATGGAATAAAGGTCCATAATAAGGTTGAGAACAAAAAATGTGGTCACTTAAGGCCTTAGGATGGATCCTAAGGCTTTTCTCTAGAAATTTTCAAGGTAGGAGAAGTAGTAAAAATGACACATAAAGTTGATTCCTCCAAATATTCTGCTCTAAAATATGGATGAAAAATAATATATTGATCCAACCACAATTATTTGTACTTTCATATTGGATCATATCTAGCAACATATGAAAAAATTTCTTTACCTAGAGAATCCAAGAAAAAGGCCTACTCACATTGCTTAAAAGAACATAATATGCCATCCTTAAAATCTTCCACCTACTCATGTTAAAAAATAATATTAGGGGAAAGAAAATTTACCTCTAATCCTAACACACCAATAGGATTTTTGCTACTTGTTTTATCAAGAAATATAATTCTATTAATGAAACAATATGACTATGTAACCAACAAATACTAGCTCTCAAAATAGTTTTGTCAGAAATTTTGAGCACCTAAGGAGAACATATAGGCAAAGGAGATACTAAAGATGAGGCTCCCATAATAGGTACAACTTAACCTCCAACGGTTAGTATCCCATTCTAGTAGTTTGAGTTAATTCGAGTGTCCCTCTTTAATGAATCCATCACTACAACACATGAACTCTTGAAGCCTAATATTTTCATATATTAAAAAGGCTTGGTTGATCAAATCCCTCTACTCTAGTACTTCTCACATGGATACATTGTCAATATATTGTGTGTAAAATTAAGATAATTTGTAATCCCATTTTTAGTATCATGAATTAAAGATTCCCATCCACTCTCTACTTTATTTTCTATAAACATGAGAAGGAGGCATAAAAACGTTACTTAATAGTGATGGTACTGTTGGCTTGAAGGGGCGTAACCAAGGTTCAGAGTTATTTAGCCAAACAAATCCCTGTACTACTAGCCCTTTCAGCATCGGGCCGTGGAGTGTGGACTGAGGTCTCAACCGAAGTAGTATTAGGGGGATGCTAGAACCAAGTTTTTGCACCCTTGAGATGTCTGAGAGGTCAATTTAGTCCGACTATGAATATCTTCATGCAAGTCACTTTGCGCACTTTCCTAACATTCAAGGCCTTCGCGTGTTGTTATACTTGACTTCACGCAACCCTAACCAGGGGCTGAGGATCTTTGACACTGCTAAATCGGTATTTTGCGCTATTTCCCCAAGTTACACCGCGGATCTTACTTATCTTCTTATAGCAGTTAGTTATCTTCACGTAAAAAGATACTTTATCTTATATTCACTTATTCAACACATTCATATAAGTTCATGCAGCAAATAAATAGTAAACTTACAATTCATACCCAATATACTTGAATGCATAAAACAGGAAAAGATACCCAGAAATAAGGTAAAACTTCTATTTATCAATGCTTCAATCGGTTATAGATTCAACCTGCCCTGCACACTCAGCTGCAGGGGTCCGCATACTCAGCTGTGAACTACTAGGCATCTGCACACTCAGCTGAAGAGCCTTCTCCTACTCTACTACCCAAAGACTCGGCTTTACACATAGACTCAATGCTTCATCATCAGATCTTACATGGATCGATTGATTGTCCATTTACACTTAGAGCCTCACTTTATTTATACAATCCCATGTTCCACGGACCATGGGTAGAACTATCAAGCCGACACTACATTACAAAAGTAAAGGCAGACAACCCTATGAATTAATTACAACTTCGCACTCTGTGCCCACAAATCGTGGAGTCTTTACATTTGACATAGTCAGAACTTGGGCTATAAGCCCCAAAACTTGCCTTGGGGGTATGCCATGCCCAACAGGCCCCCAACACAAACATCATTACTCACCCTCGAGCCACTCTATCGTTGCGGATATATTCACATGGAGACCTCCAAACTCTGCTTGGATTGTTGCAAGGTTGGAAGCGCACTGAGCGACTGCTTGCTATATCTCCAAGATGCGTTGTTCGGAGACTATGGTGTCTAAGCTACTTCCCTGTACCGGCTCCTATGTCCCCTACATCTGTGCGACCTTTCCTTCAATTGTTTTTGTGATTATGAAGGCCTTGTCAATCCAAGGCTGCACACGTGCCTTCAAAACTGCTTCTCTATGTCGTGATGCGTCTACTTGCTTCTTAAGCGCTTTGGCCTATTGCATCCGCGCAAGCCTCTATGTAAGGGCCACCGTATGCATGATCTATTTGACATTCTCATATTGTTGTTGTAGCTCATGTTAATTTATTTCTAAGCACTATATGTTCGAGTCCTCCTACAGAGTGGTGAGGACCTTGAATGATTCTTTCAACATTTTGGTGCAGTCCTTCACGGCACTACTGATCTCCTACGTCCCCAATGTAATGGTGTTGTCACATTGTTCCCTTACCTCTAGAGGAGTTGAAGGTTTCACCTCCAATTGTAGCTCTGCTATCTGAAGGTTCAACTCCAGTTAAACCTTGGAAATCTCTTCTCGTTCCTCACACACTCCTGTTTCTAACCTCTAGATGCGGGCCTCTACTAGTGCCTATGCTGGGATGGCCAACTCAAGGACCATTTGGCAGGCTTCCTCAACCACCTGCACCGTCTGTCAGTTTTGTGCCACAACTTCATCATGCTGCACTCTCAGTTGCTCCATGTTGTTTATTTGTTCACTCATCAACTGTATCGTGCGTCCCTCCCTAGCCCGCAGTTCTGGAGTCACTTCGTCCTGCATGACATAGAGCACCTCCCGAGGGAGCACAACCATGTTGATTCCTACCCTTTTCAATGCATTGACGATAGGCATGTTAGCCTCATTTTCTGTAACCAGTGACCCCTCTAGGAGAACCATTGTGTTGGTTATGTGGTCGCGCAACATTTCCTCAACCGCGGTCATTCCTACTACAAGGTTAGTTGAGAGAGTACCAGCTTGGGGATTGCACACCTACAACTCCTAAATCTGTGACGAGAGGATCCCCAACACAATTTGATTCTCCTTTGCCAACTACTAGAGGGCCTCTGTGGTCACCTCATGCACCGTCTCCCCTATATTGTGTAGATCTCCCTTAGTGAGGGTGATTGGGTTGAAAGAAGTCTTAGACACTTTTGACTTCTTTCACGGCCCCACCTGCTCTCTTAGGTGACGCCACTATAATTGTGTTGTCACTATTTGTAGGTCTGCACCACCCTCCTCTGTCTTGGTCTCCATTTCTTGTTCCTACTCAGGCAAAGGTGACTTCAAACCCTCGTGCTCCTTCTCTGCTACCTTCTATGCTTCTACTACGACCTTTAGAACGTGTTGTGCCTGCGAAACCTCTGTTGCTACTGCCTATTTTCTTATCCTCTCTGCCAAGTGTGACATCCACAATTTTGTCTCCTCCTTCTTTCGCTATGCAGCAGACTTTTCCATTTTCGTCGTGAAGAGTGTTGGAGCATGCCACTCCGGTAGCCACGCCTCATGTACATCGAAGATAACATCATTGGTGGCTAGCTATGGTAGTTCATTCCACTTCTTTGTGGGGTCCTTGTGTGCCCTGATGAAGATGTGATGTAAGTCTGCCTTAAACTCTTCGAAGCTTTGTAAGCTGTTATAGATAGTGGATGATAACTATGGCCTGCGTTTAATCCCCATTATAATGTTCATCTCCATGAAAACCTAGAATATTTTATTGTCTTGGATCCTGTGTGCATCTTTATTGGCCCATAGTAAACCGTACTTCGCGGCCTCCGAGAGATCCCTCTCAATAGGGGAGAGCTGGCTATCCTCAGGAAATTCCCCATCCACCAGCACTATGGACAATAGAAGCCATGCATAGTGGAAGGTCTCCCCATGTTCCTATGCCTCACAGCAATTCTCAAGCAACTCCTTGCACAAGAATTCAGATTAGTTAAACTGCACTACCTTTGCACACTACTTGGCAAGTGCGATCACTGACTGAGGTAACTCATCCACACGACACTTTCGCATGACCTTACCCACTAGTATCTGAGTCACAACTCTAACTGCCTTGTTGTTGATACTAGATATTGCATAACCCCTATTTTTCTTCTCTAGTTGATATTTCCTTTTCATGGCCTCTGTGATGGCCAAATCATTGCTTTTACCCTTCAAAATATCTACTGGGTCTTCCCCTTTATAAGGGAGTCAAGAAATTCTATGGATTAGGTGGTCCTGATGGGGATGGGATCCTCTAGCCACAAACACCCATCATGCACCATGCAAAGTAGTTGTCTGATGACAAAGATAGTTATTGGGGCCCGATGGTAATGTGATACCCAGAGCTGGCTCAACAACCCTACTTTCTCTACCCCTTGCAACCACTTGTGCGACTCTATTTCTACAACTCTCGCTACAGTGTTTTTCTTCAGCTTCATGAGTTGTGTGGTTTCTAAGTGGGGTAACTTTTCATGGTAATGAGATCCAAATCTTCAAACTTTAAACTCGGCACCCATCCCAAGTTTTCTCCTTCAAAAATGATATCGTCACGTAGCAGTGGAGTTTATAGAGAGCTCTTGATCTCATCTAGGTCCTTGGGCACCTTTTCCTTCCCCTTCTATGGAGGAACATATGCGGGAAACATGGTTGGAGGGTCTGTGCCCTTGGTTTCTTCCTCCATGTCCTTGTCCTCATCCTCTTCTATCATGATTTCCTCAAGGTCTTCCTCCTCCTTATCGGTTTCCAAATTAACCGCTTTCCCTTTTTCTTCTATGGTCAATTTAGTTCTCAGCGGGTTTCGAGGGGACATGTGCACCGGAATCATGGGATTCTTATCTTTCTTGGGTCTCGATGTGTGAGGTGGTTTATGGATTTCCACAACTATCTCAGCACTCTCAGGGGCATACTCTATTTTCATGGCCTGTGCAGCCTCTTCGGCAGTCATTTCTCTAATTTCCCTGGCTTCTCAGATGCTACCATTTGGTTTCTCCAAAAATCTCTCAACTGCTAAAACAAGGATTCAAAAAACACTCTCAACAAGTTAAATAGTTCTCGGTTCAGAATACTCTGGGCACACGATAGCTCAATTCTCGAATGACCAAGTATTATTTGCTGAGCAGCCCTTTGCAATTTATAGCACCTTTTGAATTCAAATTCAACTGTTCCCCCCAAATCAAGTCCATTAATGCTCCCTTGGCAGCATATTTTCCCATATCTTACCCATAAATCTCACCTTATATTCCTGTTGCCTACTCCATCTGGTCTCAAACCAAGCATCACATCATGAATAGTGACTATAACAATCATTTTCCAGCTAACCTGCGTGGCAGTGCAGCTACCCTTACACTGTTGCAGACACCGTGACACTTCACTTCTACATGCAACCCTGACATCACATAGCTCTCAAGCATAGTATTTTATAGTCCTGCACCTCCTTTCAACTGCCGGGAGTGTTGAGACTGTGCTTCCCATGGTTAGTCAGGTGGTCGAGCCAGCTATATATGGCTTCAACTGAACATCAATCACTTTTCCTAAAAAAAAATCCACCTTTTATCTTTATTGTCTGTGTCACGCACTTCACCATCTGCATCGCACCATCATCGATGATCCCTGTAGCAATATATGGTCCAATCCAAGGCATCAAGCTGATCAACTCTCGACAGTAGTACCCAAATTTTTCAACATAATCATGCACATCCCGTTTTATTACCGTAGTTTTTTTATTGAGAAAATTATTCTTTATTCCTTCCTCAAGCTTCTTAACTTCTCTTTCAATCAGAACTCTTTTCTCCCATAAATGAGCTCTTTCATTCATGAGTTCTTGGAGGGTAAGATTACTCTATTGGATCTCTTCATCAGGTCTCAAGCATTCTTCTTCGTTCCGCTACATGATCCCTTCTTCCAAGGCTTCGCGAACCATCATATCCACGGGCGATGCTATGTGTGGACTACGCATAATATACTCCATCAGTATTACAGAATTTGCTCCATAGTCTATCCTAGAAGGCATATGTCCTGTCAGTTTCTTGCACGTTGTACTATAAGCCCACAAAATTGCTTGTATGCATAGGTCCCAATCACTTCGTTTTGCATTACATACCTTGTTCAATGCTTCACATGCTTCGCTAAATGCTTCTGCATGGGTAACCTTCTGCACACTTTGTCTTTCCACACTCTGTCATTCCAACTTGAGGGATCGTTCACGCAATGGCCCCCCACACACATTCTTATTGACTGTGTTCCCCAACGTAAAGTCCATGTGCATTTGCGCACGTTGTTCACCCTATGCCTGTACCCACCTAGAAAGATGAGCGTGTGGACCATCTCGTACATTCTCTTTATCTGTTAGTCACGTCTTAGGCTTCCCAAAATGCATGCACGTCATTCTCCTACATTCGTGCTAGTCTGCAAAGCTTCCTTTGTGCATACCCCATCACCTCATGGGCATAGTGCATAATACCCACTTCAAATCCTGGAAATGTTGCTCTTCCCACACCTCCCTTTCAAATCTGTCCAAGAAAGCATCTACCTCACCTAATCCATCATAAGTAGGAAAATCTCTCACTTCTGTCGATACACAGCACAACAATCTTGTCATTATGTTACAATTCAGCGTGGTACCTCGTGTAATTAGTTCTTCCATCGTTCTATTTCTTCATTTGAATCTGACGTACAAGAGCTTTCACGCTCCCATGAAATTCGTCCATCTGCGATGGTATTTACCTAGTCTTTATCTTGCACTGTTATCTTGTAGATATATTCCAAATCGTCATCGCGCACCAGTTTTGTGTAGCGTGATCCTTCTACAGGGTCGAAAAGTATGACTACGCATAGAGACTTTTTGCCAAAAATCATCTTGTTCTTCTTTAGATTAATCACCCTGTTCATGTCAGTGGCACAATCTATTCCTAAGAGCCCGAGGTAGGGATTGTTGTCATCTACAATCTCTATCACTTCAAGTTTTTCTAGTGAACTTGCCCCTTTAATATCGACGGTGATTCCCTACAATATCCCAATAGGTATTATCTTTTGCTTGTTCGCCATTCGCAGCTGGATAGGATACCATTGCAATGTAGGCCTTCCCATGTGCTCCCATGTCTACTTCAGCAGAACATTCTCATCCGATCCTAAATCCAAAATTTCCTGGTCCATCTCATATTCTCCAATCTGCATAGTCAACCTCATTTCTCTTCTCATCCTCGTTGCATGCTTTCCAGTCTTCTGGACTATGCATGACTCTCCTGGCATGGTCTCAGCACATCTGTTAATGAGTTCCTGCAATACCTTTACAACCTTACTGTCGTGTAGTAGCTTCATGCATGTTTCTGGGAACATCGTAAGCATAGATGAGTCCATTTCTAGCTCTGATCTATCTTTGCTTCCTAAAGTGGAGGCATCAATGAAGCTCTTCTTAGCTCCATGAAGGTTTCCTTAGCACACTCCAAATCAAACTCTTATTCTTTGATCAGAGCCTTGCAAACCCAAGTAATATCCTCTAGATGTTTCCCTTTATCATCTCCTATTGTAATTCCACTTCGGAGAACAATTTTCACATTTGGATCTTCCTCACATAGCTCAATCCTCATCATATGCAGGTTCTAAGTCAAGGGAGGTTATAGAACTCCCTTGTCGCGCAGCCTAGCTATCAGCATAGGACAATCCTCTGTCTCATGATCAAACAGGGTATAATATAGACATGATTGACACATTGGATTCATACAATCACCGACATAATGTCTTGGCCCTCCGTAATCGTAGAATATCAGCTATCTGTGACCTATTCCAAGTCCTCCTACACCTCGCCCTTGTCTATGCCCCTAAAATCAAGTTCATGCCACTACTGCATTCTGGTCAAGGGGCTGTGTTTCAGCCTGAACCATGTAGGTGGGAAGATCATTCATCGTGTCCAACTGATCTACAAAAATTACAGAACATTGTGTGTACTTGTATAACAAATGGCAGTTGTCCATAGCATGATTTCCTGTTATTTGACAAATCATGCACCACAAAGAAGGTGCCATGCTAGGTCCTACTTGTGCCTCTGGTCTTAACAAAATTGGTCCTCCTCCCTTGAGGTAATTCGTGAACACCAGGCAGTGGTCATTGTCATGACCCTAACCCTTACACTTGATGTACCATACCTCTTCACACACTTCTGGTCAGGTTTTCATGTCCTCTTTTAGACTCTGCATCTCAAGGAATAAGTTTTTCAACTGCGTGTGGATCTGCTAAACACCCAAGTTAGGATCTTTTATCGGGGTCTCATGCAACCTCATTTAATCTATAGGGCTTTTGCCTAAGTTGTTAACCTTTTTTGTGACAACGTGTTCCTCAAATACAATGTTAGTGATGCTACAAACCATTCATGGTGCTATCCATTTGTCAAAGTCATATTAGCTTCACAAATTGTGCACTTCAGTCTCTGATCCAATTACCAAGGAGTCTCGCCTAGTAGCACTGTGATCTCTTTGAATCCAATGATCAACTACGCCTCTGACCTTGACCTGCTAAATTCTTTGTTCAACGTAATTTGGATATCCGTGATCCCCACATTCAGATTGTCATTAGAATGCTTAATATACTAGGTCAGTGCGCAATCCTATAGAGTGCTAACTAGCATCGCTTTCTTTATATTATCATTTGTAGCTCCCTATGCTTCCCATATGCCTCTTATCACAAACCAAAACTAGTATGGATCATCATTTCCTACTCCCTTCAACACAGGAAACTTTATTGTGCTTGCCATATTAACTCATGGTGGTGGCGGAAGTGGTAAGGGCAAAAATGGAGCTGAAAGTGGTGAAGTTGGTGGTGGTGTGGGAGGGTGTGGTATACATGAAATCCTCTGCCTTATAAAATTGATTTCACTTCACGGTGAGACCTTCGTGAACTCTTCTTCATCCCCTCATGGAACTGAAATCAAAGGGCTATTCTCTAATCCCTTACATCCTTCTTTTCTATAGGTTTTTCCACTTCGTGTGGCTCCGGACGTTAAGGTAATTGCATAACCATTTTTTCACACAATAACGTTTTAATACAAGTATTCAAAGACTTTACGTACTTACCTTGAGGTCCTTTGAGAAATTGCCACTCTACCTTGCTATAGCTAACTAACGTATCTATCGCGAACTCAGTAATGAATCCTCCTATAATCTGATCGAGCCAGTGATCAACAACATGCACGATCTTGTCCTCTGATGCTCCCAATCTGCGCACCAACTTTGGGGTCCACACAATAGGATTTTCAAGCTTCCACCTTCCTTGGCCATCTTCTAGCTTCGCGATCCACTCATACAGCTCAGTAGCAAAAGATGCAAAGAGAATTTCATGGATCTCTTTGTACTAGTAGCAGTCTAACCACTCGTCCTTTGATAGTCGCAGTTTCCTCTTCTCCTGTGCCGCGAACTCATGAGTTCTCCCATCCGACCAACCTTCAATTTCTTTCTTAGTTGGATTCCAATGATACGACCTGAGACATCTCTACGCAGATTCTAGTCTAGGCAACAAAACCATTTGTTGGCTTGGTGGGGCTTGACCCAGGTTTGGAGTTATTTATCCAAACAAATCCATGTATTACTAGCTCTTTCAGCAACATCCCACAGAATACAGATTGAGGTCTCACTCGAAGCAGTATGGGGGGATGCTAGAACCAAGTTTCTGCATCCTTCAGATGTCTGAGGGGTCAATCTAGTCCAACTGTTAATATCTTCATGCAAGTCCCTTCGTGCACTTTCCTGACCTATGAAGCCTTCGTGCCTTGTTATACTCGACTTGACGAAGCCCTAACAAGGGGCTGAGGAGCTTTTGCATTGGTAAAGCAATGATTTGTGTTATTTTGCCAAGCTACAACACAGATCTTACTTATCCTCTTATAATAGTTAGTTATCTTCACGTAAATAGATACTTTATCTTATATTCACTTATTCAACACATTGATATAAGTTCATGCAACAAATAAATAGTAAACTTGTAATTCATACTAAATATACTTCAATGCATAAATAGGAAAAGGTACGCAGAAATAATGTAAAACTTCTCTTTATTAATGCTTCAATCGGTTAAAGAATCAACCTACCCTACACACTCAGCTGCAGGGTTCCGCGCACTTAGCTGCAAACTACTAGGCCTCTGCGCACTCAACTACAAAGCCTTCTCCTATTCTACTACCCAAATACTCGACTTTACACTTAGTCTCAATGTTTCATCATTAGATCTTACATGCATCGCTTGATTGTCCCTTTAAATTTAGAGCCTCACTCTATTTATACAATCCCATGGTCTGCAGACCATGGGTGGAACTCTCAAGCTGACACTACATTACAAAACTAAGGGCGGAAAACCCTATGACTTAATTACAGCTTCACACTCGCCACCCACAAATCATTGAGTCTTTACATCGAAATTACTCAAAGTTTAGGCTTTAAGCCCCAAAAATTTCCTTGGGGTGATCCCACACCCAACAGGGACTTCTGAATAGTCCACAACATCATAAGATTATCCATACAAATATCACTAAAATTCAACCCATATTAGATAGTTATCAATTTAATAATTCATTATATAGTTTTATATATGTTATTTTCTAAATAAATCATGGTTGATAATAATTTTGTTAAGAAGCCCCAAAATATGTTTCTACTTTTGAATGAGAAACTAATTACACTTTTGTTCTTAACTCGCCACAGTTATTTCTCCATGAAGATAACTTATGCTTAACAGGATTTATAAGGAAACAACATTGGTCATGAAGAGGTACAATAATGGGCCTTTTGTTTCATTGTTATCAAAACTAGACCAGTCATCAAAATGGTCAACCCCAAAATTTGAACCAGACTAGAGTAAACAAAACTAGACCAAAAAATTGATTATTCAAAAAACACATAAAACATTCAAATTTTAGGGAAGGTCATGTACATTCATCTGCACCCATATAGTCAACCCCAAAATCTGAACCAGAGTGGAGAAAAAAACAAAAGATGAGCAAAAAATTATTCAAAAAATACATAAAACATTCAAATTTTAGGGAAAGACATATATATTCATCCGAATCCATTTGGATCCAAATAATTTATACACAAATATGTAATGTTTCTCATTTTTATAGTAAGTAGGAGTTCTTATAACCAAGACAACACAAGCTACATACATATTTGAACCATAATACATCAACAAAGGGCTCTAAATGAACTCTATAGTCCAAAAATAAGCATAGTACTAATGACTAACTATAAAGAGATAGTTTAGAGTCTAGAATTTACAATTTACAATATTGTCATATGGTACTAGTTTTTGGTTATGGTTGCATTGATTGTTGAACCCCTCTATCATGACCCTAGTGAAAATGTACACCATCACTAAGCCACGGAGGTACTCGTGTCATGACAAAGGAGTTCAACAATCAATGCAACGAACATCAAGGTACATTGATCTAGTGCTATTGATTCAATTCCAATTCCATACCATCATACATCATAGAATCCAGTGGACACCTTGCAATCCTAACAATCCTAAAATCTTGAAAACTATTTAACCATGCTAAATGTTGAATGGGATCTAAAATTTGACTTTCTCCAAACTAAATGAAGTTGGAAGCACTATGAAACAACCTAAAACAATTAATGTTAATATTAAAAATTTAATTAAAATTTGACAATATCCTTATCTTTCCTTTTCAAAAGGAAAGATAAGGAGAATCTCAACTTTTCCTTTAACTTTAAAAATTAAATATTACCATTAATTACTAGGGTTAGGTTTTGTAGGGCTCTAGGATTAAGATATTTATTTTTCCTTTTAAGTATTTTTTATTAAAAAAATATTATTTGGTGTTCATTAGCTATGATGCACTACATTCTTCGAAATTGATCAGTTTAGTAGAGAACTAGTCACTTTGGTGTTTTAAGGTCAGTTCAATACATGCCCAACCTTAGCCAATTTGAAACACTAAAATAAACTAGTACAACTCTAAAATGATTGCGACCAACCAATTCCACTAGTTCTAGGCTAGATCCAATAAGAATGTGCCATTCTCATCTTCCTCTCAAGTCGTCTTGTTGGATCCTTTAAGGAATTATATTCGGAGAGTGCCATAAACTGTCAGATTGTTGTGAGCACCTAATATCATATGTAGTTAAGCCTTGAAAAACATAAATTTGCAAGGAACTATTACAGACCTCGCAAAACATATTTAGTGAGGAAGTGCACTCAAAGAACTACTACGGACCACCCAAGATAGTTAGTGAGGAAGTGCATGAACAAAATGCATCAGAAAAAATTATCCACCCTAAAAAACCCTGCACAAAACATTGAAGTGTGATGCGAAAAAAATTGTAGGTAATTTATTATTGCTACAAACAATCATTCCCTCTCTAGTTTCACAAGAAGCTCCTACTCAAGCTACCTCCTCCACTATGGTTATAGTAAGTTCTTACAACTGTGTGACCTACAAGAAATTTAAATTACCTTGGAATCTCCACCAATATTAGGGAACTCGACTTCTCTGCATGCACCAACTATTTTGGATTGATTGATCAATTAACTGGATGATCATTGAATTTGATTGAATTCCCACTACTTAAATGACCTTCCACTAGTTCCTCCAAAAGTTTGAACTAGTTTAACTGACAACAACCTCAGATAATTGACCTTTATTACTACAAATTAGCAATCACATATGCATAACTGAACTCTAACTCATGCAACTCGAATTTACTGAGTAAACTGGGTGACACAAGCCATGACACACAAGTTAACATCATCTAAGTTGTCTTTTGAAATGGAAATTCCAATTTTCTCGATTTAATCAAGGAAAAATCAAATTGAGAATTTCTTGTTGCATTATTGAACACATAGTTCAATGGAATGTATTACTTTCACTATGAACTTGGCATAGTTCATATGTTAAGTTCATAAGGTTTTGGGCTAATGTGGTTCTATGTGTTATGTATATAAAGAATAGGTGTCCATCTCATGCTATTAGAAACAATACTCCCTATGTAATGTGCTATGGCCACATTCCTTCGGTGAGGCATCTCAGGGTTTTTGGTTCCCCCTATTATACCTTCATACCTAAGGAACAGTCAAACAAACTCAGTGCAAGGAGTCAGAAATATATCTTCTTTGGGTACTCATACCTCCAAAGCATACCATCTCTATGATGATATGAATAAGAAGTTTATAATATCTAAAGATGTTATCATTCTTGAGTCTTCAGAGACTGAAAATGTTGTTGAGTGACTGCTGAATTTCTTGGATAGATTCAAACATGCAAAGCATTTTCAAGATTTTTATAGTGAAATTCCATGTCTCCTTCTCTTAGCTCTATACTTTCTAAGAAAAGCCTTGAAGAAATCAGGTTGAAGGAAATTCCTTCCCCTACTTTGTCAAGAGAGAGCTAAGAGACTACTAGCAACTGGTAGCCCAATGTGACAAGCAGTGAGGGTACATGCAAGATAAAAAGAAAGTTTTAATGAAAAGGAGTAATGCAAAGGAGTGTACTGACTCTATACATATCATAAAACATCTTCCATCCCACTTAGGATGCCTTACATCATGGCTGGTTAGTCATAATATCATGTTGGTCACAACCTACCTAGCTTAAATAAACAAGTGGTAATACTCTTCATCTTGTAAGCTATGTGATAAACAAGCGAAAGGGAGCAAGACATGTAGAGAAAACACATGGAATGAATTTTAGTGCTTACAACCATAAATTTCATTAAAGATAAACTGATAGGAAAATATTAATCAGTCCTTTAATCTACACTGATATGTGTATTTCAAAATATGTGCTTTGTTTTTGATACCTACCCTCCAAAGGGTTGTGCATCATATGGATTCTTGATGCGATCTCGATATTCTATCATTCCTTGGGTTCCTTGGTATGCTAATCTTTCTGCTCATCTCCTCCAGAGTCATCTAACATGTCGTCCTTCTTTGTGGCCCCTCAGATACATAATTTTGTAGTTTCAGTGGGAAGTGATTGTTACAGGATGAGGCCCTGAGAGGATACATCTACATAGCTTCAGGATGCAAGACAAACTAGGTAATCAAGGGACAAACTTGCATAGTTTCTCGAGATAGTGGGTTTCGGCTAGGGGAAGGATATTGGAGGAAACCACTAAGAAGTTTTGAATGCTAATGGAGGATGGGATTTCCATGCATTGCATAGTTCCAGTAGGCAAGGGAAAAGCTTGAGGGTTATAGATGTGAAGAGCACAGTTCACGAAATTTGAATGAGGCTAGGTTTTAGGGAAACTCTGAAATTTGTCTAAGTGTGGGATCAGTGGAACTGATGTGAACAGTGATAAAAGTTGACTATGATCACACTCTTGAACAATTAATGGTACAACATAGACCATCTAGAACATATAACACATACTTCGCTTAATGCAACAACCTTCGTTGTAGCTTATGACAAGTGTGACTCTGATGATAGACTTTTGGAGGATAAAGAAGACAGTTGTGTACTAGTGTGTGAAATGAGTGCGAAACATGTCTATTTGGTGAGGACAACCCATTATCACAAATATTTCCTCTTGAAGCAAAACAAACCTCCCTTTGCATGACAAGCGATAACCCCCATGCCAAAAGATGACACATTCTATGTAAAGATAAAAGCATGAACGACTCTTAATTCTTAATTGTCATAAATAGGTTTCATCTAAAGTGTCCATTGTCTTAAATATGAAGTTCTATCTTAAAATATTTTTGTCTCAAACTGTTTTTGTCTTAAATATAAAGTTTTGTCTTAAAATAATTTTGTCTTAAAATAAGTTTGTCTTAAAATAATTTTGTCTTAAATTGTTTTTGTCTTAAAACAATTTTATCTTATATTGTTTTTGTCTTAAATATAAAGTTTTGTCTTAAAATGTTTGTCTCCAAATACTTTTGTCTTAAATATAGTTTTTTGCCTCAAAATATTTGTCTTAAATTATCTATCTTAAATAGAAAGCTTTTTCTTAAAATATTTTTGTCTCAAACTTCTTTTGTCTTAAAATATTTTTGTCTTGAACTATTTTTGTCTTAAATATAAAGTTTTTTCTTCAATTTTTTTTGTCTCAAACTATTTTTTTCTTAAAGTTTATATTAAGACAATTCAATTGAAATTGAACTTTAATGTAAAATAACTAAAATAAAAAGTGACTTTTTAAGACAAAAGATTTCTTTTGTCTTAAAAAAATGTCTTAAAAATGCCTTTTGTGTAGTAGTGTATTATTTTTGACTTTGACATCTAATAGAGGAAAACATAGTATGGGGCTGCTCCTTTTATGTTGATGTTTGTTTACCTTCATGGACATTATTGTGCATTATCTTCCTTTACATTGAGTTTTTTTGGCATGGATAATGTCCTACTTTTTTCTCCTTTGAAGCTCACTAGTATTCGAAAAGGCTTGGCTTATATTTTCTTTATCCTTTGATTAAGTTCTTTTTCCCCTATGAAACTCCTGAAACTTGGAAAAACTCTTTCCACATAACATTAAAAATTTCTTCCTTATGATGTATTACACCTAAGATATTGTTTCATATGATGTAGCATTTATTTCACCTCAACCACTTTTCATTGTGACATATCCCACTGCTACAAAATTTACTCCATTATGTCAAAGGGAAATTTCTAAAAATAAAACTTCTCCATTCTCCTTGTCTTTGTATCCAAGGAATTTTCATTTCCTTGTAATGATATTACCTATTAACGATTTTATTTATCTCAATTCATTTCAAGGGAACTTTTTTTTCTTGACAATGTATCACATGAACTAAATATTTCACCTTGCATGACATATCACAAAGATTGATGTTTTTCTTATTTGAGGCATTTTGGATAAAAAAATCATTTTCTTATGATATTTCAAAGTTCCCTAAATTTCTACATTTGATGATGATCGCCATTTATTGCGCCATTATTTACTTTATTTTCATGTGACACATCATGTAAAAAATCCTTTTGTTGCACCCTATCATTGTAAATATCCCAATGTAAATGTTTGTGACATTTGCAAAAAATCAAGTGAGAATGAGTTGATGTCTAAATGAAGGGAAGGGACATAGATCATAGCTCTGAGGTGAGGGTAGCATGAATTATTGGTGTTGTTGGGGATATTTTGAGTTAGGTCGCATCTATCCCATTTAATTCCCTTACCTATCACACCGCCCACGATGGAACCTGCATTGACAGACATTGAATTTTTGGAGTGGGAAGTAAGGTTAGAGGACACTGCCCATCCCTTTTTTGTCCTAGGGATCAAGGTAGAGAATGACTATCTTGGGAGGAAAAAGAGACTAGACACATGCAAATGAACCCAAGGATGAGAGAAAGTAGAGGAAAGAACATGCAAAGGTGAAAAACAAATGCATTCAAGCACTAGAGGAAATTCCATCCTAGAAGTGGCCTCCAAAGGAAAAGTAATAAAATAATAAATTATCAGTTATGAATTTTGGAGGGAAAAGAAGAAAATGTCTTTTTCTAATTGTATTTTTGGCTTATATCCTTATAGGTTTACTCAAATTTCAAGTGTAGACAATTGTTGGAAGTAAGATTGAATTCCACATCCAACAAGTACCCATTATGCATACTTTCGAAAAGACCTACATCGATAAAGATTGAAGACACTAAAAAATTCTATTAAACAATTTTTTTCAATGTATGTTTAGTTTTTCAAACTATGGATCTTCTCAAAAGTATGCATAATTTGTACTTGTTGGATGTGGAATTGAATTACTCATCCAACGAGTGTACCCACTTGAAATTTGAGTAAAATTATAAGGAGATAAGCCAAAAATATAATTAAAAAAGTAGTTTTTCTTTTTTCCCCCAAAACATATTTACATATACCCCTTTTCTAATTTAAAGGATTTTGATTGGTTAACATGTTATGACATAGAAATTACATGAAAATCGCATGGGCACTTTTAGGCCCAAATTTCCTCTAATGATGTAATATCACTTCATTCCTATAATATTGTTATGTTTAGAATAAGTTATGTTGGATGAAATGGCTGAAACACCATGAAAAATACTAGAATAATTATGTAAATTAATAATTATTAATAAATGAATTTATAGGATTGGTGGCAATCCCCGAGATGCCTAGGTGGCAAGCCTACGTGACGGTTGGCCTGCGTTCAACTTCTCCCATGCTCATATTTGCTTGGGATTTTAGGTAAGGTTTTAATGGGCAATTAATTCTCATCCATCCCGAGGTGGGCTCAGTATGTGTGACACAGCTCTATGGTGCGGTCTGTTGTGGTTGAGGTGGTTATGTTTCCAGTGGTTTTGGTTCTGCTCCCCTGCGTTTTTACCTGGATCATTCTACAAGGAAAGGATGGCGCTCTGTCTCCCGCTACCTTCTGGGTCCTTCTTTGGCTCTGGTCCTCTAACATTTTTTTTACCGTGTGATGGTGTTTCGTTGAACTTGGTGGTTACTTCTTGCATGGTTTCTTGAGGAGGTTTTTGGCTCTGTGGTCACCCTAGGTATGCCTTTTCTTCTATATATTTGTTCATAGATATTTGATTTAACCAGGTTAACGACACTGTTTTTAACTATTTTAGTGGTTGCATTGTTTTACCGAGCCCTTTGCCTGACTCTCCCGGGGATGGCTTGACGACTTCTACTTGAGGTAATTCCTCTACTCTAGTTTCAATTCTCTATTTCCTTTTACTTTCGTTGACATCTTTGCTCCTGGTGAGCAAGTAGTGGTATTGTGGCTCTGTGGTAATGGTTTATGCTCTATTGGGTCTCAATTTTGTGGCTCGGCTATGGAGACCAGCCTCCTCTTCAGGTATCCGCTATGGGTATTCATCCTACCCTCTCTATGTTCTTTATCATGGGTTTATGGTTATGTTTCCACACTAATTCTCTGTTTGTCTATGTAGGTACTCGACTCTCATCACGGTGGTTGCAATGGTTTGGTCTTTGGGGAAAATGTTGGGGTCTTCATCCTTATAGTTTGGCTTTAAATAAATCAGGTAGGGTTCTTCCTGTTTATAGTATGCAGTCATATATATTTTGTTGTTAGCAATTAGGCTATGCCTCTATCCATTCTTGGTCTTAGTTGGTCTATCGATAGGTGGCCTCCTGCGCACCGTGTCCTCTATTGTAACTTTCATTTATGTATCCCGTATCTGGTTATTGGTAATGCTTCAGTCTCTGCTCAGTTTGGTTTTTTGTAGGTTGTGTGGAACCCTCCTTGGCCTGTGTTGATTGTATGAGGACTGTTATGGATGGTTTTTCAAGGCTTTATGCCTCAGACCTACATGGGGTTACAAAATGCTATCTTTTTGTGCTACTGTAGACTTCAAAAATTGTTTATATATCTATATATATATATATATATATATATATATATATATATATATATATATATATATATATATATATATATATATATATATATATATATATATTCTAAATTTTCACTATTAAATCAATAGCATGCTTTTGTGAATTACCTGGATAGTTTCTTCTTTTGTGTTCAGTTCCTTCAGTTTGATGTGTAATATGATTAATAGTCATTCAATTGTGTCATTAATTTCTATGCACATTACACAATTCTTGTCATTTATGGAAAACAATAATGGATACCTGTAATCTTAAATTTACTTTTTAAAAATATACTTCAGAGCTACACTCTCTGGTCTCTTTTCTTCTAGATGGAAGCAACCCCACCTTTGTCTTTGGGTTGCTTATTTAAGTTGTTGGTAGCCTCATTATGTTGACGAACTACCTACAGTTACAATGTAGTTACATTCCAGTTCCTGGCAGTTTGTTTCATAAATTATTTAAAACTAATTTCTAATCTACCTACTATTTAAATTAAAGGAATACATTCACTATGATAGCCTTCTTTTAAACGTAAATAAAATTAAACTAAAAGTGAATTTAATTCTAACAGCTTGTCCAGTTATCGCCTCCCTAATTGGATGCTCTTGCATCAGTCTCCCAAGGTGAATGAATCTCATGGCTCCTTTCCATGAGCTCTTCAATCGAATACCCAGTGCTTTGAAACTATCTGGCATCCAAACAGGAATTGTCCTCTATTGGATGGGTCTTCCATTTAACTAGGTACTGTAAGTACTCCTTCCTTCATGTCCACCTAGCTACCTAAGTATCCAATATTTGTTCGATCTCTAGAGGCTTGGCTGGAGGCATTTGTCAGACCCATGTCTCTATCTCTCCTTCTCCTTGGGTGTGCCATGTGTATTCCATTGAAATTTCCTCCCATTAGCAGTAATGTAAGGGTACAAGCCTACCACACTGAAAGTTGCAGTTCATATGCGTTGGCAAAGAAATTTCACAGTACCCGGCAAGGCCCTATTTTTTTCATTTTGAGCTTGTTATATTTCCCTTTAGGAAACCTCTCTTTCCATAGATGTGCCAATACTAGGTCTCCTACATTTAATTTCACTTCCCATCATTTTAAGTCTGCCTTCTATTTATATCTTTGGTTGTTGTCCTGTAATTGGGTTTTCACCTATTCATGAAGTTCGTTGATCACCTTTGCAAAATATTCACCATCAGCACTCCTTCGTTCCAACCAACCCAAATCCCACAACTCGTGCACACCACGGGGGTGCACTCCGTATAGGATCTGGAAATGACTTCTGCCCATACTCCTATTGGACGAATCATTATAAGAAAACTATGCTTGTGCTAGGACATGATCCCACTGTCGTGAATTTTCACCAACCAAACTACGTAATAGATTCCCCAGACTTCGGTTCACTACCTTAGTCTAAGCATCGGTCTGTGGATGATAAGCTAAGCTGAAATTTAATTTGATATCTAACTTCTTCCACAAAATCTACCAAAAATGACCTGTGAACTTCACGACCCTATCTGAAATAATAGACTTTGGCAAGCCATGTAGTCTGACAATTTCTGAGAAGAACAAGTGGGCTACATGTGTGGCATTGCTTGTCTTTTTACAGAGAATAAAATGTGACATCTTAGTAAAGGGATCCACTACTACCATGATTGAATCGTACCCCTTTTGTGTCCTTGGCAAGCCTGAGACAAAGCCTAAACTAACTGAGTCCCATGGTCTATCCGGAATAGGTAGGGGCATATACAATCTCGTATTTTTACTGTGTCCCTTTGCCAGTTGACACATATTACATCTAGCCACATATCTTTGTACATATCGCAACATCTTCGGCCAATAATAGAAATGAATTACTTGGTCCAAAATCTTGTCTATGCCAAAATGTCCAACTAGACCCCCACTATGTTTCTCCTGAATTAAGTTTTCCCTCATTGAACATTCTAGGATACACAATTGCCCTCCCCTAAACAACAATCCTTCCTGTATATTATAGTCTAGCCATGAACTGTTGTCCCTCAACAACGGATTATGGCAAGCTTTGTATGCTTCCTTAAAGTCTACATCTATTTCATACAGATCCTTGATATGCTCAAAGCCTAATACCTGCACTCTGCTTTCTTGTAAAATCAAACTCCTCCTGCTTAATGCATCTGCCACTTTGTTGGCTTGTCCACTGATGTGTTTCAGCACAAACGTAAAAATTTGGAGGTATTGCAACCAATTCGTATGTTTATGGTTCAGCTTATGCTATTGCAGGACATATTTCAAAGCAAAATTGTTTGAAAACAGGACAAATTCATTTCCCGTTAAGTAATGTCTCCAATGTTTCAACACTTGTACCACTGCATAAAAGTCCTTGTCGTAGGACATAAATTTCTGTCTACTCCCATTCAACTTCTCGCTAAAATAGGACACTATTTTTCCCTCTTGGCTGAGTACTGCTCCAATGGCTGTCCCACTGGCATCGCAACGAACTTGAAAAAGTTTGTTGAAATCTGGTAACCTCAAAATGGGTCTTTCAGTGATCTTCTTTTTCAAAAGTTGAAAACTCCTTTTAGCCGACTCCATCCAATGAAAAGGTTGATTCACTTTTTTAACGGTATCCACCATGGGTGCACAAATCCCACTGAAATATTTTATAAATTTCCGATAAAAGCTCGCCAACCCATGAAAAATCTATACTTCAAACAAACTCTTAGGGGATTTCTAGCTAACTATGGTTGTAACCTTTCCTAGATCCACCTTTAATTTGATTTTTGAAATCACAAACCCCAAATAAATTAACTCATTCTTAAGAGATGTACACTTTTTCAAATTTAACGACAACTTATTCTGCTGCAATTTTTCCAAGACACACCTGATGTGTTGGAAATGATCTTTCCTTGTCTTACTAAAAATAAGGATATCATCTAAATACACAATCACGAACTTTCCAATATATTCCTTCAGCATCTCATTCATCAAGTGCATGAATGTGTTGGGTGGGTTTCTCAATCCAAATGGCTTAACTAGCCATTCATACAAGCCTTAATTGGTCTTAAAAGCGGCCTTCCACTCATCTCCTTCCCAATTTTGAATCTGATGATATCGGCCTTTTAAATAAATCTTCGAAAAATACGTCGCTCCACTCAAACAGTCCATCATATCATCCATCCGTGGTAAGGGAAACCTGTACCTGATGGTAATCTGATTTATTTCTCGAGAATCAATACACATCCACCACTCTCCTCCTTTCTTGGGAGCTAAGACTGTTGGAACCGCACAAGGACTTAAACTCTCTCGAATCAACCCCTTGTCCAACAACTCTTGTACCTGCTTCTTGATCTCCTCATTATCCTTTGGACTCATTCAGTAAGTAGTTTTGTTTGGTAAACTAGATCCTGGAATGAAATCAATATGGTAAATGATACTCCTTCTTGGTGGTAATTTAACTGGTAAATCATGCACTACAATGTCGCTAAAATCCTGTAGCATATCTTGTATCTGCTTAGGAAACTTAGTAATCTCAGTGTGGATTAACACTAGTCTTGGCCTTCACACAATTGCAAACTTTATTTCATCATATTCAATCTGTTGTACGAACTATTTTCCTCCTAACAATAACACTTTTTTTCCATTGTTTTCTGTTGTATCCTCCTCTTTCATGGGTACCAACATATGTCTGATCCCATATTTCGCAAGGTTATTACAGTTTGTCTTCCCATCATGGACTACTTTCCTGTCATACTGCCATGGTCTACCTAGCACTATATGGCACACATCCATCGGCATAATATCACAAGTTACCTTATCCTTATACCTACCAATATGAAACTCTACTTCACACTACTCATCAACCAACAATTGATGTCCTTTTTTTAACCAAGACAACTGATATGGGGTTGGGTGCTTCAATCTTTTTAAACCCAATTTATCTACCATTTCAATGGCTACCAAGTTGTTAATTCTTCCACTATCAATAATCAATTTACAACATTTCCCATGCGATTTACACATAGTTTGGAACAATGCTTTATGTTGTGTCTGGTAAGCTAATTCTTTAGCTAGTTTCAATAATACCTTGTTCAACACAAAGTCCTCTCCTGTCTCAGTCATGTTCTCCACCTCTTGAGGTGGTGCCTTAACTTTCTCCAGTTGAGCAACATATGCTCCTCTTTGTCCTACTTTATCACTTTCAAGACATTCAAAAGACTGGTGTCCCCACTTGTGACACTGATAGGCATTTCCTCTACCTCTGCCATTACCTCTTCCTCACTAGCAATACCTTCCTCCTATAGTGTTACCTTCTTTATCAGTTGGTCTTGCAGTTTTTGAACTACTACCTTCTTCATTGCTGTTGGAAGTTCTACCTTTGCCAAAATATTGTCCTCTTCCTTGGCTAGATCCACATCCTCTTCTGGCATTCTGCTTCATGGTGATCTAATCTTCTACTTTTAAAGCACTTTTATGTGCTTCCTCTATGGACTTGGGGGAGAGAATACTAATCTCATCCAATATATCCATTCGTAATCCATTCACAAGCCTTGATGTATTTTTTGGGGTGTCTTCGACATAACCTGCTCATAGATTCACTCTGTAGAATTCTTCTGTATACTGCTTCCTAGTCATTGCCCTTTGTTTCAAGTTTTGTACCTATCTATATAGAGCAATCTGATAGTCTTTGGGTAAAAACTTAATTTTCATCTTGGTGATCATCCTATTCCATTTTTTAATTGGTGGCTTATTTGACTTTCTCCTTTCTGCCTACACACTGTCCCACCATAGTGCTGCATGTCCCTTTAGTTTGGTGGCTACAAACCTGACCTTCTTATCCTCACTAATTTCCTCACATTCGAAGTATTTATCCAACTCACTAATCCAGTCCAACAATACTTCTGTAGATAAACTGCCATTATAGTTCAAAAGCTCTGGCTTCAGTTTGCTTCTTGCTAACAAAACAAACCTGAATAATTTTATCTCTTTCCCTTACTCATCGGATCCATCCATCGTAGCTGCAACTTCTTTTTCACTGTCATCACCACCTTCTGGATCCCTATGCCTCCTTGCTTCTACTGCTGCCAATCTTGCACTTAGGAGCCTGATTTCTTCACACAATCCTTCATCGGCTACTCTGTGAATAGCTCTAGCTCAACCTCTTCTTCCTACTTCCATATTTTCTCTTTCTCAAGGAAATAAATTGCTTTGATACCAAAATTTGGTGACAATCCCCAAGATGTTGATGTGGCAACCCTACGTGGTGGTTGGCGTGTGTTCAAGTTTTCCCATGCTTGTATTTTCTTGGGGTTTTAGGTAAGGTTTTAATGGGCAATTAATTCTCCTCCATCCTGAGGTGGTCTTGGTTTGTGTGACATGGCTCTATGGTGTGGTCTGTTGTGATTGATTTGGTTATATTTCCGCTGGTTTTGATTATGCTCCCTTATGTTCTTACCTAGTTCATTCTACAAGGAACAGATGGCGCTTTACGTCCTGCTATCTTCTAGGTCCTTCTTCGGCTCTCGTCTTCTGTCATTTTGTTGACTATGTGATGGTGTTTTGTTGGACCTGGTGGTTGCTTCTTGCATGATTTTTCGAGGAGGTTTTGGGCTATGTGTTCAGCCTGGGTATGCCTTGGATTCTCTGTATTTGTTCACGAGTATTTGATTTTACTGCCTTGGCCCTCTGCTCGACTCTCCTGATGATGGCCTGACAGATTCTACTCGAGGTAATTCCTTTGCTCTAGTTTCAATTGTTTTCTTCCTTTTACTTTCACTGACAGAATTGCTCCTAGTGAGCAGATGATGATCTTGTGGCTCTGTGGCAGTGGTTTATGCTCCGTTGGGTCTCAGTTTTGTGGCTGGGTTATGGAGCTGGGCCTCCTCTTCAATTATCCACTGTGGGTATTCACTCTACCCTCTCTCTATTCTTTATCATGGGTTTATGGTTATGATGCCTCACTAATTCTTTCTTTGTTTGTGAAGGTAGTTGGCCCTCATCATGGTGGTTGCAAGGGTTTGTTCTTTGGGGAAAATGCTGGGGTATTCATCCTTCTGGTCCGGCTTTATGCAAACTGGGTAGTGTCCTTCCTGTTTACGCTATGTGGTCATATATATTTTATTGGTAGTAGTTAGGCTATGTCTCTATCTATTCTCGGTCTTGGTTTTTCGATAGGTGGTTTCTTGTGCACCATGTCCTCTGTTGTAACTTTGTTTATGAATTTGGGAAAAGTTTTATGTATCCCATCTCTAGCTATTGGTAATGCTTCGGTCTCTACTCAGTTTGGTTTGTTTTGGGTTTTGTGGAACCCTCCTTGGCCTGTGGTGATTGTATGAGGACTGTTATGGATGGCTTTTGAAGGCTTTGTGCCTTGGACTTGCATGGGGTTTCAAAATGCTATCTTTTTGTGCTACTGTGGATTTTGAAAAATGTTTATACACACACACACACACACACACACACACACACACACATATATATATATTAAATTTTCACTGTTAAATCAATAGCATGCTTTTGTGAAATACCTGGATGGTTTCTTCTATTGTGTTCGGTTCCTTCAGTTTGACGTGTAATTTGATTAATAGTCATTCAATTTTGTCATTAATTTCTATGCACATTACACAATTCTTGTCATTTATGGAAAACAATAATGGATACCTGTAAGCTTCAATTTACTTTTTAAAAATATACTTCAGAGCTATGCTCTCTGGTCTCTTTTCTTCTTGATGGAAGCAACCCCACCTTTGTCTTTGGGTTGCTTATTTAAGTTGTTGGTAGCCTCATTCTGTTAACGAACTACCTACAGTTACAATGTAGTTACATTCGAGTTTCTGGCATTTTGTTTCCTAACTTATTTAAAACTAATTTCTAATCTAACTACTGTTCAAATTAAAGGAAACATTGGCTATGATAGCTTTCTTTTAAACGTAAAATAAAATTAAACTAAAAGTGAATTTAATTTTCACAGCTTTTCCAGCTGTCGCCTCCCTAATTTTGATGCTCCTCAATCATGGATGCATTTACTTGGGAATGAGACATAAAAATCAGACTCTTGCAAAATAAAATCTTAATGATAAATAAGATTGAGAAATTATTTGATGATAAAAATTCGCTGTAGTGAAAACACAACACCCCCACTTTATTCTATCGTAATAGACATGGGGATACCTTTTTACATTACACGTAGGCTTTTAGTGTGATTTCTTCATTTAATTTAATTTTCTTTTTATTTACACTTGTTTTATTTATATAGTTTTCCTAAGTTTGATTAATTTTTTTTCTTAATAAACTTTGTAAATAAGTGTTTGTTTTAAAAATCTTAATTAATTAGGTTAATGAATAAATATCCCCTGAGACCAAGAAGTGTATATAGGATTTAGGTCTTAATCATTAAACAAGTAGCTATTATATATTTGAGATATCAGGGCTTTGACATCATAGGGACCCTTTTAGAATCCCCCAATGTCAAAACTCCAATTCATAATAATGTGAAAATCCATTTTTATAAGACTTTAGAGTGTTAATTCCAACATATCATACAACCAAAGTCTCACCGTCACATAAAGTGGTTGTAGTTATTAAATGGAAGAAATGTATACCATGTAATCCTCCTCCACTCCTGTATATCAGAGAATCCCTATCAGAGTTTTGTTATGTGTCACCACTCAAAACCTCTGACCTTTGATATTTGATATTCATTCACCTCCTATCTCCAAACTTCGATATCATATTTCCTTAATCTCTAATTTCCACTTTCTCTGATCGTCGATACCACTAAAGGCCTCCACTTCGATATGTCGATAACCATTCACTTCCAATCTCTAACTTTCGATAGTCCATAACCTCTAATCTCTGATAAGCCTTCGCTCTAACCTCTCACATAGAATTCCTTTCGATAAGTGGACCTAATATGTGTAATAACTATGGCCTTATTGGAATTTCTTATCGCCTTCATATCAAAACTGTCTAATCAGAACAATTATAAAACCTTCAATATTAGACCTTCGACATTATGGATCTGCTATAATTATTAAAAATATTTTACTATGAGATCACATCTGCTCCATACGGGAGCTACACAATATCACAAATACTCTGTGTTGTATCATTTTAAAAGTTGCAATGAGATTTTCTCTGATACCACACGATTCTTGCCATTTGTCACTTCCATATGTGGTCATTTTTATAATAATTTACAATATTATTTTCAATGGTTTTGTGGGAAGTTTGTTTAGTTTTAATTTGAGAACTCACTACTCGTTTATATTTTGGAATAGGAATGAACCATGGGTCGATAAGGAGTAAGTGATAGTTCAATTAGGGGATTTTGAACACTCTCTTCCATGTGGCACAATGCACTTCTAAAATGGGAAGGTTGTTGTAAGAGAAACTAAATAAGGCCAACATGTGTTTAGAAAATCAATCCTCCGACTAAAGGACATCACTTCATGGCAATGATTTCTAGATTTGACTTTCCATTTCTTGAGAGAAATAGGGGAGATGATTAGCTCTGTAAATATGTATATATACCCTGACATTTAATCTTATAAAGGAGGTCACAATCCACACATAAGGGGGATCTGTAATAATTCAATTTCTGTTTTCACACTATTGTAGAGTGCAAGTAGTTTTATTGTAGATATTGTAGAGAATTTATGTCTCTGTTATAAAGGAAATTTTCACTATTCCAGGAACTTTCATTAAGGGTCAGAGCTACTCTCAGAATGTTAGGTCCCTAAAATATTAGTGTTTCCCGTATTACTATTGTGATTGCAGCCCCTTATTTTTATTGTTGTGCCCCTATTATCCCCACATTGTTATTATTCTGCCCCATAGAAACCCACTATTGTTATTTTTGTTCCCTTATATTATTATTGTTATGCCCACTTTGATTATATTTTGACCCCTTAGACTCCTATATATAGAAATTAGGTTTTGTGATTTGTATCATCCAAGAATTGTTCATTTGTGTAATGTAAAGGAGGTTTCCTCCTTGAAGAGGCTGATTTTGAAGCTATTGATCTATCTTTTCTATCTTTTGTGAGCTGGTTTAATAAAATTTCATATGAGAGGTTTGGATTCTAGGGTTTCACTGCTCCAAACAGGTCATCGTGGCATTTTTTCCATAACGTTTTTTCTGCGAAATTTAATAAGCTAAAAAACAACTCATTTGAGTGAAAATCTCAATGATCCTGGGATCCAAATTTTAGATCTTGTCTCGCTACATTTTCAGAGATATGATCCGGAAGTTATGTTTTTTATAGGATCCTGAATTACATCCCAAACAGGTGACTTTGGGAAAATCGTTATAACTTTCTCTTCGAATTTCAGATTTAAATTTCATCAAAAGTTACGAAAAGAGGATAGACTGCAGTTTTTTGTGTGTCATTTTCAGGTCCAAAGGTTAAAAAAATGATACGGGGCACTTTGTACAAGTTTTCTCTATTGAAAAAGTGTTTGATTAGATCATCTTGGGATATTGGGCATAACACTTTCTTGGAGAATCAAATTTTGATCAAACTGGAGGCATTGGAAAGTATACTCAGAGGCCTAATGTAGTTCAAAATTTCAGACCTTGGAGATTTGAAATTTAAGAGATATGTCAAATTCAATATCAAGCTCCTACAAATAAAAAAACTTGTGTAGTGTTTTTAGAAAAAATTAAATTTTATTTGAAAAAGTTTTTTGAAGTGATAAAAAGGGAATAGTGTAGGAAATTATCATTATTTGATGTCCGAAAGAAAGAAAATGGCAACACCTAGTAAGCAATTGGTGTTGGCAATATGGTACAAGTGTTGTTCTTGATGGCAACTCACTCACTGGCAACTCATATTTGATAAAGGACAACTCACATAGTACTAGGTCTATTCAGAGGTAACAGGGCATTGCTATAGAGGAACAGGAAGTTGGAACAAGGGACTAATGATTAGAATCAAGAAGTTGAAGGAACAGGATGTTTTAAGGTATTTTAATTTGTATACATAGGTTCACCTTGTCAAAGCAGCGTATACACGTGGGTTCACAGAACAAAAGGAGTGTATACATATCCATGCACTTCCATAAGAGGAAAAGCACATATGGGTTGGAAAATCAAGAAAATTCAAGATTAATGAATGGCAAGGGTCGATACCATGGTATTATCTGACAATATTGAGTGGAGTAATGATTATTTGATCTCATCCAAGAATACCACAGGTTCTAAATTTTTTTTGGTCCAAGGTATTGAGAAAGGCCAGAAACCTATATAAGGAGGAGAAGGCAAAAGGGTCAAGTGTGCAAGTGAAAGGGTTTCTCGGGAATAATTCTATCTGAAGTACATCTTATGTTGCAGGGGTCATGATTATGATATAATCTGAAATATTTTGTTCACCTTGAATTCAATGTTGGATCAGGATATTGGTTGGGCTAGATATGATTGCTTACACAAGTTTTATTATTTAAATGTCATGATCTAGGTATGTCCAAAATCTGGAATAGCAGCGAAGTTGTAAGTTAGTATTTTCATATCTATACATTGGTTCACCTTGGTGGGGGTGCTAATACATGCTATTTCGAATCTTCCAAGTAGCGTATGCAAAAGAAAATCTTGTTATTCAGAAATGGTTGATTTATCTGATCAATGTTGCTAGTTTACCGTTGTATGTCAATGATGTTTTCTTATATATGAAACTACAATTTAATGCATAAGGATATTAAGTTTGATTGATTCATTGATTAAGTGATAAGGGTGATCTCTTCTACTGACTGTTTAGATCTCCGTAATCTTATAGTAGATATTTAGAATATTATTGGTAGGTACAGGTTTGATTCAGAAGTTTATATGATCAAGTAGTTTCGAAGGTACACAGATTTTGTTGAAGAAGGTAGCATACACATGCAGGTTGGGTTCATTAAAGTAGCACATGCATTCTGATGTATGATTTTTGAGGTTGCAGTAGGTTCTGAATGATGATGCAATTTTCTGGGTTTAGCACAACGTTATGGTGACAGTGACCTGACTATTGAGATTGAATGATTGTTGGTTGATGCAGTTATTATTATAGAGTTTGAGCTTCAAATTTTCTGATGGGTCTAGTGTGAAAATTTGATGAAACATGGCCTTCATATAGTGTTGTTGTGTACCAAGAGTATCGAGTTTTAAAAATTATGAAACGTGGTCCCTAGAGGAAGAGGGAAGGTCGTAGCCTTCTATAGACCAATGCCTACATACTAGTAAACATATCGACTAGTACAAGAGCTACGAGGTTGTAGCTCACTTCCATTAGAAGATGGAAAACAAGACAATGTTGTAGCCTTCTGCAGGTGGGTGCCTCCATACTGTCATGAGTCTGCACCAATACAATATTGTAAACAAATTTTCTTTATATGAAAAACAAGAGAGAGATGATAGCAGCAGGTGGTTTTTCTCCCACATTGGGTTTCCACATTAAATCTTGGTGTTCATGTGTGTTGCTTATCTGTGCTGATTTATTATGTTATTACTACTCATAGTTACTATTTAATAAAGTATTGACGCACTGATTAAAGATCAACATGTGATGAATTAACCAAATCACAAGTTCTCTGGGTATACGTTGGTTTCGTTAATAACAATTGCGTGCACACACGAGTTCACTTCAATGAAGTACCGTATATAAATGTGACGGTGAAATGAAAATTTATTGAATTTTAAATACTGACTCACCCCCCCCCCCCCTAGTGTTATTTCCAACAATTGGTATCATATCAGGTCCTTCAGAAGAAGCTTGATCGGTTGAAGAGAGATCTCTCAAGTTGAACAATGATGAAGGCATGGGATCTGTCAGACCACCAATCTTCAACGAAAACAACTTAGTATATTGGAAGATAAGAACTAGAGCCTATCTTCAGTCACTTGGAGCTGATGTTTGGGAAATTGTGGAAGGAGGATACTAATTTCCAGCAGCCATACCTACAGATACAACAGATAGGAAGTTATATGAAACCAATGCCAAAGAAGTCAATACTTTATTAGGAAGTATGTTAGAATCAAAATTCATCACAGTCATGCAACTAAAGACAGCAAAATAAACATCGTATAAAATCATTGAGAGTTATGAAGGAGACTCCCAGGTAAAACGTGTTAAGCTCCAAAATCTCAAAATAAAGTATGAAACTCTCAAAATGAATAGTGATGAGAGTATTGCTAGTTATTTTATATGAGTATATGAGATTGTAAATTGTATGAAGAATATAGGTGAAGAAATAAAGGAGGCTACTTTAGTAGAGAAAATTTTGAGATCTTTGTCTTCTGAATTTGAGTCAAAAGTATCTGCCATAGAATGAAAAAAGGATCTCCAATCTATTACTATTGTTAAAATTCATGGAATTTTAACAGGCTTTGAAATGAGGAAAGGAGGTCCATAAGATTTTAGAGAAGTCACTTTCAAAGCTTTAGAAAAGGGAAAATAAAAGGAAGATCTCAATGAATTAGGATATATTTCAGAAGAAGATGAGGTAAACTTTCTCAAGAAACTTCAACAAATTTTCAGAACATTTAGAGGTAAGATACCATTCAAATGTTTTTCTTGTTGTAGAGTTGGCCATTATGATGCTAAATGTCCTCATAAAGTTAATCATGAAAAGGGAAAGGAGTCTGCAAAGGGTAGTAGAAAATAGTTTGTCAATAGAAAAAGTTATTATAGTAATGAAGATAGAGATGGCATGTCAAATAGTGATGAAGATGAATCTGAACAAGAATTTAAACTACTCATGGCTTATGACAATGATGATTTTATTGATGCTTTAGAAGAGGAAGATTTTATTGAATAAACCACTCAACTTAAAATTTGTTTGGAAGAAAAGAATATTGTCATAGACACTTTAACACATCAACCCATTGAAAGAGAAAATCACAACGAAAAATTAGAATGAAAAGTAGTGGGCCTAAGAAAAGAACTTGAGAAGAAAAAATATCTTAATCTTAGAATTTCTAAAGGATCAGAAAATTTAGATGAAATCATCAAGGTTCAGCGTTCCTCTATTATAAAGACCGGTCTTGGATGTACTAGAGAAACATCGAAATCACAAAAGTCGTTAGCCATCACCAGAAGTTACCTTGATGCAAGAAAGACCCGTGAACAATGCATTAATCTTTAGAAAAATCCTAAAAGTACTCCTCAAGTAAATCATGCTCATTTTACTCCAAGGGTGAATATCAATAGAAGCATCAACCACAAGGTAAACAATACCAAAATATCTTATGATCACAAAAAAATCTTTAATGGAAAATGTTTTTCATGCCATAACTTTGGTCATAAGGTTGCTCAATGCATTGCGTACAAAACTACCGTGATTAGAGAAGCACAAAAACAGAGGAGCAGGAAAGAAATCAAGAAAAATTCATATAATATCTTTTCTCCTCTTGATGATGAAATTGAATTTTCATTTTGCAATAACATTGGTCATGAAGAATCCGAATGCAAGAGCAAAATTTGGCCAACAATTTGAAAGGAGAAAACATCATCAAATTCCAAGGTATGGAAAAAGAAGGAATTTCAATAAAAAAGATGTGGCATAGCTCTATTTGCAGAAGGACAAGAAAATCAATGGTACATTGATAGAGGATGCTCTAAACACATGATAAGTGATAGGGATAAAATCCTTTCATATAATGTGTTATAAAAGGAAAAGAATGTATCCTTTGGAAATGACACACCAGCTGTCATTAAAGGTAAAGGTTTTGTTTATTTGAAAGAAAAGGCTAAATTTGGAAATGTCATGTATATTGATGGTTTAAAACATAACTTGTTGAGTGTGAGTCAAATGTGTGATCGGGAAAATGAAGTTGTGTTTCTATCAAATGGATGTGTGGTTCGTGAGATTGATACAGGAAACAATGTAATCAAAGCTACAAGAACTACACACAATCTATATATACAAAATGGAGGGAAAAAACAATGTTATCTAAGCAAAACATATGAAAACTGTTTATGGCACAGAATATTGGGGCGTCTAAGCTTTTCTCAAATAAGAAAAGCATGCAAGCTTAAGGCGGTTCGTGATCTTGTAGATATGAGTATCCCAAAAAATACCATTTGCAAACCATGTGAAGTCAGTAAGTTAACCAAAGTTCATTTCAATGAGAAAGAAGGGTCAAAAAGTAAGCCTCTTGAACTCATCCATACTGATTTGTGTGAGCCAACAAGGAAAATTTCACCTCGTGGAGAAGAATACTTCATTTTATTCATTGATGATTTTTCTAGAATGTGTTGGATAGGTTTACTAAGCATAAACATGAAGCATTTGAAAAGTTTAAAGCCTTCAAAGCTTTAGTTGGAAATGAATCAGATTGAAAAATCAAATGTCCCGGATCTGATCGAGGGGCAGAATCAGTATCAGATGATTTTTTTTTTTTTTTTGTGAACAACATGGAATACAAGGAAAATTCTCTATTGCTATATCTCCTCAATAAAATGGCGTAATGGAATGAATGAACAAAACAATTCAACAAATGGCTCGAGCTACGCTTGATGAATCTAGGGCTCCTCTAACCTTCTGGGGTGAAGTTGCATTTATTGTCATGAATGTTCTCACCAAAGCTAATGTTCAGGTAAATAGTGATCAAACTTCATATGAACTTTGGTATGGTAATCCTCCTACTGTAAAACACTTTAGATTCTTTGGAAGGAAATGTTTCATCAAAAAGATTGATGAAAAAGTTGGTAAGTTTGAACCCATAGTAGATGAAGGAATTCTTCTTGGTTATTCATCTAGAAGTAAAGGATACAAATTTTATAAAAATATACCTCGAAAAATTGTTGAATGCATTGATGTTGTAATTGATGAGGTGTGTAGAAATCTAGAACAAATGAAGTCAATAAAGGAAGATTACAATGAGGAAGATGGTGAATGCTTTCCCATATCAAATCAAAATGATATAGAGGAAGAAACCAATGAAGCATTAGAAGAAGATACAAGTGACAAGGAAAGGACTCCATCTAGGTATGTTTGAAAGAATCATCCAGAATCTCAAATTCTAAGAGAAAAAGTGTCTAGAGTACAGACAAGAAGAACTCTTGCAGGAAATTTTAGTTATCTAGCATTACTATCCCCAATAGAACCACAAAATGTTAATGAAACTAGAAAAGAGAATGTTTGGTTAAGGCCATGGGTGATGAACTCAACCAAATTGAAAAGAATGATACATCAGAATTAGTTCCTAGAACTCATGATAAAATTGTTATACAAACAAAATGGATATTTAAGAATAAGTTGAATGAAAATGGAGAGGTTATTAGAAGCACAGCAAGACTTGTTTATAAAGGGTATTATGAAAAATAATGTATAGACTTTTAAGAAAAAAATTTCACCTATTGCCAGACTTGAAGCCATGAGAATGTTTCTTGCTCTTTCAAGTTTTCGAAAATTCAAAGTATATCAAACGAATGTAAAATCAGTTTTTCTTAATGGAGATTTAGAATAAGAAGTTTATATTGAACAACCATAAGGATTCATTCTAGGAAATGATGCAAAAATTGTATGAAAGCTCAAAAAGGCTCTATATGCTTTGAAACGAGCTCCAAGGGCTTGGTATTATCGTGTTGAAAAATATTTACAACAACAAGGTTTCAAAAGAGGATCTGTAGACAACAACTTATACACAAAGATTGAGAATGATAAACTACTAATTATTTGTGTTTATGTTCATGATATCATCTTTGGTAGCAAGGAAGAATCTATGAGTTATAACTTTGCTTCGGTTATGTAGCAAGAATTTGAAATGTCCTAACTTGTTGAAATTACTTATTTTCTTGGTCTACAAGTACAACAAACAAAAGATGGTATTTTTCTTTTACAAACTAAATATCTCAAGCATATTTTTAAGAAGTACAGAATGGAAGATTCTAAACCAGTATGTACTCCAATAGTCATAAGATGCAGTCTCCGTTCTAATGATGAATACCTACAGTGAGTCAACTAGCATACAGATCTATGACTGGCAGTATGCTTTATCTAATAGGTACCAGACCTGATATCATGCATGTAGTAGGAATTGTTGGGAGGTTCGAAGCAAATCCAAAGGAATCACAGCTTCAAGCTGTAAAAATAATATTCAAATATCTTCAAGGAACTCAATACTTTGGTCTATGGTATCCTAAACATACAGATCGCACTCTTCATGCATATACAGATGCAGATTGTTTAGGAAATCTTGATGATCGAAAAAGCACTAGTGGAGGCCCATTCTATATGGGATCACAGTAGTATCTTGGTTCAGCAAGAAACAAAGTTCAATTGCTTTATCTACAACTAAAGAAAAATATGTGGTTGTTGCATCTTGCTGCACAAAACTACTTTGGATTATGCAAACATTTCAAGACATTCAAATCACATGTTCTCCACCCATCTCCATTCTATGTGATAATACAAGTGCAATTAGAATTTCGAAAAATCCAGGCATGCACTCCAAAACCAAGAACATACCCATTAAGTACGATTTTCTACGAGAACAATTTCTTGAAAAAAAGGTCAATTGGAGTATGTTCCCTCCAAAGAACAAGTTGTTGATATATTTACCAAACCACTCCCTAGAGAAACATTTGAGTATATTAGACAAAAGCTAGGAGTAGTTTCTGAATCATCCTGATGTTAAATCTAGTTTTCAAAGGAAATTTCCTATACGTGGGTTTCATGAAGGATAGCCGTGTATATACATACGTTTCTGTGGCTACAAGACTATATATGTTTCTCTAATAAAAAAATAGTGGGTCAGACTCTCGCATGGGTGCTGAGTCTCATATTGATGATTACAGTCTGTTGATATGCCTTGTTCATTGTTGTTTATTTGACTAGTGAATATGGCTTGATGTATGATTTGTTGACAATGCACAGGTAGCATAGGTTCACAAGGAGAATTAACCTTAAAAAACGTTATGCATTGTTTCCATAATGGTTGTTGAATTCAGCTATGCTCTCAGATATACGTATCATTTGTTGTAATGGTGATAATGATCTAATTTGTACTTGCACTATGCATGGGAAGGATGATGTAATAATTACAATTATTCAATCATACATGAACATTTGGTATATCCCCACTCGGTTGGGTGATTGGTGTATGTATGATTCATTGGTGACAAGGAGGTCATACTCACTTAGTTGAGTTATAGAGTCATGTTATTCTTTTGAAAAATATCTTTGTAGCCTCTTCATGTACTCAGCGGGAGTATGGACAACATAGTATATCTCAAAGGGGGAGAATATCTTGATCTACCCTTTGTGTTGATGTCAAAGGGGAAAGTGTCTTGGTGTTGTTTGATATAGTGTTGATTGATATATCTAAAGAAGTTTTGCAACTTGACTGATCAAGATTTAAATAGGAATGCAACAAATTATAGAGATAAGCATAAATAGAAAGATGCAACAGAAATAATACTTCATTTCATTAATGCAAAACACTGAAATATGCATACAAACAACAATGGAAATAAACCAGTTGGGGCGATGGTAGCCTATCTCTGAGAAGAGATGTGGTGGCTAGATGCCTCTGAACTGTGTTACAATGAGGCTCACAGGCCTATTTATTTTTCAGAAATAATGGAAAGCCCTAAACATCTGAAAACCTAACCATAGAAGATGAAAAGCCAAATTGTGGGCCCTATTGGGTAAATTGGTACATCAACTTCCTACGGTTGTAACTTTGGCATACGATCTCTGTTTGACACACACAATATCTTGTTAGAAAGATCTACCTACGAAATACAACTTTTGGAAGAGAAACATTGGTCCATGGACACATGTTGCTGCCATTTTTCCCAAAAAAATATCGTTTACGACCTCAAAACAACTTCGAAAGTTCAGGTCCCGAAAAGCTGCTAAAAATAGTAAATTGTGCTACAATTAAGGAAACTGAAAAGTTGAAATAAACAATGGTGGGGTTCCAGGTGAACTTGGGAGGTGCCCACCAATATCCACCTGGATCATTCCTCCCCCGTTAGGAATAAATGGTCCCCATTGCATTGATTTCCTTCATGAGATGAGGAAACTTCTACTAAAATTGGTCCCTGGTGAGCCACTTGCCCTAGTGAATGAGTTGGCCTGCATTAACAACTCGATACAATTGGATATTCTACTGGCAAGTGTGCTTGACCTGTGTGTCCATGATCCGATCAGTTACAACTTGTTCCATGCAATCTAGGTTTAACTCTCTGGGGGTGAGTTGTTCTGGAATGTCGGATGTGTCTAGTAATGGTGGAAAGTATGGCCGAAGGCGATCCACATTGAACACTGGGTGTAGGCCAAGGAATGGGGGAATGCTGAGATCAAATGCATTGTCTCCCACAACCTTGGTAATGGTTTGAGGACCATACCAAAGTGGTCTAAGCTTCCGATAGGCTCCAGTAAGGCATTCCTTTTGCAAATGCAACTAGACTTTGTCGCCCACCTTAAACCTGTGTGGCACCTGATGTTGATCCTGTTGGAAAATATGTTGGATGTATTCAATGAAGTTATTTGCCTTATCTGTTTCAGACTGGACATGACCTGAATTTGCATGAGTAGTTGCAAATGGCATGGCCACATCAATGGGACATAGTGGCTGGAATCCCAAGCCCACTTGAAAAGGGTTGTGGCTAGTCAAGGTGTGGAGAGAACAATTCTAGTTGTGCTAAACATAGGTGAGGATCTCGTCCCATGTGCATCTATGCTTTGAGTTGTACATGTGCAGAATGTGTACGATCATCTTGTTGACAACCTCTGTCTGGCCATCAGTTTGAGGATGGAAAGCTGTGGACTTAGTGAGTTTGGTGTCAAGCATCGACTAGAGACTGGACCAAAATGTACTAAGGAACCTGTTGTCTCGATCTGAGATGATAGACTATGGGATCCCAAAGTGTACCCACACTCGTTCAAAGATGAGTCTAGCAGTGGCTTCTGTTGTGATTTTCTCGTTACAAGTAGCCATAATGGCCATCTTCGAAAACTTGTCGACGCCCACAAAAACACATCCAATTCCATGCTTTGTGGAAGGAAGGCCTGACATATAATCCATGGATATGGATTCCCAAGGTCAACTAGGGGTAGGAAGTAGGGTATAGAGGCCTTGCTTCTTGATGGTTGGTTTGGCAATGGCATAGGTAGTGCATGATGTGATGTACTTCCTGACATCCCATCGAAGATTCGGCCAATAGAAATACTTCTATAGTACTACCACCATATTCTCGACCCAAAAATGTCAAGTAGCCTGACTCTAGTGTGTTTCCCAAATCATCTTGGCATGCTCGCTTGAAGGAACAGAAAGGTGACCAAGGTGGCATAACAGTGCATCCTGGAGGTGAAAGTCTGGAACATGCTAAGACTCCAAGAGTGTCTGGTATGTGTTGCCAAATTCCAAGTCACTTTTGTAGAGAAGAGGCCAATCAGAAGTCTCATGCCCACAAGAGTTGAGCACAATGGTTAACGCCATGATTGGTGGTCGACTGAGGCAATCTGCAACATTATTTGTGTTATCGTTCTTATACTTGATATTCAAATGGAACTGTTACAAGTATGTGGACCACTTCTGATGGTGAACATTCTACAACTTCCCTTGGGTCTGTATGGACTACAGGGGTTGGTGGTCTGTGTGGATGATCGTTTCCTTCCCCAAAATGTAATGCTTGCATTGTCAGTAGGCCTGTACAATGGAATACATTTCTTTCTCATAAGTGGGATACTTTCAGACTGTGCCTGAAAGTGTCTTACTGTGATATGCCACTGGATTCCCATGTTGAGTAAGGACTGCCCCAACAGCATAGTCAGAGGCATCTATCTTTACCTTAGATGGTTGTTGCAAGTCTGGTAATGTGAGCATTGGTGCCATGCAGAGGTGATCTTTCAACTCTGTGAATGCCTTTTGTTGATATTCAAACCAAAAGAATTTTTCTTTCACTCCTCCCCTGTGGACTTGACCTAAGGGCCAAGTGATATTATAAAATCCCAACACACACCTGCGGTAGAAGTTGACGAGAACTAGAAAGTTGTGGAGCTCTATCAAAGTGGTTGGATATGGCCAATCTTGAATGACTTGGATCTTGGCTTAATCCACATGCACCCCTTGTTCATCAATAATGTATCCCAGATACTACACCCAGGTCATGCCAAAAGTGCATTTCTTGAAATTGGCACAAAACTTGTGTTGCCATAGTATTTGGAGAACTTGTTAGATGTGGCGGAGGTGCTCTTCCCAACTCTAGCTGAATATCAGGATGTCATCCAAGTATACCACTACAAATGAGTTGTTGAAAGGCCACAAGATGTCATCCATTAGCCTCATGAAGGTTGCAGGAGCATTCGTAAATCCGAAAGGTATAACCAACCATTCGAAAAGGCCCTCCTTGGCTTTGAAGGTAGTCTTCCACAAATCGAAGGGTTCAATTGGTACTTGGTGATATTCTAACTTCAAATCGATCTTGCTGAAATATTTTTCCCCTTTTAGTTGGTCCAAGAGGTCATAAATCCGTGGGACTGGGTACCTATTATAGACAATGATCTTGTTCAGCACTCGATAGTCAATACAAAGTCTCCAAGTCCCATCCTTCTTCTGTACCAGCACGATTGGGCTCCCACAAGGTGATGAGCTCGGACATATGTGACCTTTCTATAGCAACTCCTGAACGTACCTCTTGATTTATTCATTCTCAAGAATGTAGCACCGATAGATTGGTCCATTGGGCAACAGTGGACTTAGGGTCAAATTGATGGAATGCTTGACCTGACAATGTAGAGGAAGTCCTGCAGGGGAGTTGAAGATGTCCTCGTACTCCTCCATGACCTTGTCCATCTGTAGTTGTCTTATGGAGGGGCCCTGTCTGGAGGTCATGGCCATCGTCTTCTTCTTTCTTTGAGGGCATATCATCAGGAAAACAAATTTCTCAGTTTTGGAAATGGGCTTACTGCATTGTTTTGTGGTAATCAAAGAGATGGTGGTAAGCAGTGCTACCTTCGGTATCCTGTACAACTTATCTCCCAAAATAATAAGAATAGTGTTGGGGTCTAGGTATGAACAATCTATTCATCCTTTTCCTACATTAATATATCAATCCAGGTGTGTATCATTTTCAAGGAAACACACAAAATATATGCAGGGGCAAGGTTACCATCTGGCACCAACCAAGGGATCGTGATTAATACTCAAAACGTCGTTGTAAAACTGAAATTAACTGCAGTACTTAAGAAAAGCAATTACAAGAAATAACAATTTGCAACAGCAACCATGAGATGATAAATGGCACACAACAGAAACTATGCAGCACCTGATCAGAAGAGTAGGCCCAGCTCTCTGATCAGGGTTGCATTAATCACAATAGAGAATCGAGGAGCAAAAGAAGTGCTATTTTATTAACTGGAAGAGAACTATTACAATAATGAAGGGGAGTCCCCCTTTTACAAGAATAGCTTATCTTTTATACACAGTGAAGGAGAACAACATCTTTCCCCAAAACCTGGTAACCGTATACCCGGAAATATACATTAGTTTGAAAAGGCACCAACACCGGATGAAAAAGATCAAAGAATGGTCCAAGAATGGTTCAGGGATCTACAACTCCAGCTACACAGCTCCCTTATGGATGGTCATTGCTGTGAATTGTGAATCTATTGTGGGATGTTGAAAGATTGGTGCCTATTCTCTAGAAGCTGCGGTCAAACATGCATTTTAGTGTTGTGAATAGGAAAAACCCCACGACTTTACTTCATTAATAAAATATTCCAATAGACATAAAAGGGGTAATTACCTTGCAGATTTAGCATAGTAAATACAGATGAATAAGTACAAAAAGGATAAAAAGAGGGATGGAAATGCAACAGAAAGATATCTCGATTTGGTGCCCAACATCTCCCCCCCAACTAGCCTTCTGCATGTCCTCATGGAGTTCACTGACTCCGCAAGTCTAGGTTATGCAGATTGTTGGCTTCCTGGAGCTAAGAAAGATCATACTCTTCGGCCATCTCTATCCCTGGAACCTTAAAATCTTATGAGAGGAGGATTTCCTTCCACCAATCACTCAGAACATTATATGCTGCGGTGCAATCTTCCACTGGTAACCAGATTATGAGGAACTAGAACCGGATCCCCATCCAATGGACCCCACATGTTCAGATGTACGCCACAAACCTCAACACTTTGGTGAGTGCTCGTGCAAAATTCGGTGCTCCAAATAGTTCCCTATTCTGGATGGCTATAGGTGACATCATCCATATTTTCTAAAAACAATCACGAGCTTCATCTTGAAATGTGACTAATTGTTTGACACAAAGATCAAGACACCATTTTTTTGTCCTTAGCATTCTTTCCTTGTTTCCATCAATTTCCAAAAAGGTGTTGTGTTTAGTGGACATGGTTATTGACCTTTCATGTTCTCCTCTCACTATAAATGGCTTTGCAACTTGATTGGACTCAAATGTATTAAAAGCCTTCTGCCAACTGATCTAATTAAAAGTGCAAGAGGTGAGAGCCCTTAAATGAATGTCTCCCACAGATGGCACCAGGTTGAATTCTCTGTCCAGGTGTAGTAGATACCCATGCGTGTACAACTCACACATCGAATGCTGAGTTGGCACGTCATGGCTCCTCAATATGCAGAGGAATTGTACACCATCCTCTATTTCATAACTGATCTCATTCTTGATACTCTCCATATAGAATAAAAGAAAACGTTCATGCAAGAAAAAATAATAAGAATAAGCAAGGGAACGACATGAGATCACCTCCTGTGCTAAGTTAAACATCTATTCCTTATCAGCTTTAAACTCTACCCCTTGCCTTTCCAACTGCCCGATATTGAGTTGTTCCTTCACGTGCCTCAACCTCATGACATCTATATGCTCCACATACGCAAAAATGGTTGTGGAGGCTCGTTCCTGAGTTATTTTGACCTCGCTTTGATACCGAGCTGTGATGGATTTCCAAGCCTGCACTTCGGCTATTAGGGAATATTCACAATCTTCAAACAGTTGCTCAACCAGGTTTGTTTGAGTGCCAGTAGAAGTTGTATCTATCTGTTCCACCTGAGTCCCTATTTTGACTACTGTGGCTTGGGACTTTTTGTCCTGCCGCATGTATTTCTTGACCCGCTTCTACAATTTGTGTACCTGCTTCCTCAACTTCATAACCTCTATCTTAAGCCACATCGTTTCTCTAAATTGCATCTGGTATTTTTGTTTGATAGGTAGTCTTCATTGTTCACACAGCTCCACCCATTCTTGCTTAACAAAAACCTCTTCAATTTCTGCAACTGGTTCGGCTGGAGGTAAATCCCTTGGGATAGCTTCTGCTACACCGACTATGAGATTTCCTTCCACTGCCCATTCTTCCTCGATTATTTCTTGTTTTATGGCCTTCTCGCCTAGCCTTACCACTGGCTCATTCATCGGGACCACTTTGCTTGGTCCCTCCTCTTTTCCAACAACTGCTTCCTTTTGTTGTGGGATCACCACAGTTGGTTGTTCCCTTGTGATATGATCACCTATTAATATGTTTGTTGGAGCCCCTCTAGGTTCCCCTGCCTCAGGGATATCTACCTCTTCTTCCCTTTTAGGCTCCGAGGTGCTTGTCACCTAGACAACATCTTTCCCACTTGGTTGTGGTCTTTGTGATAATTTCAAAGTAGGGGGACTGGCGATATCTTCTTCTGTGCACAAAGGGGAATGACATACCCTCTCGAATTATTGTGATAGAAGAGAAAAAGGAAAACTGGCAGGGATCTTTAGTGTTTGGTCCCAAGGTTGATGTTGGTTCTTGTGGAGTAGTGCCAGCCTCATGCCCTAGTTCTCCCAGAACATCCTCCCCACATTCCATGGTTCTCCCAGCTTCGAGCTCTTCTTGTCCTAGTTCATCCTCCTCCATTGGTAATATGGTCGGGGTGGCCACGACCTCTTCTTCATCTGGGTTGTCTTCTTCCATTGTTTCCACAATGGCAGGAGGTCCTTGTGGGGTACTTTTCACTGTAATATCAACCAATTCTCTTGTCCTTGCTTCTTGTGGTACCTCCTCTATTGTTTTCATGTTGTCAATTTTTTCTACTAGCTCTATATTCAAGGCTCGTTCTTGTGGAACAGCCTCAACACCTATACCAGTGGGCCTTTCTATGTCGACTCTTACGTCTTCCATCAATTGCATCTTGCTCTTGAGGAGCAGCCACTTCCTCAAGTTCTTCAGCTTCCATTTCCATCTCCTCTGGCTCCTCTTGGACAACATAGTCATATCCTTCTCCATATTCTTCCTTCATTGCTTATGGTTCATCTTCCCTGCTGGACATAGTGGCTACTATCTCTTCCTTCATGGAATCCTGAAATATCTCCCACTGAATTAGAATTCTTCTAATTTCATTCACCACCAGTAGCTGGACCAGCCTGTGGTGGGTAATGAGTGCCACCACTTGTCGTGACCATTGAGTAGAATGTGCCATCAGCTGAAGATTCCTTAGTAAGAAATAAGGCATATTTAATGAGAAGGCCTTTGCTTCGGGGAATCATAGGTGAGCTAATATTTGGAGATGATATTTAAAAATAGTGGAGTATCTCCCCTCACAAGTTATATATTTTATTAAAAACTCTGCTACCTCTCCCCATGGATGTGGTAACGAGTTTTGGTTGTATCCTCGACCCTTCTGAGCAACGCTTTCTCCTACCTACAAAAAGGCTTCCGGAAACTCCGAGACAGAAGTTCTCTTTGAAAACCATCTCTATCCATTTTGAGGGAGCCCACCAAATTTTGCAATGGCTTCCTCCATAACAGGGACTTCTATCCCATCGACCCCAGAACTTTCTTCTTCCATATTGAGTGCAAATTCCACCATAATTACCTCATCGGACCCCCTCAACCTGTCAAAGTAGACATCCCAACCAGCATTTTCAAAGACCTGCCATACCTCCCCACTATTTTTAACTCTTAACATGTCTTCTGGTTCATGCCGCACAGACCGTCCACCCATCGCTGTAGAGGTGGGATCAACATGATGAATACGGTTCGCTGGTAGGGGAAAATGATAGGGACTGAAACCGTTGGAAATAGTAATAATGTCATGGTCGCCTTAGGGAAAAGGATGGTATAGTATTGGTATGTCTGAATAAATATCAGAGAATGATGGCAGGTTATTATGGTACGGCTACATATTTTCAATGGTTTAATACAACATGTTGGGGAAGTGATTGGTTATGGCTTTTTGCATATGAATACACATTCCAATGCATCAAGGTCGTGATTACGAAATCGTCATAATCAGTGTGAATCATGTGATATGAATGCATTGTGTTGGTACGTCGTCATTTATTATGATGGTTCCCCCCCAACTTAATTACGGCTGTCTGTGGCACGTATTGATGTCTTTTGGAATATTTTAATTAAATCCATAAAAGTTAGTGGAGACGTACCTGGGGACCTGCCTTGTGGTGGAGTAACAACAACACGGAGTAACAGCAGTGACAGAGTAACAACAACTGGGAGTAACAACAATGATGGAGTAACAACAGTGGCAGAGTAACACCAGTTGCGGAGTAACAGCACCAGTGGAGTAATAAAGTTGCGAAGTAACAACAATTGTTGAATAACAGTAACAGGGAGTAACAACAACGTCGTAGTAACAGTAGTGGTGGAGTAATAGTAGTTGTGGAGTAAAAACACTGGTGGAGTAATAGTAGTTGTGGAGTAATAGCACCGAGGGAGTAACAGCAGTTGTGGAGTAACAACACTAGTGGAGTAACAACAGTTGTGGAGTAACAACATCGGCGGAGTAACAACAGTTGCGTAGTAACAGCGCCGACATGGTAACAACAGTTGCAGAGTAACAACACCGGTGGAGTAATAATAGTTGCGGACTAACAACGGTGGTGGAGCAATAGCAACAGATGAGTAACAACACTAAGTGTTACATTTCTTCTCACTATCTTCCTTTGTTATTCCTACAAAATACAAACATGTGAGTAATAATATATATATATATATATATATATATATATATATATATATATATTTTATGCAGAGTGAGATTGTCCTTTATACTAACAACCATTAAACAAGATGAATCAGAAGGATGTTTCACAAAGGCATCTCTAGAGTCTGGACGGTGGTATAGCTTTAGACATTGTCCATTTACTAAAAACGAAGTACGATTCCCATCTATTGTAATTAGTGTAACTATTCCATTGTCAAAAACTATAAAGCCTCCTTCCTCTCAAAAACAAGTAGTATCCAGCCAGCCTAAGTGGTGGTTCCGCGGGTGGCAGCCTCATCAGTTGTGGTGTTTAGGGTTGTTGCATGCACTTCATACGGTCCCATCCAATGAGTGTGATGCTTGAGTTTGAATTCTTTAAACCAGGAGTCATAAAGTAATGCCCAGTCCCCTTCATGAAACACCTTACTCTTGATAAATTTATCATGCCATTTCATTCTCTGTTGTTGAAGAGCAATAGTTTTCTAGACATCTACCGATCAAATCTCGTCCAGCTCATTTAGTTGTCCAATCGGTGTTTCTGTGCTTCTATTAAGTCTAGGCCTACTTCTAAAGCCATTCTAAGCATGTTGATCTCAAATTCTACTGAAAACAAGGGGGATTTCTCATAGACTAACTCAAATGGAGAAAACCCATTTGTGTTCCACCATGTTGTTCTATATGCCCATAAAGCTTCCAGAAGTTTCTGTCCCCAGTCCCAGTGATGACATGCTATTGTTTTTGTCAAGATATTTTCCAATGTCTTGTTTGTACTTTCTACCTATCCATTCGCCTAGGGGTGATAAGGGGTTGTCACTCTGTGTTTAACCCCGTATTTTTGCATCAGCTTACCTATAATATGAGATGTGAATTGTGCCCCTCCATCTGACATAATTTCCTTTGGAGTACCATATCGAGCAAAGATTTATTCAAAAAGAAAGTCTACCACTACTTGCTCTGTTGCTCTTGTGACCGCCTTGGCTTCCACCCATTTAGTCTCATAATCAGTGTAGACCAAGATGTGAGATTTTTGATGAGAAGGTGGATTGAAAGTTCCAACAAAATTGATGGCCCATGTCTCGAAAGGTTCAAGGAATATTTGGGGCTGTAGAGGCATTTCATCTATTTTCCTGGGTTGTCCCATCCATTGGAAACTATCACATCTACGGACATAATGCCGAGCATCATGAAAGATGGAAGGCTAGTAGTATCCCATTTGTAGCACTTTGTGGCATGTTCTCTTATTTTCAAAATGTCCTTCGAAAGGTCTGTCATGAGCAGCCTTTAATATCTCATAGATGTCATTGTCTGCCACACAACGCCGAATCTGTCGATCAACCGTTGTATGAAAGAGATACCCTACCATCCATGAATATCAGGTACTATTATGAATAATCATTCTTTAATCCTTATATGACAAATGACGAGGCACCTTCCCTGTAGCAAGATAGTTAGCAATATCTGCATACCACAAAGTGTTAGCATAAACTGCAAAAAGATGTTCATCTAGAAAATTATCTTCAATTGGTGTATTCTTACCATCACTTTCCATCCTAGACAAGGAATCAGCAACCACATTGTTCTTCCCTGGTTTATCTACTATAGTAATGTCAAATTCTTGAAGTAGTAAAAGCCATCTTGTAATGTGACCAAGGGTAACAGGTTTATTCATTAAATACCTGCTAGTTGCATGATGAGTATGTACAAAGGTAGGATACCCGGTAATGTAATGCTGAAATTTGTTGATGGCGTAGATGACAACAAAGGAACTTTTTTCAGTCACTGTGTAATTTAATTCAACAGGGGCCAAATTCTTACTAACATAGTAAAATGCATATGGTACCTTATCCTCTTGCTGTCCCAACACCGCACCAACCACTATTTAGGAAGCATCCATATGAATATGGAATGGTAATTCCTAGTCTAGCCCTCTAAGGATCAGAGTGCTATAGACCAATTCCTTGATTTTCATGAAAGCTACATCACAGTCACCTGTCCACACAAAATCTGCATCTTTTGTCAGCAATTGAAAAAGTGGATGTTCTACATTAGCAAAATTTTCTACAAAGCACCTCTAAGAACTGACACAACCAATAAAGCTGCATACCTATGTGGGTGTTTTTGGTGTCTAAAGGTGCATAATTACCTTTATTTTAACGAATTCCATCAAGATTCCTTCAACCGAGAGCAAATGTCCCAGAACAATTCCTTCCTCCATCATCATATGGCATTTTATCGTACTTAAGGAGACTTGTGCCTATATGCACCTTTCAAGAAATTTCTCTAAACTTCTCAACCCTTCTATAAATGAATCCCCATATGGAGTAAAGTCATCCATGTAAATTTCAACGCTATCATCCACCAAATCAGAGAATATCCCCAAAATTTCCCTCTAGAATGTCGCAGGTGCATTGCACAAGCCAAAAGGAAGGACCCGGTATCTGAATGTTCCCCATTGGCATGTGAAAGTAGTTTTGTCCTGATCTTTAGGAGCTATGTGGATCTGGTTATACCCACTAAATCCATCTAGAAAGGAGAAGAACTTTTTGCTAGCCAATGTGTCCAAAACTTGGTCAATAAATGGTAAAGGAAAATGATCTTTCTGCGTTGCTTTTTTTAATTCTCTATAATCCACGCATATCCACCATTTACCATTTTTCTTTGGGATCATTCCTAATGGAGAAACCCATTGGATATCTAAAATGTGGTAAATAACACCTACATCTAGTAATTTTTGAAGTTCTTCTTTCATAACATTTTTCAATGTAGGGTTCATCCTTCTTTGAGGCTGTATCACAGGATGACAATCTTCCTTAATATATATATGATGGGTACATAAACTAGTAGGAATCTCTTTCATGTCTGATTAATCTCAAGCGAAGGCTTCTTTATGTTTCTAACAGACATCTAAAAGTTGCTTCTTCTGGGATTCTAATAGGTTTGGATTAATGTTCAGGGTCTTTCCTGCTTCTAATTCCACTGGTATACTCCCATGGGGTGTAACTCCGGGTGGCTCCTCAGTTACTTCTGTTGTTTCAATAGTTTCATGCATTTCATAGCTTAAGATGGATTCTAGGATTTATTGATTTGTTTTTGAAATGAAGTAAGGATCATCCATAAAAGAGATGATTACATCATCCTCTGACTCCATTTTTAATTGGAGAGCCTGTCCAATAGTAAGGACTGGTCTTAATTCCTCATTTTCCAATTCAGGTTCCTTCCTAAATAAGATTTTCTTGCTACCTGCTAGTTTTCCAAATGGGTTTTGTTCTGCAGGTGGGTATAACCCTAGATTCTTAGTTTTGTGCCCATTTGAAATGACCATGTGCCCTGAACGACACCCAATATAAGCATCTGCAGTAGCCAATCATGGCCTACCTAAAATCAACGTATGGCTACCAACTGAAGATTGCGTGTGCAATACTAGGAAATCTATGGGATAGTGCCATGAATCCACTTAAATTGTTACATTTTCTAACTTCCCTACAGGTTTTACTTTAGATCGATCTGCCAGTTCTAACACTGTAGGTGTGTGCTTCAGGTTACGAAGACCTAATGTATGCATAGTTTCAGTGGTGATAACGTTGGTGGCAACACCTAGATCTACCAGCACATTCGAAATTTCTATCCCATTAATTTGTACTATCAAAATTCAGTTCCCCGGATCTCAATACTTTACAGGCATTGACTTTCCCATCATAAAATCTGATAATTTTCCCATGACGTAAATAGTAAGGGGGTCTTTGGATTTCTTTGTAGGCTTCTTCAAACAGTATTCCCTAAGAGTTTTTGCATTATTGGTACATCCTTCATAGCTTGTAGTAGGGGAATTTTGACAAATAAGTTCTATAATTCACCTAGTAAGTTGAATTTAGCCTGAGGGCTTGATTTACTGAAAGTCAGTCTCTCTCGATAGGGTGTTTTAGTTTGATGCTGTTTTGCAAGAGGCGTCTAGTTTCTATCAATTTGTTTTGGTTCCCTATTAATTAATTTTGATTCTTTACCCTCACTATCAAGTTGGTTAATGATAACTGGTAGAGGTTGAGCATCGACAGTCCGACTTGATCACAAATTCATTTCAAACAATTTTTTGGTGGAAATGATATATGAGGTTAGGTTGAGAGTGTCAGTTTCATGAACCCCCTTATTATTAGGATTTGGGTTAGGTTGGATGTGAAGCTAGGGATGGATAGGTTGACTACTAGGAGGGACATTAGAGGGCAGTTGGAGTTGCTGTTGTGGCATTGGCTAAGAGAAATGCCCAGGAGAAGATCCTTTCCAGGTTGGAGCCTATGGGGAGCTCGTACCGACTTTAGGGCTCCACTATTGCCAATATGGAAACTGGTATTGTGGCCACATGGCTGGATAGGGAATGGACTGAGGATTGATATTTAAATTACTGAAATATTGAGATGGGTCTGAGTAGATACCTTGATTTCCCATTGATGGTCGAGGCTGCCATGGCTTTTTAGACCCCACAAGGTACAACTTCTCCATGTCTTCTCCTGTCTCTTGAAACACTGCTTACAGGCCTGGAAAGGAGGGGCATGAGCTTGTTGCATGATTTAAATCACATATTGTGCATTCCTCTATGGAGTTCAATGGACATTCCCTCTCTGGATCCTTATTTCTACACTTTGGGTAGAATATAGGCATGGTCTTGTCCAATTCCAGTTGCTTCTATTTCACTTGTAGCATATCCATCTGTACTGACAGAGTACTCAGGATATCCATTCTCAAGTTGTCCAGTAGGTTTCCAATTTCTGCCTTCATAACACCCCCATCAGTTACCCTTACTGAGTGAATCCCTTGTCTATTTCTTGTGAGCCCTCTCGAGAACTCAATGCATAGTTCACAGATAACCTCAAAGGTTTTCTTCGATATATCTCCCTTTCCTACGATGTTCAATAATTCCAAAGAGTCCTCACGAAAATCCTGGAGGAGGATAATTTTTAAAATATCCTTATCCATGCTAGAGTGAGCTGACCTCTGTAATGTGTACTTAAACTGTTCCACACAGTATTCCAAGCTCTTGTCTCTTTTGTGTGAACTTAAAATGTTCCTCTTTGATGTTCTAGGATTTGCAGCAATCCTGGTATTTTTCTAGATATGTTGTCCACGTCTCATCCCATGTGGAAATAAAACTTCCTCCACGGCCCATAAACCATCGCAGAGCTGTCCCTTTTAGCATAACAGGGAAATTTTTTAAATTCTGGGTGTTTTTCATGTAGTCATACCCTCAACACACTATGTCAAACTTGAACAAAACTGTATTAGGGTCTTCTAAAATAAGCCCATGAAAGCTTGGTAGGGCTGCTAATGGAATGGGCTTCGTGTGTGTGCTAACTCCTAGATCCCTGATCAGAAAATCAATAGTGGATATTGTAGGATCCATAAATATTTTCCAATAACTGCTGGGTATTTCAACAAGCTCTGTGGAAGATGGCCGAGGGTTCCTTACCACTCGGGCTCGAGTTTCCTTGACAGCACTGCCCCAGTCCCTTGGCGATGTGAGTGTCCCTACGTTTCTTTCTCCTATGTCCTGATGACTTGATCCCTCTGTTACGACCTCCTTTCCTTTACTGGAGTGACTTGACTCTATTGATGTTTTGCTTGCAATCTCTTCCCCTTCTATTGCCATCGTAGGGTTCTCCTGCTCAGGTATATTGTTGGATGTCTCCTCAACTACTGCAGGGGGCTATTGTGTCGAGTGACCAAAGAATGTTGTAGACAACACTGGTTAATTTATCGATTGTCCCTTAGATTTTACTCTCTATGCACCTAGTCTCACGACTACATGAGAGGATGCTTCGGATTCAACTTTTGCTATAATTGGTTGGATGTAGTTATTTCTTCCAAAGTCTGGTCCTCCCCTCTTTGGGGCTCTTTCGCTGCCCTTCTTATCTGGTTCTGTGTTCATACAAATAATGATATGACAAAGTTTTGGTGTCAACCTACAATGCTCTAGTCTTGAAGTAAGGTGTCAAAAGAGCATTCCTTCCCGAAGACGAAAGAGCTTACGAAAAGAGAGAAACTAACAAAACATAAATCTAGGGTTCAGGGCCCGTAGCAGGCCGTCAAAGGACTCCTCCCTCCCCAGAGTAAAAGCTAGAGCTTCCTGAATTTAAAACACAAAAGGGTTTGAAAAAAATAAATCTAACTCAGGGCTTGGAGCAGGGCATCAAAAGACTCCTCCCTCCCGAGGACAAGAGGTCGGACCTATAAAAATAGGAAAGCAAATAAAAACAAGTAGAAAGAAACACCTATGCTCAGGACCTGGAGCAGAGTGAGAAAACTCATTCGCTCCCTAGGATGAGAGATTGACCCTTTGTTTGGTCTGGATCGTGTCTTGCACCTTATAAGCCTCCCCGGCAATGGTGCCAAAATGTTGGGGTCAAGGTATGAACAATCTATTCACCCTTTTCCTACATTAATTTGTTAATCCGGGTGTGTATACTTTTCAAGGCAACACACAAAATATATGCAGGGGAAAGGTTACCATCGGTCACCAACCAAGGGCTCGTGATTAATACTTTGAACATTGTTTTAAAACTAAAATTAACCGTAGTACTTAAGAAAAGAAATTGCAAGAAATAACAATTTGCAACAACAACCATGAAATGATAAATGGCACACAACAGAAACTACACAGCACATGATCAGAAGAGCGGGCCTAGCTCTCTAATCAGGGCTGCATTACTCACAACAGACAATAGAGCAGCAAAAGAAGTGCTTTTCTATTAACTCAAAGAGAACTGCTACAATATCGAAGTGGAGTCCGCCTTTTATAGGAATAACCTTTCTTTTATACGCAACAAAGGAGAACAACATCTTTCCCCAAAACCTAGTAAATGTATACCCAGAAATATACATTAGTTTAGAATGGCACCGACATCGGATGAACAAGATCAGAGAATGGTCCAATAATGGTTCAATGATCTACGACTCCAGCTACACGGCTTCCTTATGGCTGGTCATTTTTGTGAATTGCAGATCTATTGTGGGATTCTTAAAGATCGGTGCCTGTTCTTCGAAAGCTACGATCAAACATGCATTTTAGTGTTGTGTATAGGCAAAACCCTGCGACTTTACTTCATTAATAAAATATTTCAATAGACAAAAAAGGGTTAATTACCTTGTGGATTTAGCATTGTAAATACAGATGAATAAGTACAAAAGGACAAAAAGAGGGATGGAAATGAAATGGAAGGATGGCCCGATTTGGTGCCCAACAAACAACATGGGTACTTTATTCATACATAGCATGTTTCTTCCACAAGGATGGTTGTCCTAATAATGCATCACAAACTTCAAGTGGAGAAATTTCACACAATACCTCATTCGTGAAGGGCTTGATATTGTATGGAAGGTGACACTATTGGCTCACTCGAAGATCCCACCCTTGGTGAAGCCACTCAATGGTGTATGGTTGTGGATGTGCTGTGGTCAGTTAGCCTAGCCGCTTCACTACCTCTACCAAAATGAGGTTATTTTGGCTCCCACTATCGATAATGAACTGTAGCAGGGAGCCTTTTACCCACATCTGGGAGTGGAATAGATGCTCCTCCTCCTCTGGATCTTTGGGTTCCTCCTTCTAGATCTTCATGGTGGCAATGGTGGCATTGTGCTCCACACCAATAATCTACTTCCCTTCGGCATTCCCCTTGTTGGGTTCAGAAATTGAGTCAGAACATGCATCTAATTCTAAAACCTTTAGCTCAGCCACCACTCACTGCTTGGCCTGACACTCACTTATGTTGTGAGTGGAGCTCTTATGGAACTCACACCACTTTCCTATGTCCCTTTTCAGCTTCACGACATTGTTCTTTGCTTGAAGTTTTGGTGGGTTTTTTGGGTCCACCCAGCCCTGGCTTTGTCCTTTGTTCTTCGGTTTGGGGGTACCTTTCCCTTGCTTCAGATTCACAGATTCAAAGTCTCACTTCTTCTGTTTAAACTTTTTCTCGAACTTGATGGCATATCGGTATGTTGTGTCGAGGGAGGGGATGTTCAGGAATTCTATTTCTTCCTAGATGTACTTGTGCAAGCAGCCATGGTACTTGAGTACAAATGTTGCTCCAAATCCTTGATACCCAACTTTGTGTGAAGGGTATGGAAAATATTGGTAAACTCTAGAACGTCTTGGTCCCTTCCCTACCACAGCATGGTCCACTTTATGTATTGATCCTCATAGCTTTCGATAAGCTATTACTGCTCCTTGATGGCATACCGAAATGAATCCCAAGTGGGTGTGGCTGAAAATAGTGAGCTGATACTTACATCTTCTGCTCGCACTAGGTTTCCCACTAGTCCTTGACATGGGGGGCTGCTTTGAGAAGAGCAAAAATAAAATTTTCCCCACTAGAAAAATCATGAATAAAAAAATAACCCTCTAGTAGATTTAACCATTTATCGATGGCATTTGCATCTATCTAAACCTTGAGTATGGGGATTTCAAAACTAACTTGTACCATAAATGGCGTGGCATTTCGAGAGTAGCTGTTAGAAACTGATGTGTCACCCCTGAGTAGCCACTAGAGGTTTTGGGAAAAGTTGTGCATCATCACATTCCTTTGTCAGTTGAGGGCTTCTTCGAGCAATATTTTGATAAGATCTCCTACCCGCTCGTCTTTCTTTACATGCACCATGGCAGGCCATCGGGATTTGCAAGGATGGCCTTGCAAAGGTTCAACCAGTTCAAGCCCTAACTCCTTATATACCGACCTCGTTGGGGACATGAAAATAAAAATGAATAAAAAGAAAACTCCTCTGATACCACTGATCCAGATATAAACAAGAATGCAACAAATTACAGAGATAACCATAAACAAAAATATGCAGTGGAAATAATACTTCATTTCATTAATGCAAAATACTGAAATATGCTTACAAACAGTAATGGAAATAAACCAGCTAGGGCAATGGTAGCTTATCTTTGGGAAGAGATGTGGTGGCTACATTCCTCTAAACTATGTCACAATGAGGCTCGTAGGCCTATTTATTGTTGAGAAACAATGGAAAATCCTAAACATCCGAAAACCTAACCTGAGAAGATGAAACGCCAAACTGTGGGCCCCGTTTGGGTAAATTGGTACATCAACTTTTTTGGGTCGTAACTTTGGGATACGATCTCTGTTTGACACACACAGTATCTCGTTAGAAAGATCTATCTGAGAACTACAACTTTGGGAAGAGATAAATTGGTCCATAGACCCATGTTGCTCCCAATGTTCCCAAAAACCATCATTTAGGGCCTCAAAATGACTCCGGAAGTTCAGGACCCGAAAAGCTGCTAAAAATACTAAATTATGCGACAATTAAGGAAACTGAAAAGTTGAAAGAAACAATGGTGGGGTTCAAAGTGGACTTGGCAAGTGGCCATCAATATCCACCTGGATCATTGACATACAGGTGTTTCCATCAAGTCCAAAGCCGAAGATTGTTAGCAATATGGTAGAGGTGTTGTCCTTGATGGCAACTCACTCACAGGTTAGCTCAAATTTGATAAAGGGAAACTCACATAGTAACAGGTCTATTCAAAGGTAATAGGGCATTGGTATAGAAGGATAGGAGGTTGGAACAAAGGACTACTAATCAGAATGAAGAAGTTTAAGGAAAGTATGTTTTAAGGTAGTTTAAGTTGCATACGCAGGTTCACCTTGTCAAAGCATCATATACAGGTGGGTTCACTAAACAAAAGGACTGTATACATATGCACACACTTTCATAAGAGGAAAAGCATGTATGGGTTTGAAAATCAAGGAATTTCAAGATTAAAGAATACCGAGGGTCAATACCATGGTATTGTCCCATGATATTTAGTGGAGTAATGACTATTTGATCTCGTCTAAGAATACCACAAGTTCTAAATGTTGTTTTGGTCCGAGATATTGAGAAAGTCCAAAAAAATATATAAGGTGAAGAAGATCAAAGGGCCAAGTGTGCAAGTGAAAGGGTTTCTAAGGAACACTTCTATCTCAAATATATTTTATGTTGGAGGGGCTATTATTATGATGTAATCTTAAATATCTTGTGCACCTTGAATTCAATGTTGGATGAGGATCATGCGACTTGAAATGACTTATCGTTGAATGATCTGATATTGGTTGGGCTAGATCTAATTGCTTACACATGTTTTGTTCTTTAAATGTCATGATCTAGGTATGTCTGAAATATAGAATGGTAGCAAATTTGTAAGTTAGTATTTGCAGATCTAATATACATTGGTTTGCCTTAGTGAAAGTCTATATACATGCTGGTTCGAAGCTTCTAAGTACCGTATGCAAAAGAAAATCTTATTATTCAGAAATGATTGGTCTATCTTATCAGTGTTGTTGGTTTACTGCTGTCTATCAATGATGTCTTCTTAGATCTGAAAGTAGAACTAGATGCATAAGGAGATTGACTCTCATCAGTTCATTGATTAGGTGAGAAGAGTCATCTTTGCTACTGACTGTTTAGATCTCTGTAATTTCATAATAAATCTTCGTAATATTACTGGTTGGTACAGATTTTATTCAGAAGTTTTTATGATTCAGTAGTTTTTGAGGTACATGTAGGTTTGGTTAAAGGAAGTAGCATATACCCACAGGTTACGTTCATTAAAGTAGAGCATGCATTTTGATGTATGACTTTTGGCGTTGCAACTGGTTTTAAATAATGATGCAATTTTCTTGGTTCAGCAAAATTTTCTGGTGACAATGATCTAACTGTTTAGATTGACTGATTTTTAGTTGATGTAGTTATTATTAAAGAGTTTGAGCTTCAAAGTTTCTGATGGATCCAGTGTGAAAATTTGATGAAACGAGGCCTTCATATTATGTTTTGTGTACCAAGAGTATCCAGATTGAAAATCTATGAAATCTGGTTCGTTGAGGAAGAGAGAAGGTCATAGCCTTCTATAGGTCAACGCCTATGTACTTGTAAACATATTGGCTACTACAAGAGCTAGGGGGTTGTAGCTCCCTTCCAGTAGAAGTGGGAAAATGAGAGAATGGTGTATCTTCCTGCAGGTGGGTGTGTGCATACTGGCATGAGTCTGCACCAATACAAGATTGTAAACAAATTTTCTTGGTGGTTTTTGTCCTGCATTGTGTTTCCACTTTAAATCTTGGTTTTCATGTATGTTTCTTATGTGTGATGATTTATTATGTTTCATAGTTACTGTTTAATAAAGTACCGATGTACTCATTAAAGATCAACACATGATGAATTAATTGAATCATAAGTTCTCTAGGTATATGTTGGTTTGCTTTATAATATTTGTGTGCACACACGAGTTCACTTCACTGAAGTAGCATATATAGATCTAATTGTGAAATGAAAACTTATTGAATTGTAAATAGTAATTCACCCCCCCCCCCCCCCCCTCTTGGTATCATTTCCAACAACTGGAAATATCTTCTATGACACATGAAGAAGTGGAAGAAATGCAATATGATATATCAAAATTACGAGACCAAGTGCAACAAATTTCTCTCACAGAAAAAATTAGTAGAAGCTAAGATGCATGGTTTGAAGAACGAAATCAATGATATGAAAGACAACATTGAATATTGGAAGAAAGACATGGAAGGGTGGAAGGAAGGTTTGACAATGTTGCTAAAAGAAGGGCTTCCTAATGGCAAAAAGGCAGTAGAGCAAACTCATAATGAGAGCAAAAGAAATGTTAATCATGATTCGAAGAATGACAACATTGAAGATTTCAAGAAAGATGTGGAAGTTTTGAAGGAAGGTTTGACAAAATTTCTACAAGAATGCTTCCTAATGGCGAAAAGTTAGTAGAGGAAACTCATGATGAGAAGAAAAGAAATGTTAATCATGTTTTGATAGACTCTAACATTGGAATAAAGACCCACCATGTTCCAAATATCGATATGAGGAAGTTTTATGGCAAGGATCCCATAACATGGATACTACAGATGGAACAATATTTCGATATCCATAATGTACAAAACACATAAAAGATATGCACTGCAACTTTATATTTGGAACCCAATCAGTTTGTGTGGTATCAATGGCTTTGGTCTCATAAATAAATTGTAACATTGTCAAGTTTTACGGACGAAATGATAACACATTATGAGGATACAAAGAGCATCACCTTCTTTAGCCAATTGATAAATCTCAAACAAAAGGGTTCAATGGTGGATCACATTGAGGACTTCCAAAAATTGAATACAAGGGTAGATGATACCCCAGAGGATCATAGGATTGATGTTTTCATAGAGACTTTAAAAGATAACATCCAACATGAGGTTTTCCTTTGCGAAGCTGATTCATTGGAGAAGGCATTTAGGTTGGAAAGAAAAATAGAAAGCAAAATTATGGCAACAAGGAAGCCTACCACTCACAATTATAAAGATGGAAGCGTTGTTTCCCCTAGCCTTCCACAACCTACAAGGTGGACAATACAACAATTGGAAGAAAAAAGAGTAAAGGGGCTTTTTTACAGTTGTGATAGTAAATACACTAAATGTCATAAGTGTGCTGAGAAGAATTTATTTTACTTAGATTGTGAAGAGGAGGAAGAAAAGGAACAAGAAATGTCAAAAGAAGAGGATATACATCATGAATAACCCCTAAAGAAAGAGGAAATGAATTCAACCATATCTTGTAATGCATTGGCAATAGTTACTACTCCTCAAACTCTTAAGATGGAAGGACATATCAAGAAGAAAAAGGTAATAGTGTTGATTGATTCGGGTAGTACCCATAATTTTATTCATTGTAAGATAGCCAAGGAATTGAATTGCTTCCTATATCTAGAACCAGAGTGTCAAGTGATGGTTGCAAATTGACGAACCATAAATTTCTCTGGAAAGTGCCATAATATTAAGTTATCTATGGGAGAATATGTATTGAATAGTCTTGTGCTTTCTATTCTAATGACTGGTGTTGATGTTGTACTAGGAGTCCAATGGCTACAATCTTTGGGTATGATAGCTTTTAATTTTCAATAACCTTTCATGAAATTTTGTTTTGAAGGAAAGGAAGTTGAATTAAAGGGTATTTCATGGAAACCAAGAAATATAATTAGCTTTAACGGCATGACAAAACTTCTCAAGAAAGAAAAACAAGGCGTAATTGTACCATTATGTTCACTAGAAGTTCCCACATTGAAATCATCTATTTCTCCAGACCTCCAAAAAGTCTTGAACAATAATCCCAAGGTGTTTGAGACTCCCAAAGGCCTCCCAACCATTCATGATCATGATCATGCTATTTGTTTGATTCCAGGAAGTGTTCCTCGAAACATCAGGCCTTACAAATATTCTTATGCCCAAAACAGTGAAATTGAATGTACGGTTGCAAAAATGTTAGAGGCTAGTATAATTCAACCTATTCAAAGTTCTTTCTCTACTCCAATAGTATTGGTGCACAAGAAGGATGGATCATGGAGCATGTGTCTGGATTATATGGAATTCAACAAGCTCACTATTAAAGATAAAGTTCCCATTGTTGTCATTGATGAATTATTGGATGAATTACATGGAGAAATTTACTTCACCAAGTTGGATCTTCATTCATGATATCCTCAAATTAGAACGAACAGTGAAGACATTATGAAAACGTAATTTAAAACTCATAAGGGTCGTTATGAATTTTTGGTCATGCATTTTGGCTTGACCAATGCACCTTCTACATTTCAAGATTTTATAAATTCCATTTTCAAACCCTTCCTTAGAAAATTTGTGTTAGTATTGTTTTGATGATATACTAATCTACAACAAGTCTTGGAAGGATCATGTTCAACAAGTTGATAGAGTTCTCAAAAAATTGGAGGAGAAACAATTATAAGAAAAAACCTCCAAATGTTTCTTTGGAGTAGAGGAGGTGGAATCTCTACGTCATATTGTATCTCATGAAGGTGTTAAGGTAGAACCTAGAAAAATTAAAGGCATTAAGGAATGGAAAATCCCCACATCCATAAAGAATCTGAGGATTTATCAAGTTGATAGGGTATTATCGCAAGTTTGTTAAGAATTATGGTAAAATAGCAGCACCTCTAACGGCATTACTAAAGAAAGATGCATGTTATTGGACTCTAGAAGCAATGAATGCCTTTGAATATATTAAAGAGGAAATGTGCTAAGCACCGGTCTTAGCTATGCTAGACTTCACAAATTTTTTCATTGTGGAATGTGATGCCTCAAGAAATGGGATTGGCTCTTTTTTAATGCAAGAAGGAACACTCATTTCTTTTGAAATTCCTCCAATCAAAGGAAAGTATTTACACACAACTATTTATGAGAAGAAAATTTTGGAAATACTACATGCACTTAAGAAATGGTGATCTTACCTAATGGGAGGACACTTCAAGGTAAAAATGGATCATGATAATCTTAAATAGTTTTTAGAACAAAGATCATCTTCAAAAAGGTAGCAAAAATGGGTCACAAAGATGTTGGGTTATGACTTTGAAATCATCTACAAAAAAGGGAAGAAAAATGTTGTTGCAGATGCACTCTGAAGAAAGGTTGAGGATGTAAAAGTATTTCTTTGTGCCATCTCTATCATCCAACGATATTGGATAAATGAAGAAAGGGATGAATGGAAGAATGAAGACTAAGTGTGGGCACTTATTCAAAAGTTGCAGCATGATCCTGGTACATCTGATACATTTAGCTAGAAATATGATTCCTTATGGTACAAATATCACTTAGACCTCTGTAAGAATTCCCAACTCAAGCAAAAGATTCTTTTGGAATTGCACACCTCTCCCTCAGGAGGGAACTCATGATTTTTGAAAACTTACCATAGAGTTAAGAAGGAATTTTTTTGGGATAGCCTTAAATCTAATATTCAATGTTTTGTGGAGAAATGTCTAGTTTTCCAACAAAATAAAGTTGAGACAATTAAGACCCCGAGTTTGTTACAACCTTTATCTATTCCAATTCAATGTTGGGAGGAGGATTTTATGAATTTTAACATAGGTTTACCCAAGTCCAAAGGAAAAAGTGTCATCACGGTGGTTGTTGAGAGACTTACCAAGTATGCACACTTTTGTGCATTATCTCATCCATTTAAAGCCTATATAGTTGCTACTGTGTTTATGGAAACAATTCAAAAGCTACATGGAAAGACAATTATTATTGTAAGTGACACAAATCCCATTTCCACTGGAAATATTTGGACTCAATTATTTTCTTCTCTATGTACTCAGTTAGCTCATAGTTCATCTTATCATCCTCATTCTGATGGGAAAACTGAGGTAGTGAAAAAATGTTTAGAAGGATATGTTCGTTGCTTTGCATATGATAAACAAACATAATGGGTTAAGTGGTTGGCTTTGGCCGAATGGTGGTATAACAATTCCTTCCATACTACAACAAAAATGACCCCATTTATGGCACTTTATGGATATCATCCACCATCTATCACAACATCTTTAAGAGAAAATTCTAAGGTTCAAGTAGTGGAAGATCACATCGATCATCAACAACAGGTTCTGCAACTCTTAAAGGATAACCTCACTTTGGCACATAATAGAATGAAACCATAGGTAAATCAACATCACAGTGAAACAAATTTTGATGTAGGTGACTGGGTATTTCTACGACTACAACCATACAAACAATTTTCCCTCAAACATGCTAAGAAGGAAAATAAATTATGACCAACTTATTATGGCCCATAAAAGGCGTTGCAAAAGATTGGTACTATGGAATACAAATTGGAGCTTCCTACATCTTCCCGAGTACACCCAGTTTTGCATGTTTCATGCTTAAATAAGGTTATAGGTGACAACCTCCCAGTTTAAAAAATATTGCCAAAACTTGAAGAGGAAGGAAAAGTCGTATTGGAACCTGAAGCAATAACAGAAACAAGAACGCGACAGCTACAAAATCGATCAATTTCAGAGTATCTCATGAAGTGGAAGAACTTACCCAATGAAGATTCCACATGGGAGGATGAGAATTTTATACAGAAACATCCAAAACTGCTCAAGCATTGAGGAAAACACTTTTTTGAAGGAGAGGGGCATGTCAAGCCCTATAATACTAGTGATTCCCCCATTACTATTATCATTGTATCTCCTTATTGTTATTTTTTTGCCGCTATTGTCATGACATTGTTATTATTCTACCACATAGAAACCCTCTATTGTTATTGTTGTGCCCTTATATTATTATTGTTATGTTGGCTTTGATTATATTGTTACCCCTTAGACTCCTATATATAGAAAGGAGGTTTTGTCATTTTTATCATCCAAGAATTGTTCAGTTGTGTAATGTAGAGAGGTTTTGTCATTTGTATCATCCAAGAATTGCTCATTTGTGTAATGTAAAGGAGGTTTCCCCCTCGAAGTGGCTGATTTTGAAGTCGTCGATCTATATTTTCTATATTTTTTTAGTTGGTTTCATAACATAGAAATATGGTAATAAATTTTGACATGGTTTGCTTTGGGAATGTCAAGAGTCACCCCACCCTTTGATATATATAGAACCTCATAACTCATAGTATGGGCTTTTGGGAGCCAAGATTTTGGCTACGCATTCCTTAGAAAAGTCTTCGAGAGTATTGTGACAAGCCTTGGCTTCTCCAAAACGTAGAGCAAGTACATATATTGGCAGTAGTGGGTGGTGTGGACACTAATGTTCTGCTATTGGGGCTAGTGATTGTCAATGGTGTATGTATGGACAAAAATTTCACTTAATAATATAACTGAACCAACATGTTTTCATGCATATGTTGTTATTGTACTTCAACTATTTTGGTTACTTTAGCAATGTATATTATTTCACTTATGCATTTTTGTATGAACTATTTTGCATATGATTGTACGAATATTGTTGAAGACGTATTGTTATATTACCAGTCACTTTGGATTGTGGACTATTCCGTTTCCAACCTGTGATGTCATTCAACTCCTGTGTTCCTTTGAGGTTGCATACTATTACAGGCTTCTAAGGGACTCGCTTCCTTTTCCCCTATATCGACTGGAACCCCCCATTCATCTCACTTGACTCGTTGCAATGTCACACACTTTCTCCCAACAAAGTTATCATACTGACCCCGATGTGGTACTGTGGTCAAGGCACTATTATACTACCCACTTCTTGGAATGCTACTCCAAATCGTCTAAGGTCTAGTTGGGACTTCTTACTGGGGAGATCCCCTGACATGTTGGTAGGTCCAACACTGTCAACAAGTCCCTATTTCATGAAGTTCCCTCTTGAAAAGTCTTTGTGGAATATGAAGGGACACTGAAGAGAATGGTTTTAAGTGATTGATCCATAGTTGTGATGAACAAAGATCCGAGGATAGATATACCCTGTAATTCTTTTGACCAACAATGATATTAACAGTGTGCAACCTAGCAACTAGAATTTGATGAAACGTGGTTTTGTGGATGACCCATAGCCATGACGAGCTAAGATCTAAGGGTAAAGATACCCTATAATCTACTAACCAAAGATAATATTGACAATGTGTGACCTACAAAAAGGACTTCAATGACAATGGTTTTGTGTAGTTGACCCATAACCTTGGATTTGTGGGTGGACCATAACCATGATGAAAAACGGTCTGATGATAGAAATACTGTATAATTCTTCTGGGCCAACTGTGAGACTCACAGTGCATGGCCTAGCAAATGGACCTTGAGATAATTTGCTTGCCAGATTATTTGGTAGAAATCTAGTGGTTTATATTTTTAAATTCTCATTGTTGATAAGTAAATTTATGTCACTTTACATAGACAAATATATATATATATATATATATATATATATATATATATATATATATATATAATATATATATATATATTATTTTAAGTGATTTATATGTATTGATTGCATGAGCATGCTAGATGAGGGTGAGATGGATCTGTGGTGTGAAACTTCACAAATATATTTATGTGAGAGGGTATTATTTTATTTATTTTATTTTTTATCTTTTATTTCTATTTATTTATTTAATATATATATATATATATATATAGCCTGCAGTCGAGGTGGAATTCAATGGAGGGTTTATAAGCATCAATATTATCCTATCATGTGAATGGTGTCATATCGTATATGTTGTAACCATGAGGAAGTAATCTATTTAGAAGGTGGTGGAGGCCATATTTTTTATCCTGTAGGGGTGAACACATATTTCATTAAGTTTGGAATTAAACAGTGGATCTAGAATTTCAAAATAACCAAAAAGCTAAAATTTAGTGATGTTGTTGTAATAAAAAAATTCCAATTTTAATGAAATATTTGTTGGTGGTCACCAAAGTTAATTTTTCAGGGATTCCATAGTATTTTCACATCATCTTTTGGGTATATGCCATCATGGATGAATATTTGATTGATTACTTGAAAATCCCTTTTGAGTATTATCTGATTTATATGGAGCTTCCACATCAACAAATAGATGCTTATCTAAATATTACAGTTAGCTCCCCAAAAACTGGTGTTTTCTCATCGCTCCTCAATTTACCTAGAGTTTCCCACTTTTTCCCTAATTTTGGTTCTGTAATGGGGGTATTGCCATATGAGTCATTGGGGTTACCAACAAATTTTTCGAAGGGAAATTATGATGCTCTTCCTTTGGTTGAGAAATCAATGTGACTGACATACCCTTGGAAGCATTGAGTTTTGCAGAAGGTTGTTTAACCCAGTCAGATGATGGTAGGGTTTTCACTTTTGAAGTGTTTATGACTTCATGTTTTTCTAGGGATCTTGAAATTTTACCAATCCATGAAGTAGGGCTTGTCATCACTTTTTCCCCTAGTTCTAGGACCATAATTCAAAGCGAAGGTCATGTTCCAATACATTAATTAGAACCGCCAAACTTTTGGGATTTAAATTAAGAAGGGTTCTCCTTTCGTGGCCAACACGTATAGGATATTAGGGTTTCGACAAGACCTATGTTTTGGATGAGTCGTATGGTGGAGGGACTAGAAAAGGTGAATTAGAAAGTTAGGTAAAGAGTCTAAGAGAAGAAAAGTGAGACATAAGGATATGTTGGAAATAATACTTGGGGGGGGAGGGGTGAATCAGTATTATCAAATCAATAATTTAATTTCCAAAACTAGTTTATATATGCTACTTCAGCTCAGTGAACTAGCGTGTATACACAACTATACTTAATGAAACCAACATGTATGCAGAGATATTTTGATTTACCCAAATTATCATGTATTGAACTTTAATCAGTATATCAGGAATTCACTAGATAGTGCAGTAAAAGCATAATAAATCATCACACATAAGAAACACACATGAACACCAAGATATAAGGTGGAAACCCAATGTGGGTGAAAACCACCTACTACTGTCATCTCTATCTTCTTTTAATAATAAAGAAATTTTGTTTACAATTTTTTGTACTGGTGCAGTCTTATACCAGTATGCAGGCTTCTACCTGCAGAAGGCTACAATCTTCTCTCATTCTCGAGCTTCTACTGGAAGGGAGCTACAACCCCCTAGCTCTTGTACTAGCCAATATTTTTTCTAGTATGTAGGCACTGATGTACAAAAGGCTACAACCTTCTTTCTTCCTTCAGGGACCTCGTTTCATGAATTTTCAGACTGGATCCATCAACAAAATCATTCAATCATCAAATATATTTGCATCAACCAATCTCATTTTGAACCAGCCACAACCGAACCAATCAATCATTTTGACAACCCATCAATCTGATCATTAAGAATGTTGTCACCAGAATACAGTAACCAGAACCCAAAACACTGCAAAAGCAAACAAAAAAAACTAAAACATATTTTATAAGGTATACACTACTTCCATGTGTCAAACCTGCATGTATACATGCTTTCCTTGAAGCAACCAACATATATATCTACAAACATAAATTCATAATTCTGCATCTATTCCAGACTCTAGTTATACCTAGATCATACCATTTACAAAATAATATAACATCAGAATTCAAATCTATAATATACATGAGGAAAAACACTTGATGGTAATTCATGTTACAACTTAAGATCCTGATCTATCATTAGATTTGATCCCTCTACATCAGCTAAGGTTCATCCTTGCTATAGATCTAGCAATGCACCAGAACCCAATAATCTGCATACTAGATCTCACACTTCATAAGATATTTCATACTTCACACCTTGGCCTAATGTCATCTCCTCCTTTTATAGTTTTAGGCATTTCTCAATACCATGGACCAAAACCACTTAGAACCAATACCTTGGACGCAATACCTGTGGTCAATACCTCAGACGAGATACCTTGGAACAATACCATGGATCAAAATACCATGGACCAAACACTTCTGACCAAAAATTTAGTTTTCCAAGGTATACACGCTTTTCCTTTTGTGAAAGTGTGTGTATACATATACGTGACTTGTATATAGTGAACCTGCGTGTATATGCAGCTTGGTCAATGGTGAACCTGCGTATACCTCTCTTTCTTCATTCTATAATTCTTTGTTGTTTACCTGCTATACTATGATATTTCATCCAAGAAAGTTTCCTTTTGAACTAACTCCTTGAATCTGCCTTGCATTTCATCACATCAGTAAGCACTACTGTCATGCATTCTGTCACATCCAATATCTCTTCTGTAGATTCATCTAGTTACCATATACAAGTGAGTTGTTCTGCTATAAGTGAGTTACCATCAAGTACAACACATACATCATAATGCCAACAATCTCCCCTTTTGGACTTGATGGCAACAACAACTACACCAATTCACTCTCCCCCTTTGACATCAAGGGCAAACGGTCATGCTCCCCCCGAGTGCAAGTTGAATTCTATGATATGCTGAAGTGTGTTGATTGAGCTGCCATGATTGATTCCATGCTCCCCCTGAGCATAAGAAAAGTCTGAAAAAGGATCTTCCAAGAAAAAAGAAGATGACTCTATACATACATCACAAATGGCCTTCCTATCACTAGTGACTCATACATTCATCCATCTCCCAACCAAGTGGAGATATACCAATTGTCTATACATGTCAAAAACAAGAAAAATTACATCATCCATCCCATGCATAGTGGGGTTACAAATTAGCTCTTTTCATTACCTTTACAAACAGAGACCAAATATTTTAAACAAGACCATGATATTCATCAGCAACTATCATATGATCTACACCATTATCAACAACCTATATATGTCCATTATTAGTTCTCAAAATACCATCAACCATGGTCTCCCCCTGAACTTATTCCACTTGTTCACTATCATATCTTATCATTGCATATGTCAACAAGAGATATCAAAGCATCAACATCAATCAGAGATACATCAAGTGATTAAAAAATTTATGAGAACCAATATATTAACATATCGAAACCATTGTCAAACATAGCAGATAATTGACAGAACCATAGCAGACTCCTTTTCCCTCAGTCTGGCCCACCGCTTTTCTTAAAACCAACATATATGCGACTGTGCCAATATAAACTCATGTATGTACATGACTACACTTCATGAAACTTGTGTATAACCACCTTTCTATGAAAAATAGGATTTAACAGCAAGATGATGCAGAAACTACTCCTAGCTTTTGTCTGAGATATTCAAATGTCTCTCTAGGCAGTGGATTAGTGAATATATCAGCAACCTATTCTTTGGAGGGAACACACTCCAATTTGACCTTTTCTTCAAGCACGTTTTCATGTAGGAAATGATATTTGATGGGTATGTGCTTGGTCTTGGAGTGCATGACTAGATTCTTTGAAATACTAATGGCACTTGTATTATCACATAGAATGGAGATGGGTGGAGTACATGTGATTTGAATGTCTTGCAAGGTTTGCATCATCCAAAGTAGTTGTGTGCAACAAGATGCAGCAACCACATATTCTACTTCAGCTATAGATAATGCAATTGTACTTTGTTTCTTTCTGAACCAAGACACTAACCTGGAACCTATATAGAATGCACCACCACTAGTGCTTTTTTTGTCATCAACACTTCCTGCCCAATCTGCATCTGAATATGCATGAAGTGTAAGATCTGTATCTCTAAGATACCATAAACCAAAGTTATGTGTTCCTTGAAGATATTTGAAAATCCTTTTGACTGCCTAAAGGTTTGATTCCTTTGGATTTGCTTGGAATCTTCCAAATGTTCCTATCACATGCATGATGTCAGGTCAGGTACCTATTAGATAAAGCAAACTGCCAATCATGGATCTATAATTTCGTTGATGTACTGTCGCTGATTCATCACTTGAGCTGAGACTGCATCCTGTTAACATTGGGGTACACACTGGTTTAGAATCTTCCATGCCATACTTTTTAAGATCTGTTTAAGATATTTGGTTTGTGAGACAAAAATACCATCTTTATTTTACTGAACTTGTAGACCAAGAATGTAGGTAAGCTCACCAAGCAAGGACATTTCAAATTCTTTCTGCTTTACTGAAGCAAAATTATGACTCATGGATTCTTCATTGCTACCAAAAATGATATCATCAACATAAACAAAAATTATTAGGAATTTACCAGTGTCAATCTTTGTATATAGATTGTTATCTGCTAACCCCTTCAAAAAACCCTGTTGGTGGAGATATTTGTCAAGACGATAATACCAATCCCTTGGAGCCTGTTTTAGATCATAGAGAGCCTTTCTAAGTTTTCATACAAGTTTTTCATAATTTCCAAGAATGAATCCTTCAGGTTGTTCAATATAGACTTCTTTTTCTAAGTCTCCATTAAGAAAGGCAGATTTTACATCCATTTGGTATACTTTGAATTTCTGAAAACTAGAAAGAACAAGAAACATTCTTATGGCTTTAAGTCTAGCAACAAGTGCAAAAGTTTCTTCAAAATCTATATATTCTTGTTGAGCATATCCTTTGCAAATGAGTCTGTCCTTATTTATGATAACTTCTCCATTTTTGTTTAGCTTGTTTTTTAATATCCATTTGTTCCTATGATATTCTTATCATGGGGTCTAGGAACTAATTCCCAAGTATTATTCTTCTCATTTTCTCAAGTTCTTCATTCATGGCCTTGAACCAACATTGATCTCTGCATGCCTCATTTAAATTTTGAGGTTAAGTGGAAGATAGTAATGCTATATAGCTTGAGGCTTTGGCAATAGTTCTTATTGTCTACACACCTGCCCCCTTTTCACTAAAATTTGAGTTTCTGGATGATTTTTTTGAACATACCTAGACGAAGTCTTTTCTTCTATCATCATCTCTTCTTCTACTACTTCATTGGTTTCTTCTTCTAAATCAGTCTGATTTGATGTGGGAAAATGATCCTCTTCTTCTTCATTGTCTTAATCTTTGGTTTTTATCTGTTTTGGATTTTTGCATGCTTCATCAACAACAACATCAATACTTTCAACAATTTTCCCAAGTCTTTTATTATAACATTTATATCCTTTACTTCAGGAAGAGTAGCCAAGAAGAATACCTTCATCTGCTCTGGGTTCAAACTTACCAAGTTTTTCATCAGTCCTTTTGATGTAACATTTTCTTCCAAAAACTTTAAAGTATTTCACAGTAGGAGTCTTACCATACCAAAGTAAATGTGGAGTTTGAGTGTTTTTTACCTGAACATTTTCCTGGTTGAGAATAGTGGTGGTGGCAAATGCAACTTCACCCTAGAAGATTGCAGGAAATCTAGATTCATCTAGCATAGCATGAGCCATTTGTTGAAAAGTTATGTTCATCCTTTCTACCACTCCATTTTTTTTAGGAGTCCTTGTGGTGGAGAACTACCATTTTATTCCATGTTGTTCACAAAAGTCAAAGAATTCATCTAAGGTAAATTCCCCTCCTCGATCAGATCTGAGGCATTTGATTTTGCGATCTAATTCATTTTCAACCAAAGCTTTGAAGGCTTTGAACTTTTCAAATGCTTCATATTTATGCTTTAGAAGACTTATCTAACACATTCTAGAAAAATCATCAAGGAAAAATGTAAAGAATTCTTCTCCACGAGGTGACTTTTTCCTTGATGGTCCACATAAATCAGTATGAACAAGTTCAATAGGCTTACTAGATGACCCTTCCTTTTCGATGAAGTGATATCTAGTTTGCTTACCGAATTGACATAATTTTCATAGAGTATTTTCAGGAATGTTGATATCTGGAAGATCACGAACAGCCTAGAATCTGCATGCTTTTCTTATTTAAGAAAAGCTAGGTGTCCCAATCTTCTGTGCCATACCCAGTTTTCATCATTTTTTCTTAGATAGCACTTTTTTGTCCTCCCTTGAGTATGTATAGGTTGTTTGGAGTTATTGTACCTTTGACCACGGTTTCTCCTGTATCAAGCTCATGAACAACACATCCATTTGATCGAAACACTACTTCATTTACTTGGTCACACATTTAACTCACACTCAACAGGTTATGCTATAAGCCATCAACATACATAACATTCCCAGTGTTAACCTTTCTTTCAAGAAAATAGAGCCTTTACCGTTTATTGCAACAGGAGTGTCATTTCCAAATGAGACACTCTTTTCATTTTCTAAGGCATTATATGAGTGTAGTTTTCCTTTGTCACCTGTCATGTGTTTTGAGCATCCAATGTCAATGTACCGTTGGTTTTCTTGTCCTTCTGCATACAAGGCTATACCACATCTTTCTGTTTGTGGTTCCTTCTTTCTCCATATTTTGGGATTTACTCCTGCATTCAAATTCTTCATGGCCAAAATTGTTATAGATTGAGCATTCTATTTCATTTTCAAGAAGAGAAAAGTTATTACGGGAAATTTCTTGATCCCTGTCACATTCCTTTGATTTTGTGCTTCTCTAGTCATGACATGAGAAACATTGACCATTAAATAAGTTCCTGTGATTATCAAATCTACTGACTTGGTGATTGTAGTTTCTATTGATATTTATCTTTGAAGAAAATTGAGTATGATTTACCTAAGGTTGATTGTGGCTTCTGTTCATCCTTGAAGAAAATTGAGCCTGATTTACCTGGTGATCTACTTTATTCCTTTGCTGACAATTTTCAAACTATTCACTGCTCTTTGCTGCATCAAGATAGCTTTTAGTGGAAGTTGACGGCTTCTGTGATTGAGATGCTTCTTCAGCATATCCAAGTCCTATCATTATCAGAGGAGAATGCAACACTTTGATAATTTCATTTAAGGTTTTTGATCCTTTAGCGAATCTAAGATTGAGAGCTTTTATTTTCTCAAGATCCTTTCTTAGACCAACAATTTCACATTCTAGTTTTTCATTGTCTTTTTCTCTTTCAGCAAGTTGGTATGTCAAGGTATTTATAATCATATTATTTTCTTCTAAACAAATTTTGAGTTTAGAGGTTTCTTCATAAAGGTCATCTTCATCTAAAGCATCCAAAAAATCATCATCTTCGAAAGCCATCAGAAGTCTATAGTCACTACTATTTTCATCTTCATCACTATTTGATAAACCATCGCTATCTTCATGAGTATAGTAGCACTTTTTACTTACACTTTGTTTTATATCCCATTTTGCAGATTCCTTCCCTTTATCATATTTATCTTTATGAGGACATTTGGTAGCATAATGACCAACTCTACCACAGGTAAAACATTTGAAAGGTAGTTTACCTCTGAATCTTCCGGAACCCCATTGAAGCTTCTTGACAAAGTTTAGTTCTTCTTCTTCTTCTGAAATATATCCTCATTCATTGAGTTCTTATTTTCCTTTTGTTGAAGCTTTAAATGCGGCTTCTCTCATATCTGATGGACCCCCTTTTCTCATCTCAAAGGGAGTTAAGATTCCGTGAAGCTGTGTCATAATAATAGTCTATAGATCTTGATTTTCTTCTATGGCACATACTTTTGATTCAAATTTAGCAAATAAGGATCTTAACACTTTTTCAGCGAAGGTAACTTCTTTTATCTCTTCACCTAGATTCTCCATGCAATTAACAACCTCATCTATATGTAAGAAGTAACTAGTTATACTTTCCTCATTGTGCATCTTGAGAGTTTCATAGTGAATTCTGAGAGTTTACAGTTTAGCACGTTTTACCTGAGAGTCTCCTTCATAGCTTAGAACGATTTTGTCCCATATTTCTTTGACTGATTTGAGCTGCATAACTTTGACAAACTCTGATTGTGACAGACTTCACAATAATGTATTAACAACCTTGGCATTGGTTTCATATTGCCTTTTACCTGCCATATCTGTACGAATTACTAATGGAAATGTATATCCTCCTTCAACAATTTCCCAAACATCTGTTCCAAGAGATTGAAGATATGTTATGGTTCTTACCTTCCAATAAACAAAGTTTCTCACATGAAATATTGGTGGTCTGATGGATCCCCCACTTTCTTGATTAGTAATTATGATGGATCTTCATTCAAGCGATCAAGCTTCTTTTGAAGGACCTGCTCTGATACCAATTGTTGGAAATAATACTAAGAGGGGAGGTGAATTAGTATTATCAGATAAATAATTTAATTTTCCAAACTAACTTGTATACGCTACTTCAGCTTAGTGAACTAGTGTGTATATGCAACTGTACTTAATGAAACCAATGTATATGCAGAGATCTTTTGATTTACCCAAATTATCATGTATTGAAATTTAATCAGTATATCAGGAGTCCACTAGACAGTGCAATAAAAGCATAATAAAGCATCACACATAAGCAACACACATGAACACCAAGATATAAGGTGGAAACCCAATGTGGGTGAAAGCCACCTCCTGCTGTCGTCTCTGTCTTCTTTTAATAATAAGAAAATTATGTTTACAATTTTTTGTACTGGTGCAGTCTTATACCAGTACGTAGGCTTCCACCTACAGAAGGCTACAACCTTCTCTCCTTCTCCAACTTCTACTAGAAGGGAGCTACAACCCCCTAGCTCTTGTACTAGCTGATATGTTTGCTAGTACGTAGGTGCCGACCTACAGAAGGCTATGGCCTTATTTCTTCCTTTAGGGACCTCGTTTCATAAATTTTCAGACTTGATCCGTCAAAAATATCATTCAATCGTCAAATATATCTACATCAACCAATCTCCTTTTGAACCAACCACAACTGAATTAATCAATCACTTTGACAACCGATCAATCTGATCATTAAGAATGTTGTCACCAGAATACAACAACCAAAACCCAAGCCAGAACTCAGAACACTACAACAACAAACAAAAGCGAATAAAAAATATTTTGTAAGGTATACGCTACTTCCATGTGTCGAACTTGCGTGTATACACACTTTCCTCAAAGCCAACCAGCGTATATATTTGCAAATATAAATTCAGAATTCAGCAGCTATTCCAGACTTTAGTTATACCCAGATCATATCATTTACAAAATAATATATGCGTCAAAAGTCAGATCTAGAATATACATGAATAAAAACACCTAAGGAAATTCATGTTACTCCTTAAGATGCCGATCTATCATTACATCTGATCCCTCATCATCAGCTAAGTTTCATCCTTGGTTCAGATCCAGCAATGCACCATAGCCCAATAACTTGCATACTAGATCTCACACTTCATCAGATATTTGATACTTGCACACCTTGGCCTAATGATCATCTCCTCCTTTTATAGTTTTAGGCCTTTCTCAATACCATCGACCAAAAACTCTTAGGACCAATACCTTGGACCCAATACTTGGTGTCAATACCTCAGACCAGAAACATTGGACAAATACCATGGATCAAAATACCATGGACCAAATAATTCGGACCAAAAATTTAGTTTTCCAAGGTATACGTGCTTTTGCTTCTGTGAAAGTGCATGTGTACATATACGCAACTTGTATACAGTGAACCTACATGTATATGCATCTTGGTCAATGTTGAACCTACGTGTATACCTCTCTTTCTTCATTATGTAATTCTTTGTTGTTTACCTGCTATACTGTGATCTTTCATTTGAGTGAGTTGCCTTCTGAATGGACTCCTTGAAGTTGCCCTGCATTTCATCACATCTGTAAACACTATTGTCATGAATTCTGTCACATCTAATATCTCTTCTATAGATTCATCTAGTTTCCATATACAAGTTAGTTGTTCTACTACAAGTGAGTTGCCATCAAGTACAACACATACATCATAATGCCAACAGGATGTGCCACTAGTTCCTGGGGATAGCCTCAAATTTTATGAAGTTATGCAAACGATGAAGAGGTTTTTTGTGGGAAGAGCTCTGGGGAAAAGTTAATCATGAGCCCATTTAAGAGAATGGGCAAAAAATACTTGCGGTAGGGTTTTAGAGAATTTACTAGCAGTCTGAACTCTTTGTCGCAATGATTTTCCCTCAATTATAACAATATAGAGCAGGCATGTTGGGTGCTCACCAACCATTGGAATATAAAATAGGTCCCAATATATTTTAAGAAATGGTCACCACTTTTCAACCTAGAAAGTGATAAATTGGTGTCTGGTCCTGTTTGGCTTAGACTCCCGGGATTACCTCTTCATCTATGGATTGAAGATATAACTTTTTTGATTGGGGATGATTCGGGGAAATATCTAGACCATGATATGTCATATCTTGAGACTGATAAAATGTTCTTCGCCTAGGTTCTGGTTTTCTTGGATACTTGATCTGTATTTAAATAGGAACTTAACAGATAATAGAGATAACCATAAATACGTGGATGCAACGGAAATAATACTTCATTTCATTGATGTAAAATACTGAAATATGCTTACAAACAGAAGTGGAAATAAAACCAGCTAGGGTGATGGTAGCTTATATCTGAGAAGAGATCTAGTGGCTACATGCCTCTAAATATTCTTACAATGAGGCTCGAAGGCCTATTTATTGCTAAAAAACAATGGAAAACTGTAAACATCCAAACCCTTAACCCTAGGAGATGAAGCGCCAAACTATGGGCCCCATTTTGCATAAATTGGTATGTCAACTTCCAGGGGTCATAACTTTGGTATACGATCTCTGTTTGACATTCACAATACCTCATTAGAAAGATCTATCTGGGGATTACAACTTTGGGATGAGAAGCATTGGTCCATAGATCCATGTTTCTCTAAATTTTCCCAAGAAGCATTGTTTAGGGCCTTAAAACAACTGTGGAAGTTCACGGCCTGAAAAATTGCCAAAAATAATAAATTGTGCTACAAATAAGGAAACTAAATGTCTAAAAGAGTTATTTGTGGGGGTCCAAGTGGGATAGGTGGGTGGCCACCAACATCAACCTGGATCATTCCTCCCCCCTTAGGAAGTGATGGTCTGCATTGTGTTGAGTTCCTCCATCAGATGAGGAAACTTTTGCTAAACTTGGTCGCTGGTGAGCTGTTCTGCAACCTATGATGTTTCCAATAATGGTGGGAAGCAAGGTTGAGGGAGGTCCACATTGAACACTCAGTGGAAGCAAAGGAATGGGGAAATGTTCTTCTCTAAAGCATTGTTTCCCATGACCTTGGTAATGGTGTAAGGACCATGTTGAAGTGGTTTGAGCTTCTGATTGGCTCTTGTAAGGTGTTATTTCTACAAATGCAACCATACTTTGTCATGCACTTGTAAGTTGTGTGGGACCTGATGCTGATCATGTCACTACTTTCACTTGTCATTTTCAAAAATGGAGCGATGATATATTGACCGTTGCGTAGAGGTGCTCTAGGAGTCAGATCGAATGAATGCTTGACCTGATAGTGCAACGGTACCCGTGTGGTTGAGGAGAAGATGTTCCTATCTTCTTTTATGACTATATCCACCTACTTTTTCTACATGGAGGAACCATTCCTGGGGGCCATGGATGTGGCTATGATCTTCCCCTTACATTGAGGGTGAACTAGACAGAAAATAAATTTCCTAGTCTAAGAGATGATCTTACTGCCTTTCTTAGCAGAGATCAAAGAAGTGGCGATACGTGGGGCTACCTCCGATATCCTCTATAATTAATTACCTAAATAAATAATAACAACGCGAGGCCTTGATACATACACAACATGTCTCCTCCACAAGTATGGCTGGCCTAATAATACATCACAAACATCAAGAGGTGCAACATCACACAATACCTCATTTGTAAAGGGCTTGATACTATAGGGAAGGCAGCACTGTTGGCAGACTCAAAGATCTCATCATTGGTGAAGCCACCCGAAGTTATACAGCTACAGGTGTGGTGTGGTCGGTAGGCCCAATTGCTTAACCACCTCTGCTGAAATGAGGTTCTTTTGGCTCCCACATTCAATAATGAATTACAGCAGCGAACCCTTCACCTACATCTGTGAGTGGAAAAGATGTTCCCCCTCACCTGGATCTTCAGGCTCATTCTTTTGGACCTTCGCAATGGCAACAATGGTGTAGGGTTCCACATCAATGATTTTTTTCCCTTTGTCCTTCCCCTTGTTGGGTTCTAACTCAGGTTGGAACATGCATCTGATTTTGAAGCCTTCAACTTGGCGACCAACGACTGCCTGGTCTAACACTCACTTGTGCTGTGAGTGGGGCTCTGATGGAACTCACACTACTTTCATGTTTCCTTCATTGACTGTGTGGTGTTGTTATTTTCTTGCGGTTTCGACGGGTTGTCTTGGGTCACCCCACCTTGGTTTTGTCCTTTGTTCTTTGGATTCGCAGATCCAAAGTCTCGCTTATTTTTATTAAACTTCTGCTCAATTTTGACAGTGTATCGGTACCCCGTGGTGTGAGAGGATATGTCCAAAACCTCCACCTCATCCTCGATATACCTGTGTGGGCATCCATGGTATTTGAGTACCAAATGTAGCTCAGAATCCTTGATACCCAACTTTGTGTGAAGGGTATGAAAAATATTTGTGAACTACAGCACATCTTGTTCCCCTCCCTACCATAGCGTGGTCCACTTTATGTATTTTTCCTCATAGTGCCTGATAGGGTAGTACTGCTCCTTAATGGCACCTCAAAATGAATTCTAGGTGGGTGTGGCTAAAAACAATGATTTCATACTTTCATCTTTCTGCTTGCAATAGGTTTCCCACCAATCCTTGACGCAGGGGGCTGCTTTGAGAAGAGAAAAAGTAATCTTTTCCCAGCTAGAAAAATCATGAACAGAAAAATACCCTTCTAGTAGATTTAACCATTTATCTATGACATCTGCATCTATCTAACCCTCGAATATGGGGATTTAAAAGTTAACTTTAACTTTAAAGGGTGTGGCATTTCCAGAGTAGCTGTTGGAAGCAAATGTGTCACCCCTGAGTAGCTGTTGAAGGATCTGGAAAAATTTCCCATCCTCACATTTGTTTGTCACTCGAGGGCTTCTTTGAGCAAGATTTTGATAGGATATCCTATCCCCTTGTCTTTCTTGTCTTCTGCCATGGGAGGCCATGAGGATTTGCACAGCTAGTCTTGCAAAGGTTCGACTAGTTCAAGCCCTAACTCCTTATATCCCTACCTCATTGGGGACATGCAAAGAAAAACAGAGAAGGAGAAGACCCCTCTGATACCAATGATCCAAATTTAAATAGGAATACAACAAATTGCAAAGATAACCATAAATCTAGAGATGCAATAGAAATAATACTTAATTTCATATGCTTACAAATAGAAATGGAAATAAAACAGGCAAGGGCGACGGTAGCTTATCTATGTAAAGAGATGTGGCAGCTACATGCCTCTGAACTATGTTACAATGAGGCTCGAAAGCCTATTAATTGTTAAGAGATGATGGAAAACCCTAAACATCCAAAAACCTAAGCCTAGGAGATGAAGTGCCAAACTATGGGCCCCGTTTTGAGTAAATTGGTACATCATTTTGTTTGACGCGCATGATACCTCGTTAGAAAGATCTATCCGAGGACTACAACTTTGGAAGGAGAAAAGTTAGACAATGGTCCCATGTTGCTATCAGGTTTCCCAAAAAATGTCGTTTAGGGCCTTAAAACAGCTTTAGAAGTTCACGACCCTAAAAAATACCAAAAATAGTAAATTATGCTACAAATAAGGAAACTGAAGAACTAAAAGACACAGTTGTGGGGGTCCAAGTGGGATAGGTGGGTGGCCACCAACATCTACCTAGATCAATACTGTAGAGGGGTTGGTAGAAAATAACATTCTGCATTATAAATGGCATACTCATAAATAGAAGCTGAATTATGAGGGGGTTCCATTTTGTTGTCATCGGTGCCATGAAGTGGTTCACATCGTTAGGGACTTCCCACTGGTTCAAAATAAAAAAGGGTGGTGGGGAAGTGATGTATAAGTAGACACACATGGTCATGGTTGTATGTAGGGTGGGGAGATGATTGGCCTTTCGCAGAGTCAAAGATCTTCCCTGAGAGAGGTTTCTTTGGAAAATCTGCCCTTTGATAAGTGTCCATCCCATAAGGATAATATGGGTACATCGACTCATCATCAATATTTAGGGATACCTCTTCTAGTTTCAAGTACATATCCCCATCCTACCTCTTTGCCTTGTCAAAATCATTACATGTTCCTAGGTCTGAATGCTCATCGATTCTGTGGAGGGAAGAAACAATATTATCTTTAGGGGTTATAAATTGTCTGACTGATTTGGTCTCTATATGCTTCCATATCCCTTTTCTTTTATATATATATATATATATATATATATATATATATATATATTACAAGAATCATCTTCTAGAACCTTTGGAAAATATAAGTATAATCTAAGGTCGAAATCGAGACCTCCCAACTAGGGTATCCCTCACAGTGATATTGGGGGGGTTTGGGTCATTTCTCGCCTTCCAAACTTCCTAAAATCTTTTGTGGTCGTCAATATAACATATCAAAAGCTATCCTCTATGTTAGTCAAGATATAGTGGTTGGATGCCAGTTATTCTTAGATGGAGTCCTTAGAGCTTGACATGCCCTGACCTCTATTTTCAAAATAAGTGTTTATCCTTTAATTGTAGAGGTTTCACTAGTTCCTCGAAAAAACTAGCTTTAAGACATTTGATTATGTTAGAAAGGATTTTATTCCGAGAGACATTAGGTTCTACTTTAGATATTGTTAATTCTCTGAATGGGATGGTAAATGGTTGGATTTTTTTTCTATAAATGCTTGAGGGAGATCAACGAGACTAACATTGGGGTTCAATAGTATATCTATACAGATGCTTAATATTTGGGTAGTGAGGGAGTTATAGTGGGTGATAATTTTCTTAGAGGAGATCGATATTTAGATCAAGATGGTGAATTTTTGTAGCCCTTATATGGATAGGGTGGGCTTCTAGAATAGATTAATGACAAGATCATTCGAGAAGGTGTATAACCTATTTGTTAGTGGGGATTTTAACTTATCCATGGGTATGGAAGGAATATGTGGCGTTCATGCTCAATTGGATTCCCTTTCTTATTAGTTTGTTCATTTTCTCGATGAAAACAAGTTAGCTTATATATATCTTGGCAAACTTGTGCCTACTTATATAAATCATAAGGTAGGTGATGAGATGATTGCTTAGAGAATAGACCATTTTCTTATGCATCATACTTTACTTGAAAATCTTCCTCTCTTGGGGCAGTGGGTTGGAAATGGGGGTGCATCTAACCATTTTCCCATATATCTAGAACTTGTTGGACATTCCTAGAAACCAAAATTCCCATTAAAATTCAATGCATCATGGATGAATGAAGAATACTTTAAAGTGATGGTTTAGGACACATAGAGGAATGTGGCTAAAGTTGAACAAGGGTCTGGTGCTACGAATTCTAAAGAAAATATCAAGGCTTTAAAATAAAAGACAATTGAATGGGTGAAGATTAAAAAGGAATGAGACAAGCATAATTTGAGACGTATTGAGGAATAATTGGTGTAGTGGGAGCATCAAGGTGGGGGGGCCATATGATAGTAATGAGTACAAATTTAGATTTATTCAATTAGAATTAGAGAAGAGAAAGTTTCTTGATGATAGAGAGGAAGCATGCAAAAGGAAGAATACACTTCAATACCATTTGGTTGTTAGAAGATTACCATCGTAATAGGGCATCAAATTTTAGAGACTTGGAAAGAATGGGTGTTAGGAATCTTCACACACTCTTTGAGGCCCCTCAAGAGGTTTTTCTTCTAGAGATTATTCAAATTTCTCAGCTATTTCCAAGATGTTTTTACTGAGATATAAATTTGGATTTGATGTCCCTAGATTCTTCTAGTGAATTAATAATTTTTTTACACTGGTTCAAAGAGGACAAGATTCTGGGGCAAGACATGTGGCCACTTGAATTTTTTCTTGAATTCTATGAGCTAATTGGGAGTCATTTAGTTAAGGTTATTGCATAATGTAAAATGACAAGAAGGATGTATAAATATTCAAATACTACATTCATCACCTTCATTCCAAACTTAATAATCGAGAGTCATTCAAAAATTATCGGCCTATATCTCTATGTAATTTTATTTACAAGATCATTGTAAAAATTATTACGAATAGATTGAGGTTGATTTTATCCAAAAATATATTAAAGTAACAATTTTCAATTTTGGAAGATCGTTAGATACATGAAGCCATTGCAGTTTCACACGAATAGGTGCATAACCTAAAGACTAGGAAATTGAAGAGTATGAATCTTAACATCGATTTGTCAAAATATTGTGATAAATTTAGTGGGATATATATTAGAGTGTTGCTCACTCATATGGGATTTCATATAAACTTCATAAATTAGATCGTGTGTTGTATTAACCCGACTTTGTTTTTGGTTCCTTTAAATGGATCAGCCTAACAATTTTTCCATGCTCAGAGAAGGTTGTTGCAGGGGTGCCCTCTATCCCCATTAATGTTTCTAATTACTATGCAAGGCCTTAGTAGATTGATAGAGTATGAAAATAGTAGGGGTAATTTGAAAGGGGCACCACTCTCAAGGAATATTCATTTGACTCATTTACTTTTTGTATATGAAGTGTTGATTTCTCTTGATATTTCTCATTTTGCTTATGCAACATTGAATGAAATTATTGAATTATTTAGGAAGGCTACACATACAGAAACAAATAAAAACAAGTACACTATTACTTCTATAGGATGCACAATAGATTAGTTGTCATATGTGCTTAGACCTAGGAGATGGCATCAAGTATATGTGTTTTCACCTTAAACCAAATGATTATAAGGAGACTCAATAGATGTGGTTGGTTGCAAAAATTGGAAATCGCCTCAAAATCTGGAGGCATCGGTGGCTTTCTAAGGCATATAATTTACTTCTTATTAATTTTTTTTCTTGAGGCAATACATGTCTTTGGATGGCTTTAGCTTGGGTAATCTGATTCATGCTCTCCCCACTTTCCATCACAATGAGCCTTGTAAAGTATGTGACCAAGCTCTTCTTCAACCACCAAAATGCACTCATCTTCGAACATGTGCGGCATTTGAACAACATCCATATTTGTATTCTCCACTATTGTAGCCATGTTAGAAGTAGACTCAATCAAATTTCTAACAATTAGGTTCTGAGAAAAGAAAGTTTTGATCTAAGTGATTGGAGGATCATGTGGAATAAACCGCTCATCAATAAAACCATTATGTTTATCAAATAATTCTTCAAAATAAAAAATACTACCAAAATAAAAATTATTACCTAGCCCAAAAATACTTCCAAATGGACTCTCGGAAAAAGAATTATCAAAAAGAGTTATCAAAAGGATTGCTATCAAACATTTTTATAATCATTTATCAACTTCCTTAAACTAGGAAAGAACACACATATACTCTTTCAACAAACCTAGGAGCTAACACTCAGACACGCCTCAAAGTTTCACAATTTTATCTACCAAACCTTTTCAATTTAATTTTAAATTTAAATATAAGTCTGCAATAACAACAACCAAACAACACTAGTTCACCACAGATGCTAACTAAGATCCCAACAATCACACCAAAATTCAACTACCACACTTTTAATTTTTCCCACCATGCAAATTAACAATTCCTTTTTAAAATTCTTTCACTTTATTTCTCCTCTTATCTCTCCATGTGCAATTTATTTTCCACAAATACCATATACCTTATTAAAATTCGGTCACAAAAATGTTATGCCAAAAGTTGCATTACTTTGAAAACATGTTTCATTACCTTTAAAAGTAACTGAGAGTGGACTATTCCATGTGGAAAACCAACAAATGAGATGGAATAATTAATAAATGGGGAATTATCTCACGACGTCTCTTAATTTACCTACAGATGCAGTTGCTAGCAACCGGGCAGGATCGAAGGATCTGCAATACAAAATCTTTACAACGGTTTTCTTCTCCTCATGCGCTTCTCCAATCACTTATTCAGGCTCCTTCGAATAGTGATAGTCCTCCAAACGCAGTCGTATTACCTTGTGTTTGTGGGTTCGTGCCTCTCAATGACGAACACCGTCTTCTCCACACATCAAGACAAACAACGTATGCCAAACACAGGTCTCCTCTAAGCTCTCCCTCGACTTTAGCGGACTGTATTTTCTCATAGATAGGTCATATCCACCACTTGAATCAACTAATAAGGAGGGTTCTCCAATCAATGCCAATAGTAGGGCACATTGTCTCATAACTAACCAAAAAAAATCTTATTGCCCCAACAATAGCCACAACTCAACGTGCCTCAGGTCCGCTTCAAGTTGACCACACTGTACGACTCGTGAATGAGTGACTATCGATCATACAACCCTTAAAACCAAGCTCTCATAACTCCATCAACGCTCTAATGAATTGCTTTGTCCAGCCGCTCCAATTGACACCACCGAGACCACACGACAATTTCCTCTCTTTTTCTCTTGCATGAGATATCAACTCCTTTACATCCTTGGTGTCACGCCCCCAATTCTTTTTTCCTTAAATTGGCCGGGTGCGGCACCGCCTAAGTAATTAACATCTTTCATTGTTAGCTTACCTTACAAACTATGCCTTAACATTCATCATTAAATCATGAATAACATATTAATGTGCGGAAACCATTAATATAAGAACATCATAGAACAATAGCATGAACACATTCATATGCAAAGAGAATTCTTTTATTATATATGAAGAATTTTTACAAGTGACCGAGAGCTTGGCTCCACCGGCATTTACACCCAGGTCGGGCACCCAACCATGCAAGAGCGCACGGTGGTCTCACCATGACTTAACCAAAATATAACACAAGTTTTCTTTGCCGGATCGGGCGGGCCCACCCGTGCATGACCCATGCCCAATACAACCCAAAACTCTTTCCAATGCTCCGGCGGGCAGGCGCCTTAGAACACCCTCCACCGACACTTTGATCAAACCATAACTCGTGCCAAAACTTGTGTAGCATGCCTGGCAGGCAGGCGCATTAGCGCTGCCCTTACTGCGGCTCTACTCCCTTTTGCACACTTCTTCCTTGTTCAACCGAGCCAAGTGTGATGTCCAAAATGCCATTCTTCATCGCTTGTTTATACGCTAATGAGCGTGGAGGTCACACCCTCGGCCGACCCTCCGTTTGCTCCACCAACGATGCATTGACCAAATGGTTCGAGCGCCTTTGTTAGGTCGGCCCGCCCATGGTGTGGGACCACCCCACATTTCTCCTTCATTTGCTTCACGCTTCCCCGGTCGGCTTATGAATGAGCTCCTCCTAACTCACCCCTATAAACTATGGAGCGCCAATCATCAACTATGCCTTATGAATTGCATCCTAGGTCGCCCATGTGGTTCTGTCATGCCTTATTTGCTTCGCGAAGTGGGTGGAGCATGCACCTGGTTGCCTACCAACCACAGGGCATTACATCCTCCCCCACTTGAAATCATTGTCGCCCTCGACAATCCTAACTGCCTCAATATCTTTCGTTCATACTTCATAATCTTCTTCTTCCATCTCCAAAGTGAGTCCTCTGATTCCCAGCTTTCCTCCTCTGGTGCATTCTTCCATCTGACAAGATACTCTTGTTTCATGTGGCAACCAATCCCTGTAGTTTTGTAGCTCAAAATCTTATCCAAATCCATTCCTGGCTTGTCCACAATCCCGGCTGGTCCTCTCGGATGTTAAGCTCTCTCTGGATGATCAACATCAAGTCTGCATCTCTTCAACTGACTCATGTGAAAAATCGGATGCTTCATGTGCATATGGTGTGGAATCTCCAGCTCATAAACAACTTCCCACGTTCTCTTCTTCACTCGGAATGGTCCCTCATACTTTCATGTCAATTTTCTCGCAGTCCCCTTAGCTGGTTGAAACTGCTCCCCGGTAATCCTAAGAAACACCATATCTCCCACACTGAAGTGCGCATCCCATCTTCCTGTATCAGCCCATTTCTTCATTCTCCTTACAGCTTCGTGCAAGTGCAACCGTGCCAACTCCAAGGTCTCATCCCAAGCCTTCATGATCTTCTTCGCATGAGGACTCCTAAAAAAACCTCCTGTCACTACGGTATGTGGTCCAACTGGCATCTTCCCATTCACCAACTCAAATCGACTATACCCCGTCGCAGAACTCTTTCAAATATTGTAGCTAAACTGAGCAATATCCAAGAGTTCAGGCCAATTCTTCTGATCAGTCGTCACATAATGTCTCAAGTATTCTTCCAGCAATGCGTTGATCCTCTCAGTTTTCCCATCTGTCTGCGGATGGTAACTCAAACTAATCATCAACTCTGTCCCAATTATCTTAAACAATGTGGTCCAAAATCTACCTGTAAAACGCGGATCTCTATTCGACACGATGCTTAATGGCATCCCCCAATACTTCACTATGTTCTTAAGGAACAACTTCGTAGTCTGCTCAGCTCCACAAGGTATCTTTGTTGGAACAAAGATAGAATACTTGGAAAAACAATCAACCACGACCATGATCCCATTATACCCTTGAACCTATGGCAACTGCGTGATGAATTCCATCGAGACACTCATCCATGGTCTCTCAGGAATCGGTAAAGGTTGCAACAATCCTCCTTGCCCCTGAGTATCTGATTTGTCATGCTGAAAAATGATGCACATACGTACATACTCCTCTACATCCTCTTGCATCTTCTCCCAAAAGAATCATCTCTCTAGCAATGCCAAAGAACGACGCATCCCTGGGTGGCCAGCCCATGACGAGTCGTGTCACTCCTTCAAAAGGTGCCTCCTGAGTCCAGATGACTTTGGAACAAAGAGTCGGGTTCCAAAGAACAAGAACCTGTCTCGTAGAGAGAACTTTCGTGTCTCCCCCTCCTTTATCTACTTCATCATATTCTACACCAAAGTATCAGTTTCAACACTTTCCTTGATCTTATTCTGCATCTCTTCTGACATCTGAACTCGACTCCTACTCCTAGCTGCCCGGTCTTCTCCTTCCAATGCCACAAGTTGTCCCTTCCTGCTAAGGGCATCTGCTACCTCATTGTGTCTCCCTGGTCTATACTTCATAGTCATGTCGAGCTCTGCCAAGAAGTCCTGCCAATGAGATTGCTTCGCAAAAAGATTCAGTTGGGATGCAAAATAACTTGTTGCAACGTTGTCTATCTTGACAAAAAACGACTTCCCAATCAGGTAATGCCTCCACACATGAAGACAGTGAATGATCACAGTCATCTCCTTCTCATGAACTGGATACCTTCATTCTCTATCCTACAACTTTTGACTCTCATACGCCACCGGATGCCCATCCTGCATAAGAACCTCTCCTATGGCAAAATCCAAAGCATCAGTGTGTACCTCAAACGGTCTCTCGAAGTCAGGCAACTTTAGTATCAGTGTTGTAACCATCCTCTTCTTCAAGTCATCAAATTCCTTCTGACATTTATCTGTCCAACTCGACCTCTTGTCTTTCTTCAATAGGTCTGTCAGTGATGATGTTACCTTGGAGTACCCCTCTACAAACTTCTGTTCGAAGTTGTTCATGCCCAAAAACAACCTCATCTCATGGACATTCTTCGGTTCAACCAAGTCCTCGATCACCTTCACTCTACTCAGCTCCATCCGTATGTACCCTTGACCAACAATATGCCCAAGGAATGGAATCTCAGTCTGAGCAAAAACACACTTAGACTTCTTCAAGAACAACTGATTTGCCCTCAGTGCCTCAAACACCATCGCCAAGTGCTTCTTCTGAATCTCCATGTTGTCACTGAACACCACTATATCATCCAAGTACACTACTACGAACGAATCCAAGTATGGTCGTACGAAATCATTCATCAAAGTGAAAAATGTAGCAGGAGCATTACACAACCCGAATGGCATAACAAGGAATTCAAAACTACCATACCTCATTACTATCGCGGTCTTCTTCTCGTCTCCTTCAGCTATCCGCACCTGATAATACCCATGCCTCAAGTCCAACTTGGAAATCACTCAGGCTTTCGCAAGCTTGTTAAAGCAATCAACAGCCAATGGAAAAAGATACTTATTCCTTACTGTCTGCTTGTTCAGTGCACAGTAATCATAGCAAATCCGTAGCTCATTCGAATCCTTCTTCCACTGGAACAATACCAGAGCTCCATAAGGGGACCTTGAAGGTCTAATGAAACCTGCATCAGCTAACTCCTTTAGCTATCGTTTCAATTCCTCCAACTCAGGTCCTGACAACCGATAAGGTGCTTTAGCCGGGGGTTGCTTTTCTGGCTCAAGCTCAATGCTATGGTCCACTGCACGCCTTGGTGGAAGCTTCTTGGGTAGCTCATCAGGCATCAAATCCACATATTTGGTCAGCACCTGAGAAATCTCGGCTGGAACAGGCAGGCGTCCCCACTCCATCACCATCAACATCCTTGAACATCACCGCATATGTCTCCATATCTGACTCCTTCATAACCTTCTCCAAACTTAGTGTCGAAACATGCTCCACCTTGACTTCCCTCCTTTGCCTATGAGTGGGTAAAGTCCAAGTTTGTGACTGTCCAACCAGCACCACCTCATCATAGAAGGGGACAACAATAGCCCTATTGCCCTTCAATAAATCTTGTCCGAGTATCATATCAAAGTCGTTCATCTCCATCACTGTGAAGTCCAATTGAACCTTCCAGTCTTTTATCTGCACAACCACTTCGTGTGCCAAACCCGCCACTTTAGCTCTAGAGTTCACTGCCTTGAATTCCACATTCGATGGGAAGATCATCATTCCAACCTCTTTTGCTAACCGTGTCGTCATGAAGTTATGAGTGGCCCCCATGTCCATGAGAGCTTGAATGGTATTTCCATGAACCAGCAAGTCCACGAAACCCAGACTATTAATCCATGATTTCTCCATAACTTTTCCCTACATACATGTCTGCTCTCTGTGTTCATCAAGAAACGGCTTCACCACCTATGACCCTACTCTGATACCACCTGTCACGCCCCCAATTCTTTTTTCCTTAAATTGGTCGGGTGCGGCACCGCCTAAGTAATTAACATCTTCCATTGTTAGCTTACTTTACGAACTACGCCTTAACATTCATCATTAAATCATGAATAACGTATTAATGTGCGGAAACCATTAATATAAGAACATCATAGAACAGTAGAATGAACACATTCATATGCAAAGAGAATTCTTTTATTATATATGAAGAATTTTTACAAGTGACGGGGAGCTTGGCTCCACCGGCGTTTACACCCAAGTCGGGTGCCCACCCATGCAAGAGCGCACGGTGGTCTCACCATGACTTAACCAAAATATAACACAAGTTTTCTTTGCCGGATCGGGTGGGTGCACCCGTACATGACCCACGCCCAAATACAACCCAAAACTCATTCCAATGTTCCGACGGGCGGGCGCCTTAGAACACCCTCCACCCACACTTCGACCGAACCATAACTCGTGCCAAAACTCGTGTAGCATGCGCGGCCGCCGGGCGCATTAGCACTGCCCTTGCTACGTCTCTACTCCTTTTTCACACTTCTTCCCTGTTAGCCAAGTGTGATATCCAAAATGCCATTCTTCATCACTTGTTTATACGCTAATGAGCATGGAGATCACGCCCTTTGCTGACCCTTCGTTCGATCCACCAACCATGCATTCACCAAATGGTTCGAGCGCCTTTGTTAGGTCGGCCCGCCCATGGTGCGGGACCGCCCCACAATTCTCCTTCATTTGCTTCATGCTTCCCCGGTCGGCTTATGAACGAGCTCGTCCTAGCTCGCCCCTATAAACTATGGAGTGCCAACATCGCCTATGCCTTATGCATTTCGTCCTTGGTCTCCCACGCGGTTCTGTCATGCCTTAGTTGCTTCGTGGAGCGGGTGGACCATGTGCCCGGTTGCCTACCAACCATAGGGCATTACACTTGGCCTCCAGATGAGGCAATTTCAGGATGGTCTCCTACGTGGCTTTGGCTACTTTTACATACAACTAATGCCACACAAACTAGGCCGTCTTCTAATCTTACCACAACCATAAACAATCCACTCTACAAGCACACTGAGATGGGTCACAATAGTTGACTCTAGCACAATGAGTGACACTCCTGACAGAACAGAGCCCTCACACTTGACTATAATCTGTGCTCTGAGTGGATCTCCCCACTGCTTCTTCAAACGCAGTTCCAGACAGCTGAGCGCTCACTCACTCAAACACTTTGCACCACAATTATGACAATTGGCCTCACGTAGCTATTTACCACTTGGCCTCTCACAGCTCACTTGAGCTCGTTATTCTCAGAGCTCACCTAAGCTCTGATACCATATCAGAGAACGTAGAAAAACACTCAACACACGGCTTATCTATTCCATTATCAAACAAGGATTTTTATACACAAAGAAGTTTTTGGATTCTAGTTGTTGGTGGCATCTTCGCTACCTGAAGGCTCCAGAAGACTTCAAGACTATCTCAAGAAGAAATTAGGCGTCGCATTAAATGCAAACGATGGTTGGTATTATTAATGTTTTCCAACAGTACTTGATTTTAGGTTTTATTTTATTCATTATTTTATAATAAGAATCATATATCGTTGTTTAATATTGAGCTGTGTGAATCATTGAATTTATAAGGTTGTGTTGTTTATTTATGTTTTTATTAATTAAGTTAGTTTCCAAGCAAAATTATTTGAAAATTTACATGTATGTGTGTAGAGGGAAGGGATGGAATAGCATGGAATAAAAATCATATATATTTCTTTAATATTGAGTTGTGTTAACCACTGAATTTATAAGTATGGGTTGTCTATTTAATTTTTTATTAACTAATAATAAAAGTGTTAATTTCCAAGTAAAATTATTTGAAAAGTTTTATGTATGTGTGGGGGAGTGAAGACAAGGAATAACATGGAAAAATGGTCATGAATATAAAGTATTTAAAGGTTATAAATGTGGAGGAAAGAATGATTAAATGAAGAGAAAATAATTTATGATTAAGAATAGGTAAAAATATATAGCTTGAGTCAGCCTAATGGTTAAGAGCATGTGTTTCCTCCTAATAGGTCATAGGTTCAAAATCAAACAGGGCTACATTATGTATGCCTTCGTAGACTTAGCAGTCAAATCACTATGCGGAGGTGTGTCCCTTGTCCCACAAACAAGGGGGTCTCATACACTAATGAAATAAAAATTAAGTAGTTATTAAATGAAAACATGTTATTCACTAATGATATTATTTTAAATGAAACTAATATTTTCAAAGAAAAATATTCCCTTGTCCCACAAACAAGGGGGTCTCATACACTAATGAAATAAAAATTAAGTAGTTATTAAATGAAAACATGTTATTCACTAATGATATTATTTTAAATGAAACTAATATTTTCAAAGAAAAATATTATTTTATTTTAGTGGATATCTATATATATATATATATAAAGGTTGGTTCATTGATATTGAGTAGCCATATATCAACGAGAAAATCTAGGTGGATCAACTCCAAAGGATCTACTCATCAGCCAAAAAGAGATCTACCCGTTAGCCTTATTAAATGAAGACATGTTATTTGCTAATGGTATTATTTTAAATGAAACTAATATTTTCAAAAAAAAAAAATATTTTATTTTAGTGGATATATATATAGGAAGGTTGGTTTATTGATATTGAGCAGCCATATATCAATGGGAAAATCAAGGTGGATCAACTCCAAAGGATCTACTCATCAGCGAAAAAGAGATCTACCCATTAGCCAAACTAACAAGACCAGCAAAAGCTTAGAAGAAATTTAACTGCGACTTCTTAATAAAAAAGGTAAATAACAACCAGAACTCAATATTAATTTTTGCTTATTTTAATTTTGTGAAAAAAACGTTTTTTATTTTTTATTTTTATGAATTTAAAAAATATTGAATAAAATTACCTTAAAATAATTACCCTTCTCCAGCGTTTATAAAAGAAAGAAATCATCAACTTATGAACATATTTATAATAATGATGTTAGTATTCGAAATTAGATTTTTTTTTAAATTGACAAGACAACCAATGTAACACAATAATAATTTAATAATTTAAAGATATACATTGTTTTGAATTGATATCATATCAAATTCACTTAATCATTGTTCAGTCCGCATCACTCCTAATATTGATATTAGATTAAATGCAACTTTCAAATAAAAGCGTCATGTTTCAAAAGATCAATTTATCTGATTTATATATATATATATTATATATATATATATATATATATAATTAAATTTAAATTCAAAATAACTCACACAAATCACACAAATTCATCGAGAATATCTCACATAAATCTAATCAGATAGTATTTGGAAAAATTATTAATTTTATTTTCTTTCAAAATTGTGCTGGTGAGACATGAGAGGAGAATGAACTTCCCATCTGTCAATTTTTTTTTTCTTTTGAATTATACTGCCACACCCCCCTGAACCATAGTTATCACATTTCGGTCGTACTGGCTCGAAAAATTCGAAATACAACAATACGATTTGGTTTGGCTGCAAATTAGGAAATTACAATTCGGTACTTTATTATTTTTAAATAAATTTTTTTATTAAAAAAAATATAATGAATACGAAATTGTAGATTGAAAATATTACAATTATAATGGAATTAGGTAATAATTTTTTATATAAAAAAATTATAATAAAATGTAAATTATAGGTTAAGAATAATACTACAATTATGATGGAATTCGTTAAAGTGTTTTTATTAATATAAAATTCAATAGAAATTTCTATATTACTCAAAACATTAAAAACATAATATTCAATATTAAAAAAATTGCAGTTATGATCTAATTTGGTAAAGATTTTTGTTAATAAAAATTTAAATATTTAAAGATTAAAAATAGAAATTTCTATATTTTAAAAATATAGTAGATAGTAAATCGCATATTAAAAAAATTACAGTTGTAAAAAACAATAAATTTTATATTAAAATATGGTAGAAAATAATAAGTTTATATTTGTTAAAAATAATAATTTCTTATAACAAAGAATAAATTTTTTTATTTATAAATATTTATAAAATATATAATCTTCATTTTTTTTCTATTTGAATTTCATACTTCTCTTCTTTCCCATAATAAAGAAATCGAAACCATGAATTAAAGTTTGGGTGTGTTTCTATCTACACTCTAAACAGTTCTTTGAAAAATCTACAAACTGTAAACAATTTTTTGAAAAATCTACAAAAAGACATTTAAGTTGTTTTAGTTATTAATTAATAATGTTATTTTTCATTTTTAAGCCTTATATTAAAATTTAGAATTTGACTAAGTGATTTTTTAAAATATATTGTAAACATAGATTTACTTTTTTTTAATTTAATTTTAGAAATAAGTTAATTTTGGAAGATCTATATTTCCTATTTTTTTCCGTATTGCATTTTAAATAGTCGAATTTGAATTTCGTAACTATACCCTCAACACAATAAACCAAATATTAATTCAAATTCTTCGTAGAGTTTTTATATTTCCATGTACTGGATCTGCGTAGGATTAAAGCCCTCTATCCTACATGGTCCACTGCATTTCAGTTGAAATGACCCAGTCGCCCATAAGAGGTGCACGTCTTCCATGTGCCATACGCAATATCTCGCTATCATAGTCTACACCGAATCTTTATCGGCACTTAATTCCTTCCCGTTGTTCTCCCTGTTATCCGTCCACAACCTTCGTCTCTGTTCCATGTTCCATGGGATCTATCTGTACGATTGTCACCCATGCAATATTCATCCCTCTCTCGCCTTCCCGTAATACATCTGAGTGGCATTGCCTTTGCGTAAAACATCCGAGTATTTAGACACTCTGACGAATAGCTTTTATGGTTGTCGCATTCTCTACAACCAGAAGAACCGAGGTAATCATCATCGTTTCTTTTACTATAATAATTAACGTACCATTTTTAGAGATTAAACACCTCACTTACGCCTTCGTGAGATTGAATGATAAATTCAGCCTAACGGTGTGGTGCTTTGATACATTGAATGATCTCAATCTAAGTTGCTGCAAACTTTCTTGTGCTTTGCAAATTAAAAATAGCATGAAACTAAAAATTAGATTGAAAATTCTCCTGATTTTTTCCTTTTGTTGTAATGGGAACAAATTCTACCTTTCTTGATGCATCTAAGGGTTACCTCTCATTATGTAAATGTATCTTTATAATCCTTCCGTGTTTATAGTATTGTCTATGTGTGTCTTTTTTGTTAGAGAGTGACTATATTTATAAATAATTTCGCTGTCATCTTTTATACTTTGATAATCTCTAATACCATTTTATTTTAATAAACGTTTATCCCTATCACTGATATATAATTTACTGAACATACATGTCATTCAGATTATTGATGGAATGATATCCGGGCGTAGATTAAAAAAGCCACGAATGGTTACCCACCATAATGTATTCGAATTCTAGTAATGGTGCACTACATTATCTAGTACATCATTTTAGTGCTTGTCTTATTGGATTCACAAAAACAAGTATAATATAATCAATGAGTAGTGAACCTTTCATCATGAAAAAAGGGCTGTAAATAGTATTTGTACTTCGAAGCCAGGGAAGAGCCCTCTCTCAATCGCTTTATTTAAAAAGGAGAACACTAGTACGCAATTAAATAAAAATCCATGATTACGTATAATATATTATTCGGAGCAAGAAAGAATGTTCCCATGCGCAACAACAAATTAAGTTGTGAATGCCTTTAATTAAAGGACGCAGAACCCACAATGTCATTGTTCCTTTTCTAAAATGGGATGTACAACTCAACCATCTCCGCATCCACCAATGACACCCCCATGTGCCAGAAAATGAAAAGTCGTTGCGAGGGTTTGTAAGCAAATCACCAAGAAATAATTTGGTATGAGGTGTCGTTTCAATCAAAATCTTCATTTCCATAGTGAATATGAAAGCAAAGAATCAATGATGTCAACCAATATACAGGCCAACGACGAATCACGATCAGAGAGAAATAAAAGATCACTCGTAGATAAAACCTGCCCCTAAATAGAAACAAGTGCTAGTAGCTTTAGCTTTTCTATGAGGTTTAGTTTAATTATAGGTATATTAAAGCAAAAATATTGACCTATTTAATAATTTTGCAATCTGATCTATTTATATTTTACCAATGGCTAAATTAAGATATTTTATGATTTGTAATTTAGTATTGTGTAGTGGAAAATCTAATCTTACCTAACAACCATAATAATGTTTTGTTAGTGTTTATAATGAACTGTAAAATTCTATTTTCATGAACATTTTCAATAACTATCACTGTTTTTATAATATATTAGATATGTATAGCTTATCATATTATTTTGTAAAATTAAATAATTATGAAAATATTATAATTAAAGAAAACAATTTTTAATTTAAGAAAATATAATTGGTAAAAACATATAATTAATTGTAACATGATAGAAACACTTAATATAGTGGTCAATAAGTCATAGTTCCATATTCCAAGTATATGAGTTTATGGGTTTACCAAAAAAAAACCTCTACTTAACTAAGGTACTATATAATTTTTAATTTTCTTAATAATTATTTTAAAAATGTTATTAAGTTTTACTTGTATTTAATAATTAAATTTTATATAAATTTGGATATTTTGTAATTAGTTTTTTGACCTATATAATTGGAAATTGTGTCATTAGATTTTTTAAATGGTTAATTATAAAAAAAGAGGTTAAATAAGTTTAATGAACCATATTTTATGATGGGACATATGTACTTTTGGCTCATTAATCCATGCATTGCGCAATAACATGTTCATTTTCATAGCCAATCAAATTAAAAAAAAAAATAATGTCAAAAGATAAGAAATTTCAATATTCAAAGTTAAACTATGGAAACTTGATAAAAAAATTAAGTCAACCCCAAAATAATATGAGTTTGACCATAAACTCAATGCAATATCCTCTTCTTATGACATAAATAATAACACTTTTGTGATCCATATTTAAGACAATCATGTTCGTCAATCACAGGGTATCTATGATTAGTCATGGATATAAAATTATCTGTCATAAATATTATTTGCTACAAGAGTAAGAGACATTTAGTTTTGTGATGTTGCATAACCTTAATTGGTAAATGATTTATCATGAGTTATTTGGGTTAGAAAATAAATCTTTGTGGGAGTCATTAGTATTGTGCCTTGATAAGAAAATGGATAAATAAATCTCCCCTTAGAAGTGAGCTGCTTTTTTTTTGGGTTTTTCAATACAAAATCGATACTCATTTCTTATTTTCTTTCTATTTATTGTTTTTTATTTTTTATATAAATTTTAATAGGAAAAGAGAGGTACCTCTCTCTCATTAGAGGTGTTTTTGGTAATGAGAATCATATGTTTGATAAATATATTTTAAGATTTTTTTATTTGATTAGAGAATATCTATTTAAGAGGACTACTAGATGTTTAGCGGAGGTCACTTATTTGTAAGACTATGTGACGATGTGGCAAACACCCTGGACGTTGGACACTTGAGCTTATAAAACTTTGCTTTAGGAGAATATTTGACGATAAGGTTGGTTGTGTACCCAAACACATATGTTGATGATGAACATTTAAAATGGTATTCACATTTGTCCACATAGAGACGCATTGAGCACATGAGAGGACATGAGGGACATTCATAGAGAAAGAATGTTATGGGTGATGTAACTTCAAAGCCATTATAGAGGAGATAATGTTGGATTAACAACCTATTGGTGAGTGCATTATCCTAGAGGATGATGTTGAGCCCTAAGAAAATCATTCATGAAGGAATTTTTATCTTGGAAGTTGGATAAACCATATGATGAAAATTGTATGACATGTTATTGTAGATCAATCCACTCATGGTTACCTTATTTGTTTCTTGTATGAAAATAAGATCTCATTATGTTATCCAGCAAGATCTACTCTATATGAAAATAGGTGAGAGAGTTTCATTAATACACAACATAGATCTACTTAATCGTGTTATTGTAATTTCCTTAGAAAAGTCTTCTGGGGTGTGAGACACTAGGGTTTATGATGTTAACCTTAGGAGAAGGAATGTATAAGAGAGATACATCTTGAATTTTCTTAGATAAATTTAACGTAAGAGATGCTAAGGTTTTATTATGTTAAACACTAGTGATTGAACTATGCAAATGACAACTAGAGAGGAGCAAAATTGTAGAAGAATCAATGGTTTGTGTTTGAGAGCTAACACCTTTGTTGATAACGTAGCATTCTCCTTTGGCGATAAATGGATGATAGGGAAATATTATGGAGATCCTTAGCTTGATGTGTCTTGAGCTTAGTGTGAGCTATTGCTCAGAACAAAAATACTTCATTGTATTGTTCATCATTAATATATGAAGGTAGTAGTGCTTGTGGTGATACCAGAGTTGAAGAGTTATGGTGAGATGACTTAAAACCCTAATATGGACATCTAGACTTTTAGGCTACTGCTTGTATTGTAATCCATGTTCTTTAATGATGTAATACAACTAGGGTTTTATTGAGCTAGCAATATCCCCTTATACTATTTTTGACTTTATCATCAAATAGTAGGAAACATAGCATGGGGTCCCTCCTTTTATATGGATGTTTCTTGACCTTCATGGAAAGTATTTTATATTTTCTTCCTTGACATTGAAGTTTTCATTCAGAATTTTGTCCTACTTCTTTAGCCTTTGAGAATCATTAGGATCCTAAAAGTATTTCTGTAATGTTTTCCTTATCCTTTGAGCAAGTTGTTTTGACCGTTAAGAAACTCCCAAAACTTGTAAAAACTTAGTTCAAATCACAATTTATTTTTATTCCTTCTGATGCATTAGACTTTAAATATCATTGAATATGGTGTAGCATGTGTCACACCTCAACCACTTTTATTGTGACATATCAGACCACTAGACAATTTCCTTCATTGTATCAAATGTAAATTTTTAAATTTAACACATTTAAATTCTCCTTTCCATTGCATCCAATGAATTTTTCTTTCCTTGCAATTAATTGATGTATTGAATATTTTATTCCTCTTAACTCATTGCAAGGAAAATATTTTCTTCTTATAATGTATCACATAGACCAAAGTTTTCCACATGTATGTGATCCAAAATGGATCTAGTATAGACTTCTAAGTCTAAAAATATTCCTCACAAAGGAAAAATCAAAGTCAAAGGATGCTCTTGGAAATAGTCTCATTGCAGAGATCTCTTCTTTCTGAATCTACTACAATTTTAATGGGTGAAAATGGACTTTGGATGAAGGAGTTATCACAAAAAGAAGTTTGGCCATTATCCTTAGAAAAAGGAGGCATGTCCTTATTAAATGGGACTTAAGAGAAATATGCATTCCTTAGGGAAATCACATCGGAAAAAGAAAAAGGAGGACTTAAAGCAAGGGTGGAAGGACTCCACGATTGCAATCTCCGATATATCGCATCGGAGGTAGGTATTCACACGATCTCAAAGCGCTCAACAAGCTGATAGAGCGATTGTGATTGGTTGCAAGAAGCGATCGGAAATCGAATTGCACGATAAAAAAGACCAATGCAAAATGCGATATGCCAATGCAATGTGCCGATAGTGAGATGCCAATGCGATAGCATTGATAAAGCGATTACGATAGGCGATCAACGATCTGCGATCAATGACTGGATCGCAACACTGAGTGATTGCGATATGCCATTAGACCCAGACCCGATCAGGTTTATAAATGTGATTTTATAAATTTTGAAATTCGGAATTTCAGATTTTCAGCGTATTTTCACATTATCTCTGTGTATTGGAATTTTGTTCCATTTTCAGGAATTTGTCCAAAGAAAGGTTGCCTGTTTCTTTTCATTATGAAACAGTCCCTATTCCTACAAAGTTTGGTTCCACATCGTAATTGGGCATTTCTGTAACAATGATGCATTATGTAATACGTAGAGCCACAGAGCTAGCAAGCGAGATGGCCAGTTGCAGAACCACAGAGCCAGAGAGCCAGAGGGCCATTCGAGGAAACACAGAGCTGAAGAGCTGCAAGGAAACGATTCATCATGATTGGGGACAGAGGAATGGATAGAAGCCACAGAGTCATAGGGTTCCTCAAAGGCCAGACAGCCAAGCAAAGAAGATAGTTTTTCCCTTCGAAAAGCTGATAGAGGCAGAGCCACCAGAGGTTGGAGGCAGAGTCACCGTTCCAAGGAAAGAGGTTGGGGGCGATGGAAAAAGGGTGATTCCTCAGAGAGCTGAGTGCAGCAAAGTTGCAGAGCCAGAAAGATGAATGCAACAGAGTTGTAAATCCTGAGAGCCTGAGATCCAGAGAGCTAGAGGGCAGAGAGAGCCAGAGAACAGCAAAGAGATCAAATGATCAAGCTATTGTTGATATCCGATGTGTGTTGAAGATAGAAGAAGGAGTTCTAGAGATAGTTAAAAGAACTCTGAGGGAGTTGGCGCAAGCTACCGCTCAAGATAACTCAAAGTGTTGATTGAAGGAGTCTAGTCTGGAGAAGCTTAGATTTGTCTACAGAGTATGGACAACTAGGGATAGGATGGTATTTTAAACCCATAAGTTTAGTTGTAAACCAATGGAGTTATGTGTGGAACTTGTAAAAGAAAGATTAACATAATCCTAGAGAGCCTAGTCGAGTTGATTAGAGCTCAAGGAGAGGTATCCCAAGATATTACGGTGAACTCCATATTATATTGTTGCCTTATGTGTTACTTTATTTTCGGAATTGCATTTATTGTTATGTGTGTTTAAATAAAAACAAAGAAAATAAACTTAATGAAACTAAACAATTAGAGGACAACACAAGCATACACCTATTTTCAAGTTATTTATTTTGTATTTGTCAATATAGTCATAGATCTAGGAATATAAGCTTTGGAGTGGGAGAGATTCTTGTAAACATGACAAGAAGCCTTTAGTGGCCCATTTTCACATCAGGTGGTATCAAAGCCAGGTTATATCAGAGGCTAAGGTTGATTAACCCCACCTTCAAAGAAGGTTATATCAAAGGTACTTATATCAAAGAACTAGTTATACCAGAGTAGGTGGCATTATGAAGTACATGGCATCATGATGTAAGTGGTATTAGATTAGAATGCTTGATTGACAGAGCAATCTATATGCTTGTTTGACTGGAAAGGTGTGCAAACAGTAGCAAGGATTTTGTTGTTTTATTTTTTGTAAACTCACTATTGTTCAAGTTTGCAAAGGTTCAGGGAAAGCTGCTATTAGCTAAGTCCATGAGAGGACAAAAAGGAAGAATGGATGAAGGAATTATTCTTATCCCAAAGGACCTCAAAGCAATCCTTGAATCACAAGAGGTTTGTTGCAAAATGTTGCTTGAATAAGCTCTTTGTTAATCTTGTTTGAAGTTCTTTTGTTCATTCTAATAATGACAACAAATTAAGTTATTATGTGCGTTTAAATATCAACAAATCAAATAAACTTAAGGCAACTAAACAGTTAGAGGCCAACACAAGAATACACCTATTTTCAAGTTATTTATTGTGCATTTGTCAATAGGCATAGATCTTGAGAATATATAAGCTTTGGAGTGGGAGAGGTTCTTGTAAGCATGACAAGAAGCCTTTAGTGCCCCATTTTTAGATGAGTATGACATATTTTAGAGACTCAATTTTTCCTTATTTGTTTTGTTTCTGGTAAAAATAATTATATTTCGTGTGATATGCCACACTCTCCTAAATTCCCACTTTTGGTGATGATATGTATTCATTGCATCGCGTGAAAGTTTCTTTTCATATGACACGTTGCACTTCCTCAATTTTTTCCTCATTGTCATTACTTCATTTTTATTAGATGAAACTAAAGTTATATTCATCTAGCACATTGCATGCGACATAAAGTTTCTCATTCAGCGTGTATTCCCCCAAAACATTCTTTTAGTGTGAAATATTGAATTGCATGAATGTCTCATCTTTATAACCTTTTTATCACACTACATCCATTTTTTTCCATGTGATATACTCAATATAATAGTTTTCATACATTTTGAAAGTAACACCTCCCATTCTTAAAATGGAATAGAAGTTTTTTCATGCATCAAATGGTCATCATATCCATCTTAGAATATATTACTCCTAAATAATACCAACAATAGATGAGATAATTTTTAATCTCAATATTCATCTCCTAACACAATTTTTGTTTTTTTGGAAGGATAATAATATTAATATCCAATGTTGTGGATATTGGTTAATTACATAATATAAATATCGAAATTAAGAAAGATATAAATGAAAAAGGGTCCATCATGGAATTGAGTTCAACTAGAAGGGGAAGTGGGTCCCATGATTAGGTATGCAACCACTTATAGTTTTCCTAAGAAATTATAGTATCTAGGTGAGTATTTATTATGTATTTCCTACAATGGCAATATTTATGACCATAGATGGTTACTTGTGTTTTTCTCTGATCAACCAAATTAGGATTTTTTTGGTATATAACCTCCTTGAACTAGTATGGCTCCCCCATAGCGAGGAGGAAGGCCCCCCTATTTTAGGAATGTAGTGGTCATGATAAAAAATAATTTCTTTGTAGACCCAACAATATTAGTTCCAATAAGCATGTGTTGAATGGATTCTTAACTCCCAATAATGGAAGGTAGGGTTGAATTAGGAAAAAATGTTCGTAGGGAAAATAAAGGCAAGAATACAGGAATTTGTCTCCCTCAAATAGCTAAAACACCATTACACAATATCATCTCAGAAAAAGATGGTGAAAATATATAGTACATGAAGGAACATGCATTAATCTATAACCTCATAGACATTTGTCCTTAAAAATAATACTTATATCTTGGATTAAGAAATATTCAAATCTAAAGGGAGATATATAGCTTAAACTAGGACCAAAGTGCTTCTTTACAATCATTTTCAAGAATGTGCAAGATAGAGATACGATATTCCAAGAAGGGAAATATTTAGAAAACTTTATTAGGTTGTATAGGAAACCCTGGGAGAAGAGATTCAACCCTAATAAAGAAGACTTTAACTCAACAATAGTAACAATCCAAAACTAGTTATTTCCATGGAAATTTTTGGATGAGTACATACTAGAAGGCATTTAGGACACCATTGGATCATTTATCATGAAATTAGAAACGACGGAGCTAGGTGTATACCACTCTTATGCAATATTAAGTGTCTACCTAGACTTGACCAAGCCACTCCTAGAAAGAATTCAAATCAATTATTAGGATGATAATTGGGACTAGCCCATAGATTATCAGTAGATCCCATGCTCGTTCAAGAAATATCATGAATATGGCCCCCTCTTCAAGGAATTCCCTATGAACCAAATGCAAACAACTTCGCAAGCTGCTCAGTGGTGGGGGGGGGGGATTTGTAAATGTTACAAGCATGAGGGAAACTGCAAAAAAATGCACACAAGATCCCACATCATTAGGAGGAAAAAATGATAAATAATATTCATTTTGGATTTCAGTGATCTGTGGTTTGTGCTTTTTGAATTTTTGATCGGAGAATCCACAGTAGTCGAGTTTTTACACCAACGTTTCAAATCCCAAATGGGATCCATCATCAGGGTAAAGAGAAAGATGATAAAAAGAAGAGCCAGAAGGAGGAAATAAATACTCATGAGGGATGAGAATTAAAAGCAAAGCACAGGTCGGCCAGAAAGAATTATAATAAAACCTAAATTTAATTTTAATTATTATAAATTAATATTATTTATTTAATATTTTTAAATTAATATTATTTATTTAATATTTTTAAAACAAAATTCCTTTAAACTAAAAACTAAATTAATCATTTAAACTAAAATGAATGTTAATATTTATATCAAAAAGTCTATATCTAAAAACTAATAAATATTAATATTAATACAATAAACCTAATAAATAAATAATTAATAATTATCATAAATAATTATATAACTTAATGACAATATAACTTAGTAATGATGATTACTATATAACTTCATAATAATATAACCTAAATCCAATATAACTTAATATATATATTAGAATTAATATTAATAAAGTCTAGAACCTATATTAATAATTAAACAAATATATATATTAATATCATAAATAATCTTTATATAACCTAAAAACTATATAAATTTAAAACATACAAATTAATATATATATTAATATTAATATCTATGACTACACAACTTAATGACTATAAAACTTAATGACTATAAAGGACTATATAACTTAATATTAATATTAAGAATATGACTATATAACATAATATTAATATATATGACTTAATGACTATATAACTTAATAATTTATAAAACTTGATCATTATAAAACATAACTATCTTATAACTATCTTACATAATATTAAAATCCAACCTAGAATTAATAATTAGGGTTTTTTAATAGAATGTGAATAACCTAAGGAAAGAATTAATATTAAAATCAAAACAATGCTAATATCTATAATACTCTTTATATTTAAACTGAAAACTTATATTAGGGTCTATATTAATAACTATCTTACCTGTTTGACACCTTACCTGTTTTGGCAGCTTACCTGGGGCCGGGTAGACGCTTTCTTGATTTTTCCGATCAGGGGAAGCCAGCTTCCGCTAATCTCCAAACCGCTGTCTCTGTTCAGATTACAAGGATGTTTCAAGATTTCGAGGGCTTCTCTGATTTTCCGTCTCTGATGCTGCTCTTCCCTTGCGATAATTGATGCGTTTTCTAAGCAGATGTGGTGATTAGTCTTCGAGGAGTGCTCTGCTAAGGCTGAGGTACGAGATCTTCCATTCCTGATGTCAGCGCCATGTTCTTTCAGTCTTGTCTGGAGGGAGCGACCAGTTTCACCTATGTAGCATTTCCCACACGAACAGTCTATTTTATAGACTCCTTTAAGTTGCTGCTTGTCAATATCATCCTTAACAGATTTTAAACTTTGTCTTATGGTACCAGGAGCTGAGAATTGAGTTAGAACGTTTTTCTTTCTTAGGATCTTTGCCATTTTATCTGTGACACCATGGATATAAGGAAGAAAAACTTTACCACCATGAGGTTGATCCTCCTCTTTCGGTTTGGGTGAGGACAACCTCCTTTCGGCTTTCTTTATGGCTTTATTAATCTCATGATCATTGTAGCCTATATTTCTGAAAGTTGAAACTAAATGCCTCTTCTCTTCATTTATATGCTCTGAGTCAGAGATTCTGAGGGCTCTAATGGCAAGAGTGTTCAGAACGCCAAGCTTTTGGGCTGGGTGATGGTGGGAATCCGCATGAAGGTAGCTTTCTGTGTGAGTTGATTTCCTGAAAACCTTATGGCCCAGTGAGCCATCCTCTCTTCTGATGATAAGAATGTCCAAGAAAGGGATGCTCATATTTTCTTCAAGCTCCATGGTGAATTTTATATCAGGGGAGATGGAGTTTAGGTGATTGAAAAACTTGACGAGTTCTGTTTTACCATGGGTCCATTTTATATTGGTGTCATCGACAAAGCGCTTCCACCATGCTGGTTTTAAAGGATAAGATTCCAAGGCCTTCTTTTCAAAATATTCCATGTATAAGTTGGCCACAATTGGCGAAAGGGGGGATCCCATTGCTACACCAGATGTTTGTTCATAAAATGTTCCTTGGAATGTGAATACAGTTGACCTTAAGCAGACTTCAGCTAGTTTTGCGGTCTCTGGATCCGTGACACTTTTTATGACCTGAATGGCTTCATCAAGAGGAATCTTCGTGAATAAGGAAACCACGTCAAAGCTCACAAGGATGTCATCCTTTTCCATTCTTTCATTTTTAATCAGATTCACAAAGTCGTGTGAGTCTTTAATGAAGGAGTCAGTATTTCCAACCAGGGGCTTCAGAATCTTGGCGACATATTTAGCAAGTTCATAGGTTGGGGAGCCAATAGTATTGACTATTGGTCTCAGGGGGACCCCCTCCTTATGGATCTTGGGTAATCCATAGATTCTAGGAATGGTCTCACAAGAAGGTGTTAGTTTCTTCTTCAATTTTTCGTCAAGGTTGGAATCTGAGATAATCTTTTTTACATCCTTCATAATCTTAGCCAAGGGATTCTTGTTCAGCTTCTTATAACTGCCACAATTTAGGTGATCATTCATTTTCTTAACATAGTCTTCTTTATCAAGGATAACCGCTGCTCCTCCTTTATCTGCTTTAAGAACAACTATATTGTCATTATTTCATTTTTATGATATGAGGAGGAAGATCCTGAAGAAAGTGGGGATAAAATGCCCAGATCTAATGAAAATGCACTTGAAGAAAATCTAGAGCAGATAACCAATATATAAGACCCAGCGCTGATGGAGGAAGGGCAGGAGGAGCCAAATGTTTAGTAGCAATAGGATGTAGATCTAAGACATGGATTTGAAAATATTAGTGCTAGAATGGAAATTGAAATACTTGATGACCTTAAAAAAATATAAGGTTTAGTTAATAATAACAGCATATATAAAATATCAAAAGTGTGTGAACAAGAAATCATTAGTTAACCCTTATTCTAATCCCTCTTTTGTTTCATTAGGAGTTAAAATAAATACAAATTAATATCATTCCATGGTGGAAAATGAAGGAAAAAAAACAGGGATCAATAGTAGCAATGAACTCATATAAGAAATGGGGGAATCATTTGTTAATATGAGAATAGTAGTGTTGATGATAGAGGAATTTTGTACCCTTCACTACATGAAACGTAAGGATATCGACGAAAAATACAAGTATAGGCTCCTCAAAAATAAAATTAGACAACAAAATCCTCATATCCTAATATTGTAGGAAACCAAGTGATCCATTGAAACCCTTAAAAATTATATGTTACTAGATGGAAAAACCCTCCATTTCTACCTAATGATGTTTGAAGGGCATCAAAAGACACTACCATTTTATGGAATCCTGAAAACGTAACCTTTTTGGATTCCTTTACCAACCCCAAAACTCTAACTACTCAATTTCACCTTCTATGTTCCACAAATCTTGGATTTATGACCAATTCTTATGGAGAAATCACTATGAATGACAAAATAAAATTCATGCATCTTCAAAGCATATCCAACATTATTAGAAAGAATTGATGGATTATTATATGAGACTTTAATATGATTATATCCCTAAGGAAAAGATAAAAGGAGGAATCATACTACTAGATGAATATACTTATATACTCATATAATTTATAAAATATTCAAAACTTCTAGATAAAAAACCAATGAATTGTACCTCCACTTGCAGTGATAAGAGAGGAGGAAAATCACAAGTTTCTTTCCACCTTGACAAATTTATCCTCTCAAAGCATTATTATTCTTGAGGCTCAATTTTGAAGCTTTTATTTTTTCCTACTACTATTCATACCATTGGCCTATACAATGTTTTATACAATGGAAAGGAAGTCTCAAGAATAAAGCGTTCCACTTTGAACATTTCGATTGAGACACTGCTCCTTTAAAAGAAATATTGAAAATTGGTGGAAGCAAGGAAATATCATCAAAGAAGACACAATGTATCAGCTTTGGCTAAGGATAGAGTTCATGAAGTAAAAAATAAAGGGGTGGAATATCCTATAATTTGGTAAAATCCATGAAGAAAGAAACTAGAATGAGAAATTGAGAATGTTTAGAAAAAAATTATACATGAAGGAAGAATAGAAGAACAAAATCACAGATGGAAGAACTATATGACTCAAATCCAACTAGAAGAGTCACTTAAGTAGGAGGAAATCTTATGAAAATAAAAAACTATGGAAAAGAATGGTTGAAAGAAGGATATAAAGAAACCAAACTCCTCCATTCCTTAATGATTCATCATTATCTACCAAATACAATTCCCAACCTTAATCACTCAAATTATTAGACGCATGTGGAAATTAAACATTAACTTATGATTTACATTTAATAGATTTTCATGGAACTACTAAGGGACAAAAGGCCTGTGATCAACAGGATCAGATATCATATTCCCAAGCTAGTAACCCATGAATAAAATAAAAGGCTCTTAATGGAAATAACTGTAATAGAAGTAGAAGAAATTGTAATGGGGATGTGTAGAAACAAAACCCTAAGAATGAATGGTTTTACTATTGAATTGTTTCAAGCTTATTGGTAGATGATTATAAATGATGTTTTGAAACTCATAGAAGACCCAAAAACTCAATCTCCCCAGGAACAAATTTAGACATGACTTCCATTACCTAAGTTCCTAACAAATCCTACTTTCAGTCCCGAGAAATCTTTAGACCTATAGTCTTCCTCAATTTTATATATAAAATCATTTCAAAAGTCATTTCTAAGAAGTTGAAGTCTTTCCATTTTCAATCTCCCCGGAGAAAATGGGATATGTCAAAGGTTGAAAAATCCTGAACATTCTTCCCATTGCTCATGAACACATTCACACCCTTCCTACCTCTAAAGTTCTAGGTATGATTATTAAGTGTGATATTACAAAAGATTTCGATTGCCTCAACTAGAATTTCAAATTTCACATTATTAAAGCTTGTGGTTTTTTTTAATCATGGATTCTTTGAGTTATGAAGATGATCGTGAAAGCCTTCTTATTCACTCTCGTTAATGGTTCCCCTTGTACTTTTCATCCATCCTAAGGCTTTATAAAAGGTTATACCCTTTCTTCCTATCTCCTTCTTCTCTTGGCAAATAGCTCACGAAGAGCATTAAAATCTGTTGGCTTCCTCGGAATGAGTTAAGAGGAAGAAAATAGTCAATACATCAATTCATTGCAAGGGGAAAAAAATTAAATGGATGAAAAGTAGGAAAAAAAGTACAAAAAGGGAAACCATTAGGCACTAAAGTTTTCGTTATTTGTTTTGTTTCAGACGATTTATTGTTATTGCATTACGCTAGTATTTTTATTTCACCATGCTAAAATATTTGTTATGACACATTGCATTTTCTCACATTTTTCTTCATTGTGATGATTTCATTTTTATTATTTCATTTTTATTAGACAAAGCTATAGTTATATTTATCTCGTGGATATTAATTTGTTTAGAGGAAAAAAAAATATTCTTTTTATTTATTGGACACGTGACATATTTCCACATCATCAATGTAGTATGATGACATGTAACATACTTACACATCTCTAATCTAGTATGGTGACATGTGACATGTGACAATATATATTTTTTAATAAATCAATCTAGACTAATCTTAAATCTAGATCTACTATATCTTAGTAGGGGAAGTTTTATTTTTGATATGGATCTAAGATGGTACTCCTGTATTCCACAATGGATTGATTCAAAGCATTTAAGTAGGGTTTATCATAACAAATACCATGGGATATGAAATACCATGGAGTTGTAAGTCATGGTAATTTTATAGCTTAATTTAATTTTATAATTTTATTGTTAAAATTATATTTATTTATTTTTGTTTTCCCAAATGATTTACCAAGTGACCTTAGACGTAATGACTAGTAAACCTCTCCAGCTACTAGAAATCCTTGGCTTTCTCCCAAGGAATTATACAAGATAGACCTAACAGCTAATCTCACACATAATTACTAGTAAACCTCTCTAGCTCCCCATAGGCTCAAGGCATTCTCCTAGGTGATTACACAATATTTGAACCCAAGACTTTCGGTTCAGTGAGACTTCATTTTATGATCATTGCGAATTATGTTACGATTACACAATATTCGAACCCAAGACTTCCAATTCAGTGACAGTTCATTTTATGATCAATATCAATTACATTACCCCAATTAACAATTAAAATTGAAATTATTAATTTCACTTGTTTTTTATAATTTTAATTATCTAGAAATTTTTGTCTCGTCTTAGTTTATTTTATTTTTTGAAAAAATCAAAATATTGTGGTTGACATCACAACATGAGTGTAAAGAATGGTTCGAGAAGAAATTATTAAATTTCTATTAATTAAGAATGAGGTTATTAATTTTCTATTGGAATTAATTAAATTGCCTTATCATATAGGTAATGATGGGAAAGGGGGAAGAATATGATAGAAATGTGTTATAACAATACAAAGTTTTGGGGTTGTAGGTGAGGAAGAAAATATAGTATAATGAGGATAAGAGAATTTATGTAATTATTGTATGTGAAAGAAATACAAATTTAGTAAATATTGGAATTTTTTTCCAAAAAATATTGAAATAAAGTTGAATAAGCATTACCCAGAAGGTTTAGATAAGTTGGTTCCACTAAAATTTATTTCCTACCAAGTTTAGATTCAAACCTTACAATGAAGTATTGATCCATCTATCTTCCCAAAATCTTACTAGTGGATAGATTATTCTGCGAGATTAAAAAAAACACTAGTGATATTATATCAAATAAAAAGATATTAAAAAAAAATTAAACACTAGTGATATTATATCAAATAAAAAGATATTAAAAAAAAATTATTGATAAAAAATAAATAATAATTTTTTAATATATATATTTTAAATGAGTTATTCTTTTAATATAAATCAATAATTTTTCGTTATAATTAAACTTTCAAAATCAATTTGTTTTTAATGTATTCTATTGGGCTTAAATAAATAGCCTTTTCCATTTTCCATAGAAAACTCTTTAAATTTATCATTTTGACTTGCAAAGTTACCCACATATTTATAATAATAATGATAATATTCAAAATTATTATTATTTTTAAATATTATGATAAAATGATAGACCAAACTAAACCTGGTCACTAATAAACCTTCTAATAATTTAAATATTTTCAATTTTTTAATGATATTAATTTTCATTTCTTTTAATTGATATTAGACTAGTCTAGATTCATATTAGATTTAGATCTACCAAACACTAAAAGGGCTCAAATATCTTGGTATGCAAACCTAATTTAGAGTGAAAAACAATTTGATCCCCCTCGTCCCTTGGTAGATCCAAAGTTAAGATGGATCTAGGTTAGTTGAGTCGAAAGGCTCATTCTACAGCCAGTGTGCAATGTGTAAGTATGTATAGTCAGTGTGAAGGTGATGTGTAAGTATGTCGGTCCCTCTTATAATAAAATGGAACACAGAATATGTTATTAGCATTTAATTAATTTTTCATATAACCTAATATTATTTAATATAAATAATTAGAAAAAAAATAGTCAATAAACCTTATACTTTAGATATAAGTCATTTAGATTAATCACATAGTTAGGATTTAGTCGAGGTTCTGAACTAACTAATGTGGTTTATCCTTGGTAGGATGAAATCTACATTATGGATCACAAAAGTCTTAGATCTAACAAATCTTCTACTTTAAAAAAAAAAATTAATATGTGATATCACCTTCATATATATCTATATATAGAAACAAAATGTTAAAAGAAAATATTTTTATGTTATATAAATAAAATATCTTATGTGAGTTATGGGTAAAATATTTTAATCTAAGTTAATGTTGATATATATTTAAAAATATATTAATAATAAAAAAACTCAGTTTAATGTGCGCTGTTAAAATGACTCAATACACATGTTATGCAATCTCTTTAGCATTCAAAAATGCAATTTAAATAATAAAAAATTACATATTATCTTTTGCACTCTAAAATAAGTTTGCACCTAAAGACTCAATACACATGTTATGCAATCTCTTTAACATTCAAAAATGCAATTTAAATAATAAAAAATTACATATTATCTTTTGCACTCTAAAATAAGTTTGCACCTAAAGAATTTTATCTCTCTCGGGTCATCTGAGATGGTTGCTTAAAATGGATATATGCTAATATAATTTCCCCCTTTAAATAAACTATATTTCATATGAATACCATGAGGCCATATCATGGATTCTCAATACCATGTGCCCTTTTTATTTTTATTTTTATTTTGTTATTTTATTTTGACTCAGTTAAAATGCTTACATTACACAAGTCCGTTTATTTAATTTATTTTTATTTTTATTTTTATCTAATTTTATTTAATGAAAATGTTAAACATCTCTAACATAATGGAATGGACACTCTCCATGCAATCACATTTATTGGTGTGTAACATCACTCCTAATATTGACGTGCTTGATGTGGTCAACTCATTAGGCACCATTATATGGTTTTCCATGACATAAAATGACAATCCAACCGAACATTCTTGGAAATATCTATTTACTTATATATATAATTTAACTGATAGACATACGATCTTTTTCGAGACATTTTTTGCATTTAATTTTAACCAAAATCCCTAATTTTCTAAAAACTTGAGTTTAAGTTGTTTGACCTATAGAATTTAAATGCCTTACGAAATTTTCAGGATGGTGAACCTATTTGTCCATTCCAAATGTGTTTTAAGTGACAAAATATTTCATTCTTTCTTGAAAATTATAACACTAAATTCCAGCAAAAAAAACTATTTCATTTATAAATTAAACTACATACATAGTAAATAAAAATAAATAAAGCTCTTCTAGTATAAGAGATGGACATGGCGCACCTATATATCTATAGCCGTATCGTATTGGTCATTTTGCAAAAAAACATGTGTGCATATGTGTGTATATATATACGCACACAAGTTTCTCCGCAAAATGACTAATACGATATGGCTATACGTATATAGGTTGCACAAAATGTGCACCTATATATGTATATTGGTATCGTATCGGTATTTTGCGGAAAAATATATGCGCGTATATATATAATTATTTTGCTGAGAAACAAATGCGTGTGTATATATATATATATATTAATTATACGGAAAAACGTGTGCGTATATATATATATATATGCACACGTTTCTCCGCAAAATGACTGATACGATAAGGTAATAGATATATAGGTGCACACATTTCTCGGAGAAATTGCCATGCCCATATCTTATACTCGAAGAGATTTATTTATTTTTATTTACATGGATCTGCGTAGGATTAAAACACTGGTTCTTTGCACTAAGAAAGCCATACATGATGCATTGCATAAACCCTAAGGACCCACCGGTGCATCTGCTAATCTCGACGCTGAATATTGATCGACACATACTTTTTCCCCGATTTTCCCTCGGGTGGTCCTTCCTCTTATCCATCTGCAACCAATCTGTTCTCTATTCCATGTTCCATGTGAGGCACAATACGTTTATTACCTGCCACCCAATATTCATCACACTGTTGTCCTTCCATATGAATGTAAGTGTCATTGCCGGCTTAAGTATATCCAGTAAATTGATACTCTGCCGAATGCCACTTATGATTGTCGCATTCTCTACAACCAGAAAAACAACGGTGCTCCGATTGTTAAATTTCAATCTAAGTTGCTGCAGACATTCTAGTGCTTCGTAAATTGAACATAGCTATGGAATTAAAAATATAGTTTAAAAAATCTGGGGATTTTTAGTGGTTTGTAAATTGAACATAGCAAAGATTTAGTTATCTCGACCAAAATAGACGCCAACGGTGAATCACTATCCAAGTGAAAGAAAAGGTACCGTGTATTGAAATACGATACTTCTCTGATATTATGACAGAGAAGCTGCAACGAAATGCAAATGGCTCTCTAGTGATCCAGTTGTAAGACATTGACGTTGGTCAATCACGAGACATGTAACATCACTCACGAGACACAATCATATTTATCATTATGGTTGATATAAGTTAATATGTATTAAACCTTAAAGAGAATTTTTTTAGGATGCTTTTCGAACCAACAATTGTGGTGATGAACTACACTTTTTGGTTCCAAAGGCGTCGGCCACATTTCTCTCATGTGATTTCTATCAAAAGACTTTGTTTAATTCATTATGCATCACCGAAGCTTGACTACAGAAAGTTTTAATAAATGTTAATTATATATACAAACCAAATTTATAATTATTAAGTATGTATTGTTAAATGCTAACTATTTTATGTAATTACTTACTATATAAATAATAACAACAATATTATCTTCTATTGTTATATTAGTAGTATATTATATAGGAGTAAAATATTATATAATGCTACAACAATATACTAAGAGTTATATATCAAATTATAATATAGTTATTTTATAAAATTTAGGGCATATTGGTGTATGAGACCTCATTTTTTGTGGGATAGGAGACACATTTTCATTGAGGGATTAGACTCCTAAGTCTACTAAGGCATACATAGTCTATCCTGTACGATTTTGAATGTGTGACCTCTTAGAAGGAAATACATGCTCATAAACGATTAGGCCCACTCAAGATGGATCATGTTAAGGTCAATAATCATATTATATAGATAGATAATATTAACTATATATACATTATATATGAAACTAAAATATAATATAATATTGCATATACATATACATACATACACACACACATAGATATAGATATAGATAAACAATACATATATAGATTAATATATGAGTTATAATATTAGAGATTAATAAACCCAATAGCTCAATATTATAAATTAATGAAATAATAAACATAAGGCATTAAGTGATAAATAAATACACAAGATTATTAATATTATAAACCAAAGAAATTAATCAATATAAGGGATAAATATTATAAATATAGTGGATTAATATTATAAACCCAATAAATCAATAAACCCAAGTGGTTAATATTATAAATCTTTATTATTAATATTGTAAACTGAATTGGTTATATTATAAACTTAATCGATTAATACTAAACCCTAGTATTAATATTATAAACTCAAGGGATTAATAAACCTCGAGAATTATCAATATTATAAACCCATGGGATTATAAGCCTTGAGATTTATATTATAAACACAAGGGATATATATAAAAGCTCAACAATGATGAGGCTACGTCATGGTCATGTCCAAGAATAACACCTAAACAAGGTGACGAACTGAACCGATGACTTAACATCTAGGAGTGTCTTAATAGCGCACCTCGTCACAACCTATCAAAGACATCATAGATTAATATTATAAACCACGGGCATTAATAAATCCAAGAGATTATTATTATTATAAACTCAAAGGACTAATAATGTGAAGTGGTTATTAGTATTTTAAATCCAAGAGAATAATAAACCCAACAGATTATCAAGTTAAGAGAATAATAAATGTATGGGATTATAAATTTAATGGATTAATATTAAACACGAGGATTAATACATCAAAGCAAAGATCAATGTTATAGACCCTAACACATTATTATACATATAAATATTAATATTATAAACCAAAGGGATAATAAACTCAAGAGAATAATATTATAAATGCGACGATTCTAAAAGTTAATATTATAAATCCTAAACCCTAAACCCAATATTGTAAACTAGAATATTAAACCCTAATGTATTCAATGTCGTAATGCAATGTTGAATAAGTTACAATGTAATGTATCATTGTGACATTGATTCTCACATTGCTTGTCACATTGTGATGATGTTTGTCACACTACGATATTGGATAGATTTTCATACGATTACAAAATCATAATATTGTACCATAATATTCAACCAAAGATTATAAACCCAACATTAAATCTTATTTAACCTCTATATTAAATCAAATAATATAAACCCTAACATTATAAACCTAAGGGAATAGTATTTTTATTTATTTATTTATTCTGAGGCAAGAGCAGATTCTTCTATTCAAAATTATAAAAAAGAAATAGTATACAAAAGGCACAAGCCCACATCAAGCCATTAGATCTAGATCGAAAGATCCAGTGGCTGAGAAACAAATTGGGTGGCTAACAAGCACATAATATAACAAGTAAATCAGACCCGATGGATTCAATAGATCTTAATTGATAAATACATTGGGTCCATTTTTCACTTAACCATTGTGTATTTTTTCCTCCCGAAATCCATCGAGGGCGTGCGATTCCAGATGGTGCACATAAACAGCTCCAACAATAACCCCCAAAACACACCCACCAACTAGCACGATCAATCCTGGCCACAGGTTGATCGCGAATGATCCAACGGTTGCAATTCATATCGCGTACCCTTAACTCCCTGAAGTTTAGTGCATGATGAGGGGCAGTATTTCCTCCCCACTCTCCGCCACGTGTTGCGCGTTGAGTGGAATCGCACCAAAATGAAAAATATCACCTCCATCCTTAAAGTGGTGTGATATATCAAAAACTTCTTCAAGGGTGGTAAAGTCACCGCTGAAATAAAAAGTGGTTTTGCGGCTGCCGCGGAGGACTGGAATTCGGTGCTCAACCAAAGGAAGATGAACCTCCCTTTTTCTGGCCATCTCCCTGATATTTATGGTGTCTTGTTGCCAATCCGAAACCTGCATGCCAAAAGCATTCTTACAAGTGCAAGAAAGTCAATCAGGTCCTGTTTCCATGGCCCTGTTACGAAAAATCTTATTGTCCTCTTCCACCTGACCACAACACTGCTCCTTTAATCTGTTCTGAGACATCCTTTGCATTATCAACTTGACCCTGTTTTTAGTACAAACTACTCCTTGATTGGCCATAATGTCTGCCAGTTTATTGGCCATCCTTCAGACATGGGTAAAACTCACTATGCGAAGATCTTGGAGGTGAATTTATATCCTTTGAATGACCTGTATTAGCCTCCAATGACTTGAGACTTTTCCCAGCTCTGTTCCACAACAAATTCTTTTAACCAAGTTAATGATCAACTCAGAATCGACTTCAATAATAGTGTTCTGGAGATTATCCTGCTTTAGGAAATCTAAACTCTCTTCAAGAACCATTAATTCAGCCATATTATTTGTAGATTTTCCCAGATGGCAATGGAAGATAAAAGGAATACATCCATTCTCATCACGTAGCACCCCTCCACAACCAGCAAGACCTAGATTGCCCTTTGAGGCTCCATCAATGTTGAATTTCAGAAAACCCTGAGGGGGAGGATGCCAATAATCTAGCTTATTAGCAGGATTCATAATATTCTCAACCATCCCCTTTGAAATAAGCCCCTGCATCCCCAACCGACATAGAATCTGCATCTCTGTTACAGTAGGAGGGTTTTTTGGGGAGTTTTTCACAAAAGTTCCCACCGTCTCTTTGAGTTGTCTTAAGATCCTCTCAAAAATGAGATGGGTGGTGCTGTGAACATTTTTGAAAATTCTATTGTTCCTTTCATTCCAAACATTCCAAATTATGAAGCCTGGAGTTAGAACCCAAGCTAGGCTAAGAAACTCATACTCAGAGAAGTTTCGTCTCTAGTTATTTAGGTTATTTCTGATGCTTTCTCTGTCCCTGTCCATCTATTGAAAAATTATGGCAAAGGTGTCCCACAAGCTAGAGGTGAAGATGCAATCATTAAAAAGGTGCTCCATTGTCTCCTCTTGAGCTTCCCAAAGCTTGCATCTAGAAGGTCCTAGCACACCTCTCATTCTAATATTGTTCCAAGTCGGAATTTTTTTATGATGCACCAACCACATGAAGAGTTTGATTTTCATCCAACCTTGCTGCCTCCATAGGTTCTGCCACACTTTGTCTGGTGTATTGGAGTCTCACTCAAGCAATAAATTTTTGGCCTCCTTAATATTGAAGGTGCCTTCTTTGTTGTTGCCCCATCTGAGTTAGTCATGTCCTTCTGATACCAAAATCTTCCTTTGTTCCAAAATAGTTAGTAGTGCTTCAGATTTTGCTTTCAAGGGGTTATGATTCCCTAATTCTAAAGTCTTCCAGGTTCTCCATTTGTCTTCTGTACTGGTTTTTTCCCAGAAATCTCTAACCCTTAAAAGTCCTTTGGTGTCAGTCTCTCTCTTAAGGTCCACAAAGTCCTCTCTTAAAAGTGTAGCTTCTTGTTGCCATTTATCTTCCCAAAACAAAGCCAAGTCTCCTTCTCTCATCTCCTAGAAACTATTTTTTTGCACTAGGTCTCTGTTCTCCCATGCCTTATTCCAGATGTGGGATCCTTTTATGTTACCCGTCATCCTTATGTGATCATTATCTTGCCAAGTGTTGGCATATTTTTTCTTCCAAACACTAGCCCACTGAGTCTTTGGTTCTTTCACCCAGTGCCACCATAATTTTGCTCCTAGAGCTTTGCTGATAACATCTGGATCATCTAGTCCAAGACCTCCGTGGGTTTTTGGTTTGTAGATCTTATCCCATGCTACTAAGGCCCATTTCTTTCTCTCCTCCCCCTTCCCGCAAAGAAAGTCTCTTTGAATGGTTCTGAATTGTTGTAACACTCCCTTTGGAGCTGGAAGAGCTAAAAGCATAAAGATGGGGATTGATTGCAAAACTGCTTTTGTAAGCACCAATCGACCCACCAAGTTTAAATATTTGAGAGTCCATTTTCAGATTTTTTCCTGCATCTTATTAATGACAGGCTCCCAGATGCTTTTGTGCAAGGGTTTCTCAGTTAGAGGGACTCCCAGGTACTTGGAAGGAAGGACCTCCCTTTGGGAACCTAAAATTTTAGAGATATTTCTCTGAAAAACGACATTAGTATTAAAGAGAAAAATCCTAGATTTGGATAGATTTACCTCCATACCTGTGGCCATGGAAAATTCTCGCAGGTTTTGTTTATAAGCAAGAGCTTATTTTGCTGTGGGGATTCCCTGCAGCATAGTGTCATCAACAAATTGTTGATGGGACAGAGCTTTACCAGTTTCAGAAAGTTGGATACACTTGATATTGCCCCCTTCTTGAGCATGCTTAATGGATCGCTCAAGTCCTTCCATCATAAGGATAAAGAGAAAGGGAGAGTGTAGATCTACCTGTCTAAGACCTCTTGAAGGAGTAAAGGTCTTGGAAGGAGAGTTATTTACCAAAATTGAAAAGCTAGAGGAAGTGACCAAAGCCATGACCCATCTCACACAATTATGATCGAAGTCAAAAGCTAGAAGGACCTTCCTAATATAGGTCGAATTCAGTTTATCATACACTTTGGCAAGGTCCAATTGCATGATCATTCCCGCCTTCCTATTGATTAACAATTAATGAACCACTTCATGTGCTTGAATGATGTTGTTAAGAATTTTTCTACCCTCCACATACCCTGACTACTCCACAGAAACGAGAGTAGGAAGAAGGGGTTTTAGTCTATTGGAAACCACTTTGGATATTATTTTATACACCACATTGCACAAAGCTATGGGTCTGAGTTTGTCTACAGTCAAAGCATTATCCTGTTTGGGGATCAAGGAGATGAAAGAAGTGTTGAGCGCCTTCAGAATGGTCTTGTCCAATCTAGAATCCTCCACTACTTTCACAATATCTTGTTTTACAATGCTCCAATAGGCTTTAAAGAAACCCACATTAAAACCATCAGGGCCTGGCGCTTTGTCATTCTGCATCTCCTTAACTGCCTCACTTACCTCCTCTTCAGTCACTGGCTTGTTAAGATTGAAATTATCCTCTCTGGAAACTAGTCTAGGTATATGCCTAGTTAAGTCGCGGATAAAATGATCTCTATCTGCATTGATTTCCGTTGTTATACATTGAAAGTGTTGTGCTAACACAATTTCAATCTCTTCATGGGAATTGCAAATGCCCTTCTTCGTCCTTAATTGAATAGAGCCTATTGTGGGATCTGCTTGCCATGGTGGATCTGTAGAAAAAACCGGTGTTTCGTTCCCTTTATTTTAGCCACTTCACTCTAGATTTTTGTCTCCAGTATATTTCCTCTTGTTTACATAAGTTCTCCCAGTCTTGATGAAGTTTGGTAACTTGTTCATTTTTTCCACTATCAAAATCCTCTGTAATAAGAGTTTGATTGAGTATCTGCATTTTACCTTCAACCTCTTTTTTCATTGCAAAAATGTTACCAAATTCATTCTTGTTCCAGTCTTTGAGTTTGAGCTTGATGTATTTTAGTCTTTTGTGGAGCAGAAACATTCTTGTTCCCTGAATATTCAGATCTTCTTTCCACCATCTTGCTATGTTGCTGATAAAATCTGGGTGTGTAAGCCATATATTCTCAGATATGAAAGGTCTATTCTTTGGGGTTCCAATACACTGTACCTCCATTTGCAGAGGCCAATGGTTCGAGCCTCCAAAGGGGAGAATTCTCACTATCATTTCCTTGTCCATGAGCATAAGGTCCTCTAAAATAATGAATCTATCTAACTTTGAAGCTACCTGAGACTCCCATCCTCTCTTATTGTTCCAAGTAAAGAGGCCATTATTCATTTCAGTGTCAACTAGCTTCATATTATCTATGAAAGTTTGAAAAGCTGTAGAGTCTTTGCTTAAAGTTCTTGTTCCCCCTTTTTTTTCCGTCAGTGATTTGATCATGTTGAAGTCCCCACCCATGATCCATGGAACTCCTGCATACCTTTTTCTTAGTTCTACAAGAGAATCTATAAATCTCAGTTTGTCATCCATTCTTTGTGGGCCATTAACATTCGTGACCAGATAAGTCTCGCTATCTCCTACAGGCTGAATAATCACTGATAAATAATTCCTAGTTACATCAGTATCTATTATACCAATCTTTTGGGGATTCCAAAGAGTGAGTATGCCTCTTGCTGTGTTATCCGCTTTAACTTCTAGAAACTCAAATCTATTGGGCCATTTACTATGATTTTTTTTTATTTTCTGAATGGAACATTTAGTTTCCTAGATAAAGATCATATCTGGAGCTTCTTGTTTAATTCTATTGCTAAGTATTCTCTATTTTATTTTACTACCTAAACCTATAATATTCTAGGTAGTGAACTTCATTATCAAAGATTTGTGAAAGAGTAACTGTATAGATCTTTCATCTTACCTGAATCTATCATTAGCTTTCCACATTCCATTAGTAGCTCATTCTACTTTTTCCTGCCTCATTTCTTTCCTGGGTTTCTAGGAGCTAATCCTAGAGTGGTTTCAATAGTTTTCGCTCCTTCACTACCTCGCCTTTCATTATTATTTTTCCTTTCCTATTCTCTTGCCTAAGTCTTCCATAGATACTGCTATTGTACTCAGTTGAACTCTTCTTGAGGTACTGAGTCTACCACTCCAATGGTGCCCTGTTTCAAGAATCCTTTCAGATCTAGGTTTTCTCTTTCCAGAATCTCTGCAGTTCATTATCCTCCATTTCCATCTCACTCTGAGTCATTTCCTAATCCATCTCAAGTTCCCCATCGCTCATTATTGTTTCCTTTTGTTTAGAAACACCTTGTGTTATTTCCCTGTCTTCTTCTTTCTCCTTCTCGCCTGAGCTTCCTTCCATTACCTGATCTTCTTTTAGTATTTTTCTTCTTTGAGAACTTGGAACCTGTTCAGACTGGCTTGTTGCCCTTCGATTTTTTGTTTCTTTGGCCCCCTTTTTCCCCCTTTTCCTTAATGACCCACTTTGTGAAAGATCTCAGTGTCTTTCAATGTTGTTGTTTTTCCTCTGTTCTCCATCTTACTGAGAGGGCAGTCTCTAAATAGGTGTCCATGCTTATGGCATCTGCGACATCTGAAAGGTATATGTTCATAATCTACTGTTTGCACCTATTCTTCATCAAAAACTTCCAAGATAACCTCATCTGGTAGGGCTCCCGATAGGTCCATCTCTACACATATTCTTACAAAGGAAGTATATTTTCCCCTTCTATTGGCCTTAGAGGCTTTAAGAAAATGCCCTAGTTTATTACCTATGGCTACTAACGATTCTTTTTTCCAGTAATCAAGAGGTAAGGAGTAGAGTCTAACCCAGACCAGGACTAATGTAAAAGTTTCTCGCTCCGGGACAAAATTCATCATCCACGGCCGCATGTAGAGACCTATTGCCGCATAGAAATAGGATCCTCCTTCAAACACTCTGTCTTTGTCTTCAATATTTGTAAATACCACCGTGAAGAATCCCTTTGACCGAAGGTGTAGGTATATACTTCCTTTTGGTTTCCAATGGTATTTGATCCATGTTTGTAATGCCTTCTCAGTGGGCCATAATCCCATGAACTTACAAATGATAGCATAAGTCCCCATGTGGTCCCTATTTGCCTACAGAGCAGGATCATTTAAAACTACTCTAGGAGTGACGACAAACTTGGGTTTACATGGCCCCTTCTGTGCCTTGTTTTTTACTCCTTGCTTTTTGTCTTCTTCCTCATTGTCTTTCATGCTACTGACCTCTCTTGGTTTCGTAAACTCCTGATCCTCTTCCAGATTCTTTTTCCTTTTTTCAGCAGCCCCTCTGACAGACTCCAAAGGTTTCTTTCCGTGACTGGCCACAGCCTGCTTGTAGGATGGAGTGGAGCTCCCCCCTTTGTGTGCCTCCATGGAGCTTAGAAACCTGAAACCCTAGCTATTCGTTCATTGTTTCTTGCTTCGAATGCATCTATTTTGTCGAGTCTATTAATATTTGCTTCTGGTATCAACGGATTAGTATTAAACTCTAGGGTTTATATTATAAAATAGAGGGATTACAAACCCTAAGATTAATATTAAAAACCCAATAGATTAATAAACAAAAGGTGTTAATATTATAATCTTAAGGGATAAATAAACCGAAGGGATTATCAATATTATAAACATAAGAAATTAATCGACCCATAAGATTAATATTATAAACACAAGGGATTAATATTATAGATTCAAGGGATCAATAAACCCAAATGATTAATATTATAAATCATTGGGATTAATTTTATAAACCCAAAATATTAATAAACCCAAGGGTTTATTAATACTATAAACATGAGGGATTAATAAACCCAAGGGATTGATAAACCTAGGGGATTATTAATCTTATAATACTAAGGTATTAATAAACCCAAGCGATTATTAATCGAAGAGATTAATATTAAACAATGAGATTAATATTATAAACCCTAGGATGAATATTAAATTGAGTATTATTATTATAAACTCTAAAATTATAAACCCTAATATATTATTATTCATATTAAGGATTAATATTATAAATATAAGGGATTAATAAACTAAAGGGACTAATAATATTATAAACACAAAGGGCTTAATAAACCCAAGGGATTAATATTATAAACTGAAGGGAATTATATTGAAATAATTCTATATGTGAGTCTTAGGTATTAATGATTAGACTCAATGAAAACTGGCAATTAGTATTGTGTCTCCACATGAAATTGGATCAATAAATTTCACCTTGAAGTGGTTTTCAAACTACAAAATTGATACTCATCTTTGGTTTTCTTCCTATTTATTGTTATCGATCTCTTTCCTTTCTTTAATAACTTTTATTAGATGACAGGAAGTGTATCTTCTTCCTCAAAGGAGTTTGTGATTGAATGAGAATCATTTGTTTATGAAGATAATCTAATAACTATATGATTGAAAGAGAATATACATATTTAGAAAGAGGAGTAATAGGTGATTAGAGGAGGGAACTTATTCCTAGGGCTATGTGGCCATGTGGCATATACCTCGGAGGTTGAACACTTGAGTTTATGAAGTTTGTTTGGAGGAGCATACTTTATGGTCAAGGTTGGCTATGGACCCAAACCTATACACTGATGAGAATAATTTTAACATGGTAATCACATTGGCTCACATGGAGAATTGTTGGGCACATTAGAGGACATGATACACATTCTTAGAGAAAGAATATTTTGTTCAATGACACTTGGGAGCCATTTTTCAAAGATAATGTTGGATTAGAAAGTTGTTGGGGAGTGCATCATCCTAGGAAAGAGGTGTTAAGTCCTATGAGAATCATTCTCAAAGGTTTCTTCACCTTAGTTTTATGATAAACCCCATTATGAAAATTGTACAACACTTTAATCTAGAGCATTCCATACAAGGTTACCTTGTTGGTTGCTTGTATGGACATAAGATTTCATTTGATTGTATCCTCCCTCAACTAATTTAGATATAAAACATGGAGAGAGGCTTCATTAATACACACTATAATTCTAATCAATCATATCTTTGTAGTTGTATTGGATAAATCTTTTACGGACTAAGATAGTAGGGCTTGTGACCTAAACATTGAGGGAACATATGAAGAAGAGAGACACATGTTGAATGATACTAGAAAGATTTCTCTTCTAAGATGTTTATGTTTTCTTATATGCGACAATAGGGATATAATCGTGAAAATAACACCTAGACGCGATGATGATGCTAGATGAATCAATTCTTTGTCTTATAAAGATGACACCTTAATTGATAATGTAAGACTATACTTTTGTGGTACATGGAGGATAGGGAAATATCATGGAGATCCTTAGCTTGATGAGTCTTGAGCCTAGTGTGATGTGTTTATTATAATAAAACTCTTTCATTCTATCATTGATGAGTTTATGAAGGTCTTGGTTCTTGTGGTGATATAAGAGTTGAAGAGTTGTGCTATGAGGACACGGACCCTAATATTGACATGTAGAAATGGGGGCTACCACTTGACTTGTAATCCATGTGTTTTTTTTATGTAAGACAACTATGGATTTTTTGAGCTAGCAACAATCAATCATATTATTTTTTACTTTGACATCTAATAGAATAAAATATAGCATGGGTCCCCTCCTTTTATGTTGATATTTTTTGACCTTCATGGACATTATTGTACATTATCTTCCTTTACATTGAGGATTTTTGGCATGAATCATGTCCTATTTTTTTTTCATTTGAATCTCACCGGGACCCTAAAAGGGTTTCCTTATATTTTCCTTATCCTTTGCTCAAGCTTTTTGTACCCTAAAAAGATCCAAAAACTTGGAAAAACTCTTTCCACATAACATCAAAAATTGCTTCCTTATGATGCATTACACCTAAGATATCATTGGTCCATGTAGCATTTATTGCACCTCAACCACTTTTCATTGTGACATATCCCACTGATACAAAATTTCATCCATTATGTCAAAGGGAAATTTCTAAACATAAATTATCTCCATTCTCCTTGTCTTTGCGTCCATTGAATTTTCATTTCCTTGTAATGATATTAATGATTTCATTTATCTCAATTCATTTGAAGGAAACATTTTTCTCCTGACAATGTATCACATCAATTAATATTTCATCTTGCATGACATATTGCAAAGATATATGTTTTTTTCTTATTTAAGGCATTTTGAATATAAAAAAAATATGTTTTTCTTGCGATATTTCAAACTTCTCTAAATTTCTACATTTGATGATGATCGCCCTTTATTGCATAATTCCTAAGTTTCTTTTCATGTGACACATCTTGTAAAAACCCTTTTTGCTGCACCCTTCCCTATGTAAATTTTTGTGACATTTGTAAAAATTCAAGCATGGAATTTTAGGGGGTAATATTCACAAGTGGGATAATTTTCCATGATTTAAAAGAAAAAATATTCGCCAATTACCATTTTTTCTAAAAGCGATTCGTGGAAATTTTACAATATAAAATTATTTTGCCTTAAAAATCATCAACATTATACAGAGACTATATATAAAACTATTATAAATTTGATTACTTTTACAAATATATTAATAAACATTTTATAGTTTGGATTTTAGGGCCTAGTGAGATTTTCCAATGTTTTTAAACTTCCACACAATTTTCCATCCTTCAAATTTTCACTAAATGCAAGTGAAAATCAATTGATTTCAAATTGAAGGGAGAGGACATAGACAATAGATCTGAGGGGAGGGTTCCATAGATTTTTGGTATTTTTCGAGATATTTTGAGGTAGGTCACATCTATCCCATTTAATTCCCTTACCTTTCACTCATGATGTGAACGAAATTGAATTTTTGGAGTGGGAAGTAAGGTTAGAGGACAGTGCCCATCCTTGTTTTGTCCTTGGGGATCGAGGTAGAGAATGACCATCTTCGGAGGAAAAAGAGACCAGACACATTCACATGAACCCGAGAATAGGTGACAGTAGAGGAAAGAACATGCAAAGGTGAACAACAAATGCGTTGAAGCACTAGAGGAAATTCCATCCTGGAAGTGGCCTCCAAAGGAAAAATAATAAAATAATAAAACAATAAAATATGAGTTATGAATTTTTGAGGGAAAAGAAGAAAGGCACCTTTTCTAATTGTATTTTTGGCTTATATCCTTATAGGTTTACCCAAATTTGAAGTGTAGATAGTCGTTGGATATAGAATTGAATTCCACATCCACTAAGTACCTATAATTTCGAAAAAATCATGGATATGAGAAAGAAATAAATGAATCACATGTGTGTATATATATAACCTTGAATCGTCTGATTATATTGATAAACTTTGTAATAAAATCGAAACACAATGATAGAGATAATAGAGATAATTTGTAGGACAAAATCCATAATCCCATACCGTAATAATTTTCTTTTATTGCCATTTTTTACTTGTGTATAATTATCATATATATAATTTGTGAATGGTAAGGATCTCACAAAACTCCTCAACCGGAGAAACATAACTTTTGTCCAAACAATTTATTAGTTTCAATTATTTAGAAAATGATTCATAATTTAAATGTAAAATTCACTTTAAATTGAAATTCAAATACGATTTCCATCAATATATACACAAGATGCATCTAAGAATGGGAAGATGCCATAAAGTTTTTCAAAAAATGTCAACATATAAAAATGTTCTGCATTTATCAAATAAATTTGGTTTCTAGTTTGAAAAGCATAAACGCATGCTTAACCATGGCATCACATACGTTGTTTCACATTTATGAGGGGAGGAATACGTTGAGTGAAGAATGTATGTTCTAATGTTATAGAGGATTTTAGATCTAGACTTTTGCAACGATTTTTTTTTTTTTTTTAATTTGTTTTTTCGGAGCTTCTTAGTATTCGTTTCTCTCAATGTATCGAACCAATTTATGTGGTTAATGAGAAGGGTAATTAATTTAGGTAGTTTTTATCATATTAGTGCTAAACAACATAAGTTCTATCTTCCGATAAATACAAATGTGTGGTTTTTGAGTTCTATGTATTCATTTAAGCTTGATGTGTTTATTATTATCCTTATGCGTTCTTCAACGACACATAATCAATTCTGACCACAAAAAATGGAAAACTTGTTTGGTGAATTCCAATTCTTGGTTCAGGTTAAATGTTCAACAATTAGTGTGCTAATATTATTCCCCTAAAATTTAGTCATCCTTTTGCAATTCTATGACATTGTCGCACATTTAGTACACGTGCTTGTTTTGCTGGTAAGGTCATGAAAGAAATTCAAGTGAAGTTTTGATGCTACTTTATTATTTTACTTGTCTTTTACATAGCGAATTAGAGAAAGAACTCGCATCTATGATTTTCATCTAAATATGTTGCGAATAATCTAGGTATGAGGTTAATCTAGGTATGAGGTTATTTTTCAACAGTAGTTTTCGATTAAATTCTATTTATAATATCAATCTTTCACTATTTTAATAAAATTTTAACATCCATTATTTCCTATTTAGTATTCATTTCAACCACACATATTTCACACATATTTTTCAATATTACATAATTACTCGTCAAGGTTGGCATTAAGATATGCATATGAAGCATTTGAGAAGGATATTCACCCTAGCTCTTTAGATCAATTCAGTTTATGTTTTCCCGGTTATATAAATAAATAGAATAAAAAAATATGTTGATATAAATTAAAAATATTAATATAGAAATTATTAACATATATTATTATTAACACTATAATATTTGAAACATTTTAATGAATGAGGATATTCATTAGGGTTTTTCTAGCCTCACCTAGGTAATTTCTTTAAGATTCTTGCTATATGTGTGTGGTGCTTCACCTATTTGATTGATCACTAGAGTAGCAATAGAAAGTGCTTTTGATGTGGAAATGTCTAAAACGCCTCCTTATAGAATGTAGCCATAAAGAATGGATGTTCTAGTTCAAGCCGCAAGATCCAACCACTCAAACTCCATCCCCAAGAATGTAGCCACAAATAATGGAGTTTCTACTTCAAGCCGTAAGATGCAAGAACTCAATCCAGCCCCAATTTGTATTGATAGAAATAAAGACAATCCTCCATTGGGTAAGAATTTGAAAAATCTTATGCAAGGGAGGTTCCTCATTAAGTTAGTCTAGGATCCAATTTACGAAGTAAATTCAGATAAATTTGAAACCTACATGCAACATATGGAGGAACATGCCTTAATATGGAAGTTCATTGCCATTGGGCCAACAAATAGAGCATTGGTTGGATGGATCCAATAAAAATGGTAGCTGAAGGGACAAATTGATATCAAGTTTGAAGAAAAGAGTTTCTTTATTGTGATTTTTTGAAATATGGAAGGAAAAATATGGTATTTGAGAGTGGCGCATATTTTTTTAATAATGCAATGTTATTCATGAAATTCTAGCAAGAAAGGAATAACTCAAAAATTGATGGAGATGATGCTCCACTAGTTTTCTTACCCTAGTCGTAACTTAGATTACGACTAACTATAGACAGCGTAATCCCCAGAGCTCCCTCTGTAACTGGCTACCCTCGCCTACACCTGCTCCCGACTATCGACAGTTACCGTCTACCATTCCTAGGCTCAACATGGAGGGAATGGACTTGGATGCGGTGGATTATTCACTGGACCCTTACCTAGAACAACCCATTTTCTGCCACCCAAATCTTAAGCTGGCACTCGCTCCGTCCACAGCACCATCCTGCTCGAAACTGTCACCAGTTGTCTCCCTCCTCGGGCTGACTGCTTCCACCCTCCACATCGTGACCCTCTCCATTGACTCCCCTACCCTAGACTACGCCCCGCTATCTCCTAGAATCCTCTACCTCCCAGCCGCTTTCTCATCCCCTCCGTTTGATCTCTCACACCTTGTGGATCATCTCTTCTCTACCAATCCTTCCTCCCACCTAAGTTGTCAGATTCTTGAGGGAGCTGAGACATAGATGGTAAATCTCGGCACTCCTAGTAGTTGCGCGGTGACACACGTCTCGGCCCCTACTTCAGGATGCTTTGAAACCCTTGTAATTAGGGTAAGATATACGACTCAACAATCCCAGCATGAAACTGTGAGCCCCTCGGACCCATTGCAGGATCATCCAATAGTGCCAAGAATAGGAAAATGAAAGCAAAGTGTGTAAAGGCCTCAAGAAAGGACTACACCATCAAATTTGCGGAAGGACTCACCATGTGAGAAGTTGTAGACAAGGCAGGGAAAGTTCTGGTGGGTAGGGTTCGAGGAAGAATCTACTTGGTGGAAAGACTGGGGTTATAAGTAAAAGAAATCTCGGGGAAGATCTTCATTCCCAGAGGTATAGATCCTCCCACGAGGATAGTTTATGCTCCACTTCTAACTTGAAGAATACACAAACATGGCACTCGCCCGGTATTGGGACATTGAAATGGCCCCTGTACTGCTTAAAAGATGGAGCCCTCTTTTTTACCTAGAAAGAGAACAGATCGGCGCCAAACCCCTATGGGTTCGATTACCTAGCTTACCCGTTCAGTATTGGTCAGAAGAGGCATTTGTGTGAATTGGGAACACCTTGGGCACATTTATGGATTATGATAAATCCATTATCCAGTCCAAGAATCACACTCTAGCGCACATCCTAGTGCACCTGAATACTCAGGAGGGCTTCGAGAAAATATTAAACTTCAATGGTGGAATTTTTACTAGGGTTCAAATTCTAGATTAAGAAGGAGTCCCTTTCAGATGCCGCCACTGCCACAAGGTCAGGCATTTGGATAAGGAATACCCTCTGGTGCAAAAATTCCCTGAAGCAACAATGGAAAAAGAGGGTGAGATTGGCAAGGCCTCCACAGGCAACCCTAAGAAGAATCCGTCAGTAGCACCCTCCCTATCAGGGAAAGTGACTACAGTTCAACAAGCTCAGCTATCTCCGGGCTGCTCCTTGCGACCTCCATCTTCGTTGCTGAATCAAGCTAAGGCAGCAGCTGAAGCGGCTTGTACCTCGGGTATTTTTCTTCCTCCTCTCCCTGCTTTATCTTCTACTTATGCATACCCTACACACCATTTTCATAATGCATCTGTATTAGATCAAACCACCATCCCCCGTCCCATCCCCTATCCCCTATACTGCCATTAGACGGTTTTTTTTACTACCTCCCCTTCGCTCGCATCAGAGGCATCTGCAAATGCATCCCCACCAACGTTTGCCCCTCCACACTCCTACAACCTGCACCCTCACTCCCTCTCATCTGAATCTCCCTCTCAACTATATGGCCTTGGCCTATCCATTCCCTTGATTTGCCTTAAACCTCTCCATGGCCACAAATCCTATCTCTCGCATGCTATCCTTCGGGCAGGGGCTAAGGTGGCCTCCGGAAGGTAATCTTCCTTAGATCGAGTTCTTAGAGTAGCAAACAGCCATGATATGTTACCCCTATGAAGTGTTTATCCTTCAATTGCAAGGGCATGGCTAGCTTGCCCAAAACATTAGCCCTTCGAAGGCTCTTTGAATTCGAGCCTGTTGACATAATATTTCTTCAAGAAACCCTTGGTGAGGCTAAAGACATTAACAATATCCTGGAGAACCTGAACCCAGGATGGGACTTTTTCTCCCTATATGCATTTGGGAGGTCTGGAGGTCTCACTTTGGATTATAATCCTCATTCCATCAACCTAAAATATCCTTGGGGAGGGTAGGATTTCAGTGGGATAGATATCTTCTCTATTGAGCTGGGAGTGGATCTCGAAGTCATCAGTGTATATTGGCCTTGCCAGGGGCGGGAGGTTTTTTGGAATTAGCTCCTAAACCTATCCATCACCTCGCTTGATAACATCATTATGGGTGGAGACCTAAACTTTTCCATTAGATTTAGTGAGTCTTAGAGTTCATCGGCTTAGATTGACCCACTCTCTATTACCATGGAAAACCTCGTGGATTAGGCACATCTCATAGATATCCCCATGAATAGACCTTTTCTCACTTGGAGGAACAGGAGAGTGGGGGAGGCGACTTTAGCCAAAAGGCTGGACAAATTCTTATTAAAGACCTCGATGATACAATGCCTATCCCACTATAGGAAATGGATTGTCTCAAGAGGTATCTCTAACCACTCACTTATTTACCTAGAAATCATCGGCCCATCTATAAATCCCAAGGCTCCGTACGAATTCAACTCAACTTGGCTTCAGGATGCCTCCTACTCCAAACTTGTCTTAGATTTCTGGTTCGTAAACCCTCCCACAAGGGGTCACACCTGAGCTGAAGGATTTTGTTATAATCTTCGACAACTCAAGAAATTAACTATCCAATTGGCAAAGGAAGAAACCCTAAGGGATGACGATACCCTCGCCATTTTTGAGTCTTCTTTGGCCCTCCTGATGTATGACCGAAACAGGGGTTTCTTATCTGTAGAAGCTAAGATCCATCTTATTGAATTAGAAAATCAAAGGGAAAAAATTATGAAGGAAAGAGAGGAAACTTGGTGACTAAAGAGTAGAGCGCTCTGGCTAAAAGCAGGAGACGAGAACACGAGCTTCTTTTAGAACTATACCAATGGGAGGAAAGTCTCAAACACTATATGGAAGATGCCAACATAGGTTGGAGGCATAGCTAATACTTTCAATCACCTCTCTCAATTGGGTATATCACACTTTCAACAAATCTATAAGGAAACCCCAACTACAAACCTTACTGAAATTATTCAATTACTAGAGAATTTCCCAAGTTTTGTAGACTTGGAATCAGCAGACGAGTTAACTACACCTGTCACTGCAGAATAACTTGAAGGGACTCTAAAATGGTCTGACAAAGACAAAAGTCCTGGTCCAGATGGATGGACTATCGAATTCTATCCTTTATGAACTTATGGGAATGATCTCCTCAATGTAGTTGAAGAATACAGGATCACAAGAAAAAGGTATGAGTCCATAAATTCTACCTTCATTTCCCTTATTCCTAAATCCAACCCCCCTTCATCTTTCAATGACTTTTGACCAATCTCTCTCTACAATGTCCTTTACAAAATCATTGCTAATATCATTACAAATCAGCTTCGTCCCATACTCTCCCATCATCTCTCCCCTGAGCAATTTGCTTTCCTTTAAGACCACCAGATCCACGAGGCCATTGGAACTACACAGGAGGCCATACACTCTATCAAAGTAAAAAATATGAAAAGCATTATCCTCAAGATTTACCTTGCAAAGGCATTTTATCGTGTTAGATGGCTCTACATAAAGATGATTCTGATCCATCTAGGTTTCCCCGTTTTTTTCATAGAATGGATGATGTGCTGCATCAATTCGACATCCTTCAGTGTCTTCATAAAGGGATCTTCTTCCCAATTCTTCCATGTTGAATGGGGTCTCCAACAAGTATGCCCTCTCTCTCCCCTTCTATTCCTAATCTTGATGGAGGGACTCAACAGGCTCATCCAATCTGCAAAAAGGGAAGGCAAACTTCAAGGACTAAAAATGAGTGACCTCTATCACCTAACACACCTCCTTTTTGTTGATGATGTCCTAATATTTCTTGATGGTAGCATTCAAGACTCTACTACCTTCCATGACATCCTTTCTCTCTTTGCAAAAGCCACTAGTATGGTCACAAACAAATCCAAGTCAACAATCACTCTGACACACACCTTCCCTCATGAAGATAGAATCACCCTCCATTTCTTCCACTATTAATTGCATAACCTTGAAAATGGCCTGAAATACTTGGGGTTCTGGATCAAAGATCATGGCTATCGGATTGCTGACTGGATTTTCTTAGTGATCAAAATCGAGAATAGACTTAAAATTTTGAATCGTAGATTTCTTTCTAGAGCAGGGCATCCTGTCCTCATCAAATCTATGCTGGAAGCCACACTTGTGTAATGGATGTCATTTGCCTAGATCCTTCAGGGAATACTTGCCTGTATTCAGCAAATATGTTGCAAATATCTATGGAACAGACAAAAAGAAGGAAGAAATTTTGTTTGGGTGAGCTGGAAGAAAACTACCCCACCAAAAACATGGGGGGGGGGGGCTGGGGACTAAAGGATATGTTTGTATTTACACAAGCCCTTGTAGCCAAGATGAGCTAGACAATTCTCACTTCTCAGAATCTTTGGACTACGGTTACATACCATAAATACATTTGGCTACAGAAAATCTTGGATTGGGTTCGCCTACTAGCTTGACCACAAAGGGGCATCTCTATTGTCTGGAAAACAATACTACAAGCTATGCCTTTCATTAGATATGGTCTCGCTTGGCATATAAATGATGGAAACTTAGTGTGCATCAGTATTGATCCATGGATTAGGGGAGGAAACATATACAAACACCCACCTAACCTGACTTAATTTCTACAACAAAGGAACAACAATGTGATCACACAAATTGTTGATCGCAAACACAATACTGTCTTCAATCAGAAATGGAGGTTTGCTCAAAATGTGGGTATACCTATACAGTGGCAATAGAACTGGGAAGGGTACCTAAATGCTTTGACTGAGGCTCATGCACATATAAAATATGGCCCATATTAACTCATTTGGAAACCAACACAGAATGGTAAATATACCCCAAAATTCTTATATCTCCCTCCTCTCGGATCACAAACTAGAGATTACAAAATAATGGTGGCGACAGATTTGGAAGCTAAAAACACCTCCATGAGTTTGACTATTCATGTGGAGTGTCCTCAACAATAAAACCCATAGGAGACTCCCTCTTGCACAGATCTATATATGGTCCGAATTGGTGTCTCTTGTGCAAACAAGACTCTGAATCAAATGAGCATCTATTCCTGCTCTACCCTATCATCCTCTAGCTTTAGCAAGCTATTACTCAACTACTATCCACACAGGATACATGGCAGGGACCCTCAATTCTACAAGCCTGTAACACTTGGATCACAGTGCACCAGGACTCTAAAAAACAATGTCTCTCCCTCATCCTCTGCTGGACTATATGGCTCACCCACAATCACATCATTTTTAATGAAGTAATTGTCTGATGGCCTCTCATCATAGCCAAGTTTGTGGCAGCCTATCATGACATTCCGGAAGTTGATAAATCCCACATCCTTCAAACTACCTCCCCTGGTCCGATTGACAAATCCTAGCCATGGGCTTTCTTCGATGGTGCAAATCAAAGCCATGGATGTGGAGGGGGTTTCATTCTATATATTTCTTAACAAAACCATTTCAAAGTTCAAATGGGATTGGGGGAGGGAACAAACAATGATGCCGAGCTAATTACCCTTAGACATCTACTGCACTTTCTATTAGCTCATGATTCCGTAAACATTTAAATTTTTGGGGATTTAAAAATCATTATCAACTGGTTCAAAAATAAGAATCATGGTCATGCTATTTCACTTTGAAATATATTGGATGAAGTCTTCACCTTCAAATAAACTTTTAACACAATTTCTTGTCATCATATATATAGGGAATATAACGAGGGTGCTAACAGGCTTTCCAAGGAGGCCACACTACTACCCCGAGGCTTGTGGATGATCATGGGACAGATGGGAGTTGAACATTATCAATACCATCACCGCCCCTATATAGATCTTGAATATCATAACGTGGAAAGGCCTTAATTTTTGCTGTGTTTTTTTGGTTTCTCATAAAAACTATGTATATTTTTTTGATGATATATGGCACAACAGAATGAATACCTCTGTTTGGATATTATGTACAGGATAAACTTTTACTAAACAATTCATAGTGAATGGCATTAACCAACAAATTTACTGATATGTATTTTGAAATGGCCATGGGCCAATAGACATGCATATGCCGTGGGCATCTACTACATGTAATTTTTCCACATAATGAAAGATTACGGTTTTTCGTTTGGAATGTTGGGTTGTGTTATATTCTTTCCACGAGTAGCTCACATAGTTAACTGGGGGGTTTGAGGGGTGCAGGTAACCCCACTTTATGGGGTCTGGGGCAGTGCCCCTGAAAATTTTGGTTTTGGAACCTATGTTAGGTTGGGTGGACCCACCTATGGTTTTCTGCATGATTTTCGCACATGTTTTTTGGACGCGATGGTTTTTGGTCCATGGTTTTGGACGTGATGGTTTTCAGTCCATGGTATTGGATGCTTCAGAATGTATAAATATGTATTATAACATTAAAAGGAACATAATGAAAAATCAAGCTAGTAGTCCCGGTTTTGGGATCTAGGGGAAAATATCTATGTATATGTGTTTTATGTGTTATGCTCTCACATTGTTTATTTTCTGTGTTTTATAATTCATATGCAGGGAATTTATGTACAAGGTTAAAACCTACATTTGGTATTGGAGCTGATTTGACTTCAAGGGGATGCCTTTGTTGCTGAGGGGTTTCGTTCGGGCCTGTGGTAGACCCTCTTTGGTGGTAGATCTACTGGATCGATTCTGGTGGTGAAAGAAGATAGCGAGCAATAGAAAGATAGAGATTGAGAAATTTAATGGTCAGAGTTTTGAGTTGTGGAAACTCAAGATGGAGGATCTGTTGGTAGATAAATATCAGCGAATCATTGTAGATCCAGGTACTAAACCAACGGGAGTGTCCGATGAAGAATGGAAGAAGTTGGATCGGAAGGCAAAGAGAACAATATGATTGTGTGTCTCAGATACAGTATTGGTAAATGTATCAGGGGAAGTTATGGTGAAGGCTTTGTGGGACAAGTTAGGGACTTTGTACCAATCTAAGTCTCTGGTGAATAAACTGTTTCTATTTAAAAAGCTGTATAACCTAAGGATGAAGGATGGAAACTCGGTGACAAAGCATCTGAACACATTTAATATTGTGGTAAGTTAGTTAGGATCTATTGATATTAAAATTTCAAATGAAGCTAAGTGCATCAGTTTGTTTTTTTCTCTACCAGATTCGTGGGATAGTCTAGCTATTGCAATAGGTAGCAATGCAATTGCCTTGCAGTTTGATGAAATAGTCTCATCCTTGCTGACGGAGGAGATGAGACAGAAAAATATGGAGAGCCAAAATGGTGATGCCTTTTCTATACGAGGATAGTCCCAGAATAGAAACAAAAATAAGTCATCAAGTGGGAGCTCTAAATCTAGAGGGAGATCGAAAGCTCTAGAAAACCTATAAAAGTGGTGTGTTGGAAATGTGGAAATGAAGTGCACTACAAAAGGGACTGTAAATCTAAAGCTCTTGATAAAGGAAAGGGACTTGATCATGCTCCTTCTATAGAGGCGAAAACCACCTCAGATGAAGGTGAGGATGTGTATTTGTCTTCTTCAAGTACACTTGTAGATCATGAGGCATGGTTGATTGACTCAAGTGCATTAGGAAGGCTAGAATCATTGGTCATGAAAAAGTAAAGTTGAAGCTACAAAGTGGAAGGGTTAGAACACTTCCGAGTGTTCTGCATATTCCTGCATTGGCCGGAAATCTGATTTCTGTAAGCAAGTTGTATGATGCAGGTGTAAAAACAGTGTTCGAGAAGGATAGCTACAAGATGGTTCAGGGAGCACTGGTATTGATGCAGCGAGTTTGGATTGGAACTCTGTACAAGCTGCAAGGTAGCACAGTTGTTGATGGGTGCAATAGTTCCTTGGTTCCTGAAGGTGGAGCAGAAAATCTAGTGGTCTCTGGAGAGAAGACCATGCTTTGGCATCAAAGGCTTGGACATATTGGAGAGAAGGGCCTTCGAATACTTCATGGTAAAGGTATGGTAGAATGTATGTGTAATAGCTCTCTGGATTTTGATTTCTATGAAAATTGTGTATATGGGAAGCAGAATCAGGTGAGTTCCCCCTCTGGTGGTAAGAGGGAAAAACATATATTAGAGCTTGTGCATAGTGATGTGTTTGGACCTATGAAGGTTCCATCACTGGGTAAGTCTATGTACTATGTATCATTTATAGATGACTTCTCGAGGAATACATGGATATATTTCCTTAAGAAGAAATCTGAAGTCTTTGACAGGTTTAAAGAATTCAAGGCTCTGGTGGAAAACCAGACAGAGAAGAAGATAAAGGTGCCAAGGATAGATAATGGTGGAGAGTTGTAGTAAGGAATTTGAAGAATTCTATAAGAAGTGTGGTATAGCATGGTAGAATACTACTCCATATACACGTCAGAAAAAAGGAGTTGCAGAAAGAATGAACAAGAAATTGATGGAAAGGGTAAGAAGCATGCTCAGTGGTACTAGGTTAGGATAGGAATTCTGGGCAGAGGTGGTGGAGACAGCATGTTACTTGCTCAATAGATCACCTTCATCAACATTGGAGGATAAAACTCCACAAGAGGTATGGACTGGTAAGAAACCCTCTCTTTCACATCTAAGGGTATTTGGATGTGATGCATATGTACATGTTCCAAAGGATAAACGAACAAAGTTGGATAGTAAATCTGAAAAGTGCATCTTTATTGGGTATAAGGATGGTTTAAAGGGTTATAAGCTTTGTAACCCAACAACATGGAAGGTTGTGTACAACCAATATGTGGTGTTCAGAGAGGTGAATGATGTTATTAAACATGAATTCCACCCAAAGAAACTTGAGGAGATAGAGTTTGAGCTAAAGGAGGAAGAATCAGACTCTACAAGAGAGGAGGAATCAGAAGATGAAGAGCCACAAACTCTAGCTATGAGAAGATCAGTTCGAGAAAGAATGCAGCCAGAAAGGTATATTCCATCTTATTTCTGTTAAAATTTTGCTTTATCTGTTACTGATGATGATCCCAGAACTGTGAAGAAAGTAGTGGATTCAGAGGATGGAAAACTCTGGAAAGAGGCCTTGGTTGATGAAATTGCATCTTTGCACAAAAATGAGGCTTGGGATCTGGTGGAGTTGCCGGCTGGGAGGAAAGCCATTGGAAAAAAATGGGTGTTCAAAAAGAAGACAAATGCAGAAGCAAAAGTGGAGAAATACAAAGCTCGGTTAGTAGCAAAAGGTTATTTCCAGGTGCCGGGAATTGATTTTAGTGATATTTTTTCTCCTATTGCTAAGGTAACTTCTATTAGATTACTTTTATCTGTTACTGCTCCTTTTGATTTTGAGGTAGAACAGATGGATGTGAAGACAACATTTCTTCACGGGGATCTGGAAGAGGAAATCTACATGAAACAACCTGAAGGCTTTGCAGCGAAGGGTAAGAAATAACTGGTATGTAAGTTAAAGAAGTCTCTATATGGGTTAAAACAGTCACCAAGGATGTGGTATCAGAAATTTGATACATTTATACGGGGACTTGGCTTCACTAGAAGCAAAACAAATCAATGTGTGTATTTTAAATTAATTGGTGATCGTGTTATTTATCTGGTCTTGTATGTGGATGATATGTTGTTGGTTGGAAATGACAAAGAAGTTATCTAGGATTTGAATACCCAATTGTCTTGCAAATTCGACATGAAAGATCTTGGTGCTACAAACTATATTTTGGGCATGGAAATTAAAAGAGATCAGGCAAAGAGGAAGCTCTAGTTAAACCAGAGGAAGTATGTCAAGACAATACTGCAGAGGTTTAATATGCAGGATAGTAAACCGGTGAAGGTTCCTATTCCTGTAGGTGTGAGGTTATCTGCTGAACAATGTCCCAAGACACAAGAGGAGGAAGAGGACATGTCCCGTTTTCCATATGCAAGTGTAGTCGGTAGCCTGATGTATGCAATGGTCTGTACTAGACCAGACATTGCACATGTAGTGGGAGTATTGAGCAGGTTTATGTCAAAACTAGGAAAGGAGCATTGGACAGCAGTGAAGCGAGTTTTTAGGTATTTGCATGGCACTGGTGATTATGGTCTGTGCTACCAAGGAAGACCAGGATTGGACAGAGTGTTGGATATTCATGGCTTTATTGATGCAGACTAGGCTGGAGATCTGGATCAGAGAAGATCTACAAGTGGGTATGTGTTTAACTATTTGGAGGTGCAGTCAGTTGGATGAGTAAGAAACAATCTCTAGTGGCACTGTCAACTACAGAGGCAGAGTACATGGCAGCCACTCATGCAAGCAAGGAAGAAATTTGGTTGCAGAGATTGTGCTCAAGTATGGGGTTAGTACAGGAAGTTATAAGGATAGACTGTGACAGCCAAAGTGAAATTTTCTTGGCAAAGAACCCTGCATATCATTCGAAGACAAAGCACATTGATGTTCAGTATCACTTTGTGAGGGATATGATAGAAGACAAAAATGTGTTGCTGGTAAAGGTGGACACTTTGAAGAATACTGTGGATGCATTGACAAAATCTGTGAGCTCTGAGAAGTTGTCTTGGTGTAGAGAGACAATGGGCATTTCAGGGCTGGGAAAATGACTAAGCTCTCTTGTGGCCCCTTGTAGAAAGAAAACAACAAGTGGGAGAATTTTCGGTTGTGTTATATTCTTTCTACGACTAGCTCACATAGTTAACTATGGAGTTTGAGGAGTTCTGGTAACCCCACTTTATGGGGTCCAGGGCAACGCCCCCTGAAAATTTTGGTTTTGGAACCTATGTTAGGTTGGGCGGACCCACCTAGGGTTTTGTGCATGATTTTTGCACAAGTTTTTTGGACGCGATGGTTTTCATTCCATGGTTTTGGACGTGATGGTTTTCGGTCCATGGTACTGGATGCTTCAGCATGTATAAATATGTATTATAACATTAAAAGGAACACAATGAAAAATCAAGCTGGTAGTCCCTATTTTTGGGATCCAGGGGAAAAATCTCTGTGTATATGTCTTTTATGTGTTATGCTCTCGCATTGTTTATTTTCTATGTTTTAGAATACATATGCAGGTAAATTCTATATGAGGTTAAAACCTACATGGAAAAAAAACCTTAAAAATTGAAATATTTCTATGACCCCAATTTGGGCTTGCTTATTTTCTTTGCCAAAATAACTTTGGGAGGAGGAAATATTAGAAGATACCACAAACGTGATCAATTATTTTGTAAAAATATCTCTGGTGATGAACTGAGATATGAATATCTGAGGTTAAAAGGATCTATATTGCTCCCTTTTCTTCTACTTAAATTTCTACATCTGAACATTTTGATAGCTCCTTGTCGAAATTTTTTTGTACTTTGATTTCCAAGAACTTCTTATCCATATGAAGCTTCTTAATTTGTGTAAGAAATTTTTCATTCAAGTTCTTTAGGTGAGAATTTTTTTCTTTCTCTTCTCTAATTAATTTTTCAACTTCTTTTTGCATATTTTGTGTTTATTTTTGATTTCTTCTTATGGTGTTACTAAATCTAGCTCCAATGTACTATCCTATAGTGTTATTCTCTTCTTCTTGTAGTAAAATTTCAAAAACTTATTCTTCATATTTAAGATAATGGGCCTTAGTGATTCCACCTAGGGTCTAGAAGAAAATTCTTCAAATTCTTAATACCACAAAAACTTGCAAACAAAGAATGTAAATATCATCACAAAATGAAGATTTGACAATGAATTGTGAGATAAAAGTATAGTCCCCAATACTCAGTTGTAAATTTCTTATGTCATATTATTTTTCATCCCTTTCTATCATCTCAATTATATTTGAATTACAGACAACTAATTGTTTAGAGCATTATGGACTAACATAATTTCTTTTTGAGTAGGAACAGGAGAGTAATAACATCCCTTCCTCTAATTGTTCCCTTGAGTTTAAATAGTGTGAAAATAAATTTGCTAAAAGTTTTAGGAAATATTTGATTACTAGTTTCTATTTTACTTTCTTCAAACGCCGTAATGAATGAATAGACAAAGTGTGAAAGACTCACTTCTTTAATATTCCTTTAATTTAAATGAATATCCCCTTTAAAATATTGTTCATTATGGTGAATTTTTTGTTAACGGTGTGATATGATGGAAATTATTTAATTTATATTAACAAATTTTAAGTATGATTATTAGTTGCAACCTCTGAGTTGATTTTCTTTGGGATTAATATTTAACCATATGATTTATTTTCTAGTTAACAAACACTCTTGATCCCATTGCAAACCAACAAGTCTATCACAAATAATTCCCGTCAAGTGTCACACCAGTAGGGAGCAATGACAGTGGTATATCCACACACGATAATGTTGACGAGACAGAGATACAAGGTGAACTGAAAATATTAACAATAATAGGAAACCAAATGAATAAATGTCACAATGGTAATAATTTATCATCGATTAGCCCATCTATCCACATAATTTGGAAAAGAATCACTTGTGGTACTAAAGAAATTTAGATAGCCACATGTTAGTGGCTCAACTTGAACTTCCTAGTGATCTACAATAACAAGATTTCCATCTTATATTGTGTTGTATTTTATTTTCCAAAGAGTTCTTCATTGATCCAATAGCACAATAATATGGTCTGATATTTTCACAAAAGGGTCTTATTCAATTGGCATCCAATGATCAACGAAATATAATAGTGTTTTTCTAAAATGATGGTAAAATTATTATGATATATATATATATATATATATATACATTCCTCGATAGTTTTGGTAATTTAAGACAAAACATATCATTCATATAAAAGTACATTTGTATTTCTTTTGTTTTTCTTTATCATGTAAATACCATGGGTAATTATCATGGGTGTACAAAACCACAAGCTTGTAAACACCCAATGACAATTAACGAGGAATCAAGATTATATTTTTTGTCTTTCTTTTCTTACATGTAGTTTTAAAGATATTTGGAAAATTTCCCTTTTTACTTTCACATGCAACTTTTTAAAAATAAATGAAAACCTTTTTATATGTGTGAAATATTTTTTTTTTTCACAAACCTGGAGAGTAGGGAGAAACTCCAATTTTTTTATTGAATTACTAGAAATCATATATGACCAATAGATGGAATGAAAAACCAATGCTCTAGTACCAGGTTATATAAACAAAATTATGTTATCACATAAATATTTAGAATTACGGAATATGAAAATATTTATAATAGGATAAATAATATTTATATATAAATGTTTGACAACAAAGGTGATATATGATTAAATATAATAGTGGACCCTATTACCACTCAAACCAGTAGTGGACCTGAAGGGGTTCCCAAGAGGGAAAATGCTAGGTTTAGGGCAACTGTGGAGGCTGAGCCCACTATCATCACAACTACATCTCCCTGCACTTTATGGACTTTCACTGATAGGAGGAGTCCGAATAGTGTAGGGATTCACCTATAATATATATGTCAATGGACAGGTAATAAGTGACCCCACAAACCCTTTCCCAAGGGTTGAGTGGAGAATGGAGCTTGCTTGCTCTTTAACCAAGGGACTTGGTCCACCAGGGATAAGGGGTGAGGGTTGGAGGGTTGAGGGAGAAAGTATAGGCTTATGAACAAGTTTATCAATCCATATAATCATTGGGAAACTTGGATTCCCAAATGGTCCTTGACAAATAGTATTTATTGAGAAGTGGGACTACACCGGGCCAAGTTGACCCAACCTAGGTTCGGGGATGGAATGTAGCAACCAATGATGTTTGTATCTTTAACAAGGTGAGGGGAAATGAACAAACAAGAATAATTTCTTCAAAAGCTTGAATTGCTCCTATTGAGTTCTAGCCTTGGGGATGCCTAGGCACAATTTGATCTTAGAGCTAGGGCTTGATATTCCCAGAGATTCCATTGTTAGAATTGCCTTAAATTTTGAGGAGAGGGAGGGGGCCCACCAACACAGTTTCCTATAGGAGATCATTTTTTCTTGGGTTGATTCTTGGGAAATTGATGCCCTAGGTGACCTAATGGAGCTTGACTTCGGGAAAAAGGGTAAAATGGTTAAAAGAGGGTTGAAATGATCATCCTTTTTGAGGGATCAGTGACTAGTTCACTCGGTGATATGGAATCAAGGATAATGATGAGTAGGAACTTGGTTTCTTTATCAAGGAGGCCTAGAAATTCAACTTCGTCTAATGTTGAGGGAAAAAGAAGAAAAGTGAGCTTCAAGATTTATAATTCAAATAAAATAATGCAAGCTTCTCGAGATAAATAAATCTCTAGGACATTTAATTCATAGAACATTGGCCCATACATTAAATTAACTAAAACATGCTCAATTCCACATTTCGATAATGTAGCAAGTAGCCCTAATTTTAGCAAGATGCAACAACAAGAATAATGGCATCAAAATTTACTTACAAATTTATAGAGTATATCCAACCACCATTTTCTTTTCTCAACAAAGCTCCAAGACAACAGAAATAGCCCAAATCCATACATCAAAACTCATCCATCTCCAAAACTATCCACCAAGGAAAAAGTGTGAAAATTCTCTATGGCTAGAGTGATACCAAATCAAGTGATGATACAAATTATTGTATCAAAGATCAATCTATATCCTCCTAAGGATTTCGAATTAGTCTAGGGTGCCAAATGAAAAAAGAATGTGCAAATAATAACCCCTAAAGGTGACAAGCCCACCATACTAGTTCATAATGTAAAAACAGGCCTCACAAGGAGCCAAATAATGATGTATGCATGTTGTAGGTCCCTCAAAGAGATCAATAACATCTTGGAGTGATATATTGAGGAATAATTTCCTGAGAATATGATGGACAAGGGGGTGGTCCCTTGTTCTCCAGGTTACTAGATGTGTTGTGGTCTTAGTGGGTCTGAGGGCACATCAATGACACCATGGGTCTCCATATGGATCATATATGTCTATAGATCCTCTGCAATGGTCTCGGTGGTGGAATGAATGCTTCCACGAAGTTGTACAAGTGGTGGGACACTTGCTAAGAGTGTGGGGCTCCTATGCGGCCTTGTTGGGCATAATATAGCAATCATGTCACCATCATCCTAAAAGTGGATCTCTAGTAGTCTCTAAACATCCATTAAGATATGTGGAGTGTTATCTGTTGTTGTGGATGCCCATGACTTTTTTGGCACACCCTACATGTGACAATGTGCAACTCTAGGGGTTAGGATCCCATAGAGGGAAGCCAAACCGAAATGGAAACTCCCTGCCATCCTGCATAAGTTCGAATGCGTCCCCTAGGTTTCTAGTATAATCATTCATTAGCATAATTAGGTAAAGTAGCTTTCAAACCATGGATAAAAAAGTAGCCACGTCATAATTACATGCCCTTCCATAGTGGGCTTTCGGACGTGCTACTCTATCCAAACATCAAAGGGGGTTATCCAAGTACCTTATTAGGTGGTTTCATCCCTTAGAGGGGATAGTATGTCCAAGGTACACCCTTCTAATGGAAATGACAAGTGACAAATAGGTTAGATGGAATAGGGAATGAGAGGGGCAGACCTGGGCCATATAATGGGGTGTAGGGGTAGATAGATAAAGGGAAGCCCACACCTGGGTATATAATATATATGAAGGAGAAATTGTGGTACATAAGGTGCCTTGACCTTGATTTGTCCACCCTTCTTTATATTTATTTTTCCATCTATGAATTTTCTTTAATTAACTTCTCGGGGCTCAAAGGATAAGAGCATGATGTGTAAGATATAGCAGTGATTACCCCATTTAGGGTAGGGTGGTTCATTTCCCTCCAAGGGTTGGTACAATCATGGGCTCCTGAATGAGAAAGGAGGCTCATCTAGGGCCTATGGAACTAGGGTGATGGCCATGGATTGGCGGTATAGATCATGCATTGGTTTATGGCCACATGTTGATTATTTTCTCCTGACCATCCTTTTCATTTTGTGGTACAATTTCCTGTTAAATGTGGCCAATTATGCTTTTAACTTTTTATTTAATTGCTTCAACCTCTGGGGCATCATTCTAGGCCTGATCCAAGGTGGGTATAAGGGGATAGGGAGGCTAGCCCTATGTGGACCAATAATGGGAATGTCGAACCAGGTGGAAGAAAAGATGAATGGGGGTATAGTGAGTGGAAACAGAGTAATATGTGCTGGCAAAGGAATGGGACCATGCACTCAAAGTCAGGGTTTCCTAAGAAGTAACACTATAGAATTGAATGGCTAATAAAGGAGATCCCATGGGACAAATATCCAAGGGTAACAACGAAAAGAGATCAAGGGGATAGGAGCACAAACTAAGTCCACTAGTTTCGCCAAATCGCCCCATCAATCCAAATCCATAAGTATCCATGAAAAGTAAACTGAATGCTCAATTACGAAAATACATGACATACCTTTAGATTCAGGATGCCCACCTTCAAATTTATGATCAATACAGGTGGGTGAGAGACCACATGACTGGCTCAAGTGGTAGAGAAATGGCACAATGAGCTAGTAGGAGGCATGAAGGGGTTGTTGGCTACCAGCTCAGGCTCATCATGGATAAAAAATTCTCTTGGGGATATCACCCACTAAGTCGTGGGTACAATCTAGCTCCAACTGGGATGTGATCTCTCGAAGAATTGGACAAGGTTGCTCGAATGAGAGGTCATGAGAACTCCAACAATCTCTTGGTCACTCTAGGCCTGTTACCTGCACATGTCAATGATCAGAGCCATGGGGTAGCATGTTTTTCATGGTGTGTTATGATCAACCTTGCTTAATGTCAGCCCATAAACCAACAAGAAATAAAATTGAATTCTTTTAATTTTTTATTTATTTTCATTTACCCTAAATGCAATCTAATATATCGGGAGAAATATCATACTCGGTTAGTTCTAATGTAGAAATCGGCATGCAATGCATCCTACCCTCACATGCATATAGTACCTCTAATGCTAAGTGTAATCATAAAGCGAGTGCAACCAACATGTCATCATATCAATATACATATGTCTTCCATTATGACTACTTGTGTAGAAAATCCAAAAGGGAATGCAACTCCCAATGGATGGGGGATGTTGAGGACGGGAGGTGGGAAAATATGATGCCCACACATTGATGATTATGTGAGAAGAGGTTAGAAAAGGATGTAATCTAGTCCATGAGATATTTTCTTACAACCAAAATATAGATATGTCAACAACCAAGCTCATAAACTTTTGATGGATGACGACCTCTGGTATTTCACTTCCATCATCATCCTTATTATTTACGTCATGGCTTATGGCTTTCATCAAGTCATGATTAGCAAGAAAGGGAGTTCGGTGAGATGGAGAAACACAAGTATGTTTCAAATGATGATTACATTGGATAGAGGAGACTATGGAGTGATCAAAACCCTCAGCCTGCGTCCATGAAGAAAAAGTGTAATCAATGAAGGGCTTCTCCTTGACACTATATTCACAAGGGGAAAAGGGCTCATAGTTACTTGAGATTATGTGACCAGGGGCAAGGGAATCACTTAATCAAGGCTCAAGATGATGACTAATAGGAGAAAAGGATAATGACATATTGTATTCAACGAGTTGTCCCTTTCAAAAATCATAATCTAAAGGCTCAAGATATTTGAACATAGAATCATACCCAAGAGAAGTTGGAGCCCTATCAATGTCATTAGTACTAGAGACTAGGTCTCTTCTAAAAGGAAAATTAATCACTTCCAACTACTCCTCTTTATGCAAAGGAAAATGAAGATTCTCCTTCCCAAGGGTATCAATGGTATGTCATCATAAGTAGTTCATGAGGGGAAAGGAAGATCAATCTCATCCTCATCCTCTTTGTCGATATCATAAATTGGAGAACAATCAAATTGACGACCAAAATTTTCCCATTTCTCCTTTTCAATGCGGAAATAATATTCAATGCCATATTGCAAGGGGCTAATGGGATCATCTCCCTCAAGGTTTTCAAAAGAGGTTTCATTAGGAGTAATATCCTTTAGAAAGGTAAGGTTGGTCTCAATTTCTCTTTCTAAAAATTCACCCTTCCTAGCACATGTGTTCTCAAAATCATCATTTTCATTATGTGGACCCAATGAGGACTCATCTTCTTACTCATTACCTATATTCTTAATGTCTTGATGAAGCTCGATGAAGTATTTCTCTTGGATTCTTAATTCAAGGTGTACATGAAAATGTCTATGAAAGTCGTTAATGAACTTTTCAATAGATGGGATGCTTATAGGCTTGTGATTTTGAAATCATGAGTTATGAACATAGAGAGAACTAAAGAATAACAACATAAGGACATCCTAGTGGACCACATTATCCTTTTAAGTGTGTGCATTAAATATTTCCACATGGTCAATTGCAAAGCTTGGGTCACCATCAAACACAGGTAACCCACGTAACATCCTTCCAGGTGTGACATGTTTGGGATTTCCTGGGATCGTAACAATGTCCAAAGAGGGAAATTTACGAAAGTAAGACAACCTATTTGAAGTATACATGAAACATATGCAGGAGTCACCAGGGTGAAACTAAAGATGCCTAGGAAAATGCTTGCTTCACCCTACAAGCATCGTCCTTAAATTTCAATGAATAACTAGGGCTTCATTCTTAAAATTTAGTCGCCAAAATATATCGATATGTCGTACAGGGAACAAAACACACGTCTTGTGTCCCACGCAATGGTGCCAAAAATGTTACCACTCAAAATAGAAGGGGACCTGAAGGGGTTTCTAAGAGGAAAAATTCTAGGTTAAGGGCAATTCCAGAGGCTTACCCCACTGTCACCATAGCTAAGTCTCCCTGCTCATTATGGACATTCACCAATGGGACGCCTCCTGGTAGTGTAGGGATTCACTTGTAATGTATATGTCAATGGATAGGTGAGAAGTGACCTTGAAAACCCTTTCCTAAGAGTGGAGTGGAGAATGGAGCTCACTTGCTCTTTAAGAAACGGACTTGGTCTACCGGGCATAAGTGTTGAAGATTGGAGGGTTGAGGGAGAAAGGACAAGATTACGAACATGTTTCTCAATCTCTATAATCCTTGGGAAAATTGGATTCCAAAATAGTCCTTGAAAAATAGTATTTATTGAGAAGTGGGACTAGATGGGGGCAAGTGGACCCATCTCATGTTCAAGGATGGAATGTAGCAACCAATGATGTTCCTATACTAGAAAAGTTGAGGGGAAAGGACCAAACAAGAATAATTTCTTCAAAAGATTGAATTGATCCTATTAACATCTAGCCTTGGGGATGCCTAGGCACAATTCGATTTTAGAGCTAGGGCATGAGATTCCTGGAGATTCCATATTAAAATTGCCTCAAATTTGGAGGAGAGGGAGGCACTGCATGAACGTAGTAGCCTATAGGAGATGTAATTTTTGCCTTGGGTCAATTCCTAGTAAATTGATGCCCTAGGGAACCTAATGGGGCCAGAATTGGGGAAAAAAGTGGGAAATGATTAAAATAGGGTTGAAATTATCACCATTTTTCATGGATCAGTGCCTAGTTCACTTGGGGATAGGGATTCAAGGATAATGATGAGTAAGAACTTGGTTTCTTTATCAAGGAGGCCCAAAAATTCAACATCGTCCAATGTTGAGAGAAAAAGAATAAAAGTGACCTTCAAGCATTTATAGTTCAAATAAAATGATTCATGCTTCTCGTGATGAATAAATATCTAGGACATTTTAGTCATATAAGATTGGGCCATACATTAAATTAGTTAAAAGATGCTCTTCCACATTTCGATAATGCAACAACTAGCACTAATTTTAGCAGTATGGAAAAACAAGAATAATAACACCAAATTTAATTACAACGTTATAGAGTATCTCCAATTAGCATTTCATTTTCTCAACAAAGATCCAACACAAGAGAAATAGCCCAAATCCATACATCAAAATTCATCCATCTCCAAAAATATCCACCACGGAAAAAGTGCAAAAATTATCTATGATTAGATAGATCTCATGTCAAAGGGATGATACAAATTAATGTATCTAGCATCAATATATAGCCTCTTAAGGAGTTCAAATTAGCTTATGGACCCCTATGGATAAAATAATGTGAAAATAATAACCCCTAATGATGACAATCCCACCACACGAGCCCATAATGTCAGAACAAGGCTCTCAAGGGGCCAAATAATGATTTATGCATGTCGCAGGGTCACCCAAAGTCTCAATAACATCCTGAAGTGCCATATTTTGGAAAAAAATCCTCAGAATATGATGGACAATGGCGTGGCATCTTTTTCTCCAAGTAGTAGACCTATGGTACTCTAAGTGGGTCTAAAGGAACATCAATGACCCCATCGGTCTCCATATGAATCAGAGATGTTTGTAGATCCTTTACAATGATCCATGTGGTGGAATGAACACTTACATGACATCGTACAAGTGGTGTGACACCTACGAAGAGTGTGGGTCTCTTCAAGCAGCATGTTGGGCATAGTGTACCAAATATTCCACCATTGTTGAAAAATTGGATTAGTACTAGTATCTCTAAATCCATGATGATCTGTGTAGTGTTGTCTATTGTTTGTGGAGGCCCATGGCTCTCTATGCACACCTTACATGTGCCAATGTTGACCTCTGGGGGTTAGGATCCCATATATGGAAGCCAAAACCAAATGAATACCACCTGCAATCTTGCATAAGATCCAATGTGTCCCAAATGCTTCTAGTACAATGAGTCATTAGAATAATCAGGTAAAGGAACTTACAACCCATGGATAAAAAAGTGGGCACTTCATAATGGCATTCCCTTCCATAGGGGGATTTGGCATGTGCTAGTGTCTCTAAACTCCAAAGTGGGTTACCCATGTACCTTATTAGGTGGTTTCAACCCTTAGAGGGGATATTATGTCCAAGGTACACCCTTCTAATGAGGGTCGAAAGTAACAAATAGGTGAGATGGAATAGGGAATGAGACGGGCCGCCCTGGGCCACTTAATGGGGCATAGGGGTAGATAGAAAATGGGGAGCCCACACCTGGGTATATAATGTATAGTAGGGAGAAGTTTTGGTAAATGAGGTGCCCCGTCCTTGATTTTTCCACCCTTATTTATATTCCTTTTTCCTTTTCTGAATTTTCTTTAATTAACTGCTGAAGGTAAAAAGAATAAGAGCTTGATGTGTAATATATAGAAATGATTACCCCCTTTAAGGTAGGGCGGTTCATTTCCCTCTAGGGGTTGGGACAATAATGGGTTCCTGAATGAGAAAGTAGGCTCATTGAGGTCCTATGGAAGCAAGGTGATGACCATGGATTGGGGTAGAGCTCATGCATTGGATTTCTCCCACGTGCTGATTATTTTGTCCCGACCATATTTTTCATTTTGTGGTACAATTTCCTCTTAAATGTGGCGAATTATCCTTTTCACTTTTTCTTTTAATTTCTTCAACCTTTGGGGCATCATTCTATGCCTGACCCAAGGTGGGGAAACGAGGATAGGGATGCTAGCCCTATGTGGACCCAGAATAGGAATGTGGACGTAGGTGGGAGAAAAGATGAATGGGGGTATAATGAGTGGAAAGGGAGTAATATGTGTGGGTAAAGGAACGATACCATGCACCCAAAGTCAAGGTTTCACAAGTAGTAACTCGCTAATACTGAATGGTCAGTAAAGGAGATCCCACGAGACTAAGATCCAAGGGTAAGAACCAAATGAGATAAAGGGGACAAGAGCACAAACTAAGCACACTCTTTCCACCAAATCCCCCTATCAATCCATACTCAGAAGTATGCATGACAAGTAAACCCAATACTCAATTGACAAATTACAAGATGTACCTTTAGATTTGGGAGACCCACCTTCAATAATATGATCAATACAAGTGGGGAAGGGACAACATGGCTGGCTAAAGTGGCAGAGAAATGGCACAACAAGCTAGTAGAAGGCATCAAGGGGTCATCGGCTATTGGTTGAGGCTCATCATGAAGAAACATTTCTCCTAGGGATATAACCCACAAAGTGGTGGGCAGACCCTATACAAATATTAGCTCAAAGTTCCCTTTCGTCAATACTGATGTATTTTATGACATTAACTTTTATAATTATTCATGATTATTAATTATTATGATTATATTATCTATTATTTATATTATTTATTATTTTATTATTCCATATTCATATTCATAACATCGTAACTATTGAGTAAAACAAGGTCCTCTCAAGTATGAAATGCATAAGGAGCTCCATACACTAGTAATATTACAAGGCACTAAATGTTAGTGATAAAGTCAACTCAGTTCCCTATCATTATTACAAAGGATGTCAAACCATAGCATTATAAGTTGTAGAGAAATCATGGGTATTGGCTATATTATGGAAACCAAGGGAAGTGAAATTTGGAGATTGGATGGTTACCCTGAGGATAATGTCTAGTAGATTCTACTGTGTGTTGATAAGTGGTTGTCATTGATGTCAACCCAAGCAACACCAGTGCCTACCCAAATCTTGCATGGGAATTTTTACTTGACAACTTACTCAATTTTGAGTTAGGGATCTTCTATCTTGATTCTACTCATCAAGAGGTTTCCATTGATATATGGCATGCCACGTAATTCTTCACGATTTCAGAATGTTTGAAGTTGGTAACCCCAGTTAGTGGGCTAAAACCCTATGGGGTTGTGGCATGGCACTCATAATTTTGTGTGGTCATTGAATAGTCAATAATTAATAATGTTTTTCTTTTCTCCTAAAATGCCTCCAACATTCACTTGTTGAGGACCTGCTCAGCTCAAGACATTCATATAGATTGTGACCCTCATATCCTCCTCTAGTAAGGATTTTGTGGCTTCAAAAAGGTCATCGTTGAATTTTTGCTATAACGTTTTTTATGAAAAGCTTCAGTAGCTGAAAGTAAAACCCATTTGAGCCGAAATTGTGATGAACCTCTTTATCATATTTCAGATCTTGGTTGCTATATTTTCACATATATGATCTAAGGAAGTTAGGGTTTTTGCAGGCTACCGAATTCCATGTCAAATAGGACGTTGAGTAAATCTTCATAACCTTCACTCAGAGCATTGGATTCAAATTTCATAAATAGTGAGAAAAATAGGAAAAAATATAGTTTGTTTGGTACTGCTTAAAGGGCCGAAGGTCATAACAATGACATGTAGCACTTCGTACAAGTTCACTCTACTAAGGAAGTCTATAATCATATCATCATGGGAGATTGGGCATAACTCTTTCTTGAAGAATCAAATCTTTATCAAGCCTATGCGGTTCAAAAGAGGACTTAGAGGCCTCGCACGGAAAGAAATTTTAGACCCTAAATATACAAAATTACATAGATACAACATATTCAATATTGACCTCCTAGTAGGTAAGAAAAAGCATACATTCAAGGATCACTGTAGAAATGACCACACATCAACAATCAAGAATAAGTCTCCTATAGAAAGGTATGTATGATTAGTGTTTACATTTTAATTTTGTGTATCATCTTTCACATATGTTTTTGTAGGACAACGTAATATATACAATGTCTTGGTTATATCCCTATGTCTCTATATGTCACATTTACATTTTTCGGATGTCCTATTCTTGATACTACGCATTTGATGCTACATATTCTTGACGTTACACCAAGTCTCCCAAATCTATATGATGATGTAAGTTCATGTTACTTGTCTTGTCATAGTTGATAGAATGGTCTCCATTGTTTTACTTAGAACTTGGTCCAATAGAAGTCTAGGGTTTTTCATCAGTTTTTATTGTATGTATCTTTAGGTTAGTTTAAGATATACTCTTGCATAGATTCCATGCCTATATCAAGAGTAGGAGTCTTTGTCTACTGATGCAACATGTCAACAACAAAAGTGACAACCACACTTCAGGTATGCATTGTCATTTTAATTTGTATTTATTCATTATGAATCACTTACATGTGCTTTGCAGGAAGAGGTAAGTTGAAGGGAATTATGTTTTGTTTTGGGATTGGTTTTGCCAAGCAAAATTTGCATGCAGGTAGAAGAAGATTCAAGTACAACATCAAGTAAGAATTCAAGAAAAGAAGTATCAACAAAGGAAGTATTGCAGGGGGAAATCCTTGAAGACATGACAACCATCCAGATATCGTGAAGTATTGTTAAGGCCAAGAATCATCATTGTAAAGTTGTAAAAGAGTCATTTATAAAAGAGTCATCATTGTAAAAGAGTCATTTGTAAAACAATCATCATTGTAAAGTTGTAAAATATTCATTTGTAAAAGAGTCATCATTGTAAATATTGTAAAAGATTCATTTGTGAAACAATCATTCTGCCTAGAGTCGAAGTGGTAGTGTTGGGAGGTAAAGGAGTCAGTGTTGGGATGATGTCATGATTGGGTTACTAGTCATAGAGTGTTTGGGTATTTGGTCAAGTACATGGAAATCATTGTACATATTATTGTATTGTGGATTGTTGTCCATCGTTTGGGAATCCATAGTCATGTCTTATTTCATTGATTAAAGGGTGGCAAGGAGCTGCTAGGAAGGTGTATGAAATCTGCTACAGGTTGGGGCTTGTGAGCAATTCAGGACGGTAGGGTGGTGCTAGGGTGAGTTGTGGCTCTCTAGGGTGTTGTGGCATCCATTGAGTTGATTACTGAAGAAACCAGGGCATTGGGGCATCCTTCTAGTGGGATCTATAGAAGAATTCTTTTCTAGAATTCTAGAGAGTTTTTTCTTTCATTTTAGTTGGGGCTGAAGATTAAAGAATTTATTAGAAAAGTGTTTGATGGTTTTTGATGTAGAGGGGGGTTTCCACCTAAAATTCTTGAGCCTACTATGTTGTTTTATTTACTCTTATTACTGCATAAACATTAATAATAATTGATGATTAAATAATTCTCTGAAAAGATTGAAAAGTGATAATTTATAAGTTATATTGATTCACCACCGCTGTCAGTATTTCCAACAATTGGGATCAAAGCTTATTTCCTTCAATAATAGTCTCACAACTGGAAGGAGATCATGGAGAATACTTAGAATATAGTTCCTTTTTTCAATGAAAATAACTATGCACTTTGGAGTGAAAGAATGAAGGTTCATTTGCTAGTGCAAGGATACGAAGTATGGGAAATCGTTGGCTAAGGCTTCAAACTAACCCAAGATGAATGAGGTAAGAAAAATATGGTACATGATGCAAAGGCTAAATATATTGTTATAAGTGGAATTATCAAATCTATTTATGTTAAGGTATTGAGTTGTAAAACTTATCTAAAGAGGTATGGGGCAAGCTTGGAAATATATATGTAGGTGACTCAAAGGTGAAAGAAGCAAAGCATCAAATTTTCAGGGAAAAATTTCAGCAACTAAAAATGTCGAAAGATTAAGATATTGCTGCATACTTTCATCATGTTGATGAAACAAAAAATACACTGGAAGGTTTGGGAGAACCTGTTGAAATGAAAATTGTTGTTTGAAATATCATTAGAACCTTTCCAACAAGATTTAACCCTAAGGTATCTATCTTGGAATATAGATCGAATATGACCAATCTTAGCTTAGATGAATTGCATGGAATTATTATAGCATATGAAATGAGGATTGAAGAAGAGGATGACACATCTCACATAGAAACAACATGTTCCACATCCAAGAAGAATAGTAAGGACAAGCAGAGTCTGAAAGAAAAAACTTGCAGTGGTAAGGATGAGGAAAAGGAAGAAGATGAAGAAGAATTCTGAGATAAAAAAATTGCCTACTTCACGTGGAAAATGAGAACAGGTAAGGGAAAATTCAAAGGTAAACCTCCATTAATATGTTTTTTTTGGTGATCTTGGGCATTTTGTAGCCAAATGTCCTCACAAAAATGACGGTGTTACAAAAGGGAAGTGAAGTCATAAGAAGTTCAACAAGCAAGGATAGAAGAAGAGGCACCTAACTAAGGAGATGAAGAAGAAAAATGCATGAAGACGAATTTCAAAATGACGTAATCAAGGTTATCAAAGAGCTCAAGACTGAAAAGGAGCATGTTAACACTCTTGAATACAAATTGAAGATAGAAAGAGAACAGGTCCTCAACCTTAAAATCAAGGTTGAAGAATATAAGTGAATTGAAGAATCTCTCAAGAAAGAAATGAAGGAAAAAAACAAGGAAAGAGAAGCATTGGAAGCTGAAATAGTTTCTCTAGGAAAGGAAGTAAAAAATGGAAAAAAATTTCAAAACTACACTAACAGTTCAAAGACTTTGGACGAACTCATCAACAACCAACGATCACACAACGACAAGTCTGATCATGGTTACAAAGAAAAATTCAAACAAAAAGTCAAGTCATTCTATGACAATTAAAGAAGATAGATATGCAAAATCCACCAAGTAGATAAATATTTAAGCTAAATCAAGAGATCAAGACTAGCAGGAAGAACCTTGGAAGACAATTTCTCGAAGAAGATTTTCTCCAAGGTACCAACCTATATTTTATGGTCATTTTTATTAATGTGGAAGGTTTGGACATAGAGCTACAGAATGTTGCATGTATGTTTGGAATAATATAATTCTAGGAGATCCTTTAGAAATGGATATTCCATAACTCAACATAATATTAAGAAATTTTATCATATGAGAGATGACTTCAAATGTTACAAATGTAACAATTTTGGACATATGGCTGTGGATTGTGAAGTTCCACACAGGTACAACTATTATTGGCAAAACCCTAGAAGAAAATTTACATGATCACGAGATAGACACCAAACATAATCTTCTATGAATAACATCAAATATTACAAATGTCATAACTATTGATACACAACCCATATCTATAATGGCAGAAGTGTCCTCAGACACACAATATTATTAATTAGAAAAGACATTACATACTAATTTTGCAAGATTTTACAGACGCAGTCTAACTCACTTCCAATAAGGAGAATGAACTATATATAAGCTTAATTTCCTCACCTTTTCTAGTTATGGACTACTTATTAAATTAACAAGTGACCATTTACAATAAATTCAATTCTAACCAATCTACTAACTCTACTCCTCAATTGGAGTGTAATATATGACATTATTCTAGATGTCATATCTTTAACAACAATATTCTATTTCTAAGTGTCTCCAATATTTAATTAAATATTATAAATAAATAAATATTCTATCCTAACTTTGTGAACTATGAATTTTATATTTTGGATCATCTAACATTCCCCCCTATGATCCAAAGATACATTACAATAGATACCAATTTAATCTCTGAACTTAGTAAATTTGATCCTGCCAAGTGGTTTTGTAAAAGTATTGAAGACCTGATTTTATGAAGGACAATAAACTGGCTTCATGACATCCTTCGCAATGAGCGATCTAATGTGATGATACTTGGTGTCCACATGTTTTGTTTTGGAATGAAAAAATCGATTCATAGAAAGTTTTATGGCTGACTAGTTGTCGATGAATAATGATGTAGCTTCTGCTTGAGGAATGCCCAAATCCTGCAAAACTCTGCACAACCAAACAATTTCACATGTTTCTTCCCATTCTAATATGTATTCTACATCAGTTGAAGAAGTGGCCACTGTAGCTTGTTTCTTGCAACTCCAAGATATTTCAGCTGGCCCCATGTTCATTATATAACAAGAGGTTCATGCTCGATCATCAATACTACCAATAAAGTCGGCATCTGAAAAATCCACCAAGTACAAAGGTTATTGTCCTTTTTAAAAGAAGACCAAAATATTTTGTTACTTGGATATATCGTAGAGCCCTTTTGGCTACATTCGAGTGGCTATCTAATGGTTCTTACATAAAACGTGAAGGAATATTAACTACATAATATAGATCTACTCGAGTCATTGTCAGATAAATCAGGCTGCCAATCAACTGTCTATAAGTAGTGTTGTCCACCTTCTCCCCCCCTTCACATTTTGAAAGTTTCTATAGAAATTCGCACTGTAGATTAACTTGATAATGTAATATAACTAAATCAAAATACTTCAATCTACTTCTACAATCAAACTTGCAGAAGCTTAATAGATTTGAGCAAGGTCTAGAAGAACACATATAACCAGAGGCATAATCAATGCACATGAAACAGAAAAGAATACTCTGGGGAAAGCCTCAGCTAAAAACCCCGCTATGTGTATTATCATAAAAGGTGGAAGTACATCAATATTACACAAAGCTTTAGCTCTCAGAGCTAGCCAGCTCTTAGAACAATCCTCCTGGATGCTCACAGGCAAACAAAGCTTCCTAGAAACCTTCTCCTCTACCCTCCAAGCCTCCTATTTCCTTGCATTTTTTCTCCTGGGTGATCCTACTATTACCAAGTGTAACATTGATCACTCACACTAATCTCACACCCTATAAAATTGCGCAATCCTCAAGAAACCTTGTTCCTTCTGCATGGATGAGTTTCCTTTATAGGAAAACTCATGCAACATATAGTACAATGTCCATGTCTTTAATCTCAACTGGGTCTTTCTCAAAATAGACATGCATGAGTTACTAATGAGAGAATCTTCAGTTATCTAGAGTACACTTGTTTGATGCATGCATGCATTAACTGACTGAACTCACAATTAATTCCTCAAATAGTTTGGAACTAATTTAACTGGACTTAACTCAGTAAACTAAGCTAACTAATTACAACACAAATACAACTCAATGTTATGTCCTTAATTAAGGGATAATCTCCTTAATTTAAGGGATAACTGTTACATGACTTCACAAAGACTTCTAGCTTGAATTTCTCCAAGTAATTAATCCAAGATGAATTAATTAATTATTTTTTCAAGCAGATGGTGAGACTAAATTCAAATTTTAATTCAAGGAGAAATTAAAATTGGAATATTTTGAATGCTATTTTTAGCATTTCTTGTTGCTATTCTAAACACTCCCTCTCAACAAGAAAGGAATTCACCTGAACCTTTGGAATGTTCTGCATGCAACACTTCTCCCTAGTGTTGTTGCTCCAACAACTCCAGAAACAAAAAAATATCCAACCTGAATCAGTATTATTTATCTGTCATCAAAGTCTCTCACTGTTATTGCCTCTGTCAACTGAAAACTCTGTGCTTCTGTTAACTCTGCCTCTCTACACTATTTCCAACCCTTCTCTGCACTCTTCAGTATTTGACTACTCTAGCCTCTATCACTTTGATCTCTGACTGCATCAATCCTACTAATTCCTCCCACTACTATGTACTTTGGGTTCCCATAGCAAGGTATGATCCATGAGATAAAACCTCTCAATGAACCCTACCCAATTTCAGCCTTCTTGGGGCTATCACTTCACATTGCCCCATCTCACACCTGGAGGTATGGCTGCATGTGATCCCTCTTCTGACTTGGCTCAAAATCCCCCCCTACTAGAGATCTCTGCATGAGTGGATGCCTCCACTCATTCTCCTCTTAGCATCTCCAGTTGAGGCTCCTCCACATTTGTCTGAGATTTATTCTAGGGCTGCATGTTGAGAGGTAATTTACTCTCCCTCTCAACCACAAAGTCTTTAACACTTGCCTTGCTCCTCGAGGCTTTGCATGCATCTTGAACCTCAAGACCATACAAGTTCTTAACTCGTGAACTGATCTATTTGACCTGTCTTGTGGTGATGTGTCTAAGGAAAACCTTTTCCTTATTGAAGACAACATCGTAGCCTTTTTCCTCCAACATCGCGATCGATACCAAATTCTTCTTTAGTCTAGGCACATAATTCACATCAGTCAAGGTGATAAGAGCTCCATGCTCCCTCTGAAAAGCAACCGTGCCCACTCCTGAAACACTATACCTTTCATCATCACCCATCTCTATGTGCATCTTTAGGTCTTTCTCCTCCAAGGTACTGAATAAACTTTTATCGCCAATCACATGGAATGAATCTCCACTGTCAACAAACCAACCACTACCCATCATTGATGACACCATGCATGCGATGAGGGTAATGTCCATCTCGAATTGAGAGGTTAATGTCTCACATTTAGATCCTTCTAAGGATCCCTTCTTGGACTTCTTCGATGGGAAATTAGTCACGTAATGACCCATTTCGTGACAATTAAAGCATATCACTTTAGATTTGTCAACCTTCTTCCCTCCATGAGAAGAATTCGATTTGGAATGAGAATCCTTCTCCTTCCCTTTCCTTACCATACTTGTTAAGGCCAAATTTTCTTCATCATCCTTGGATGAAGAACCATCTTCTGTGCTCCTCCTCATCTCCTCCTGCATGAGATCCGACCATAGTTGTTCCCAATCCAATAGTTTCTCCCTTCCATTCACAGAGTCCTAGTAGCTATGCCAGCTCTTTGGAAGGCCAAGGAGAGTGAGGCTCACCATATCATCATCGATAGTAGTTATTCCCACACTTCCAAGCTCATCTCTACAGGTGGTGAGCTTGTTCAGATATGTGGAAATTGTATCGTCGTTCTCCATCTTGATTCTTTGAAGCTTGTCCTTGAGCGCCATTTTCCTCTGGTCACTACTATTCTGGTAGAGGTCCTTCAATGTCTTCCACATTGAATATAGAGTATCCTTCCTATGGAGAATCGAGACAATATGGTCTCAAACTCCCTCGAGGATGATCAGTCTCACCCTCACCACATACTTCTTCCATTCAGCCAACTATTGTGCATTAGTTGAACGTAGCTTTGGGATTTCTTGATCAATGAAATCCTTCAAGCCATTGCCTTCTAATACATCCTCGATGCGATCTTTCCATGCTATGTAATTCGAGCTTCCATCCAAGTCATCCTCGAGTCTCAAGCCATATAATGCCATTGACCAACCTTAAAGTATGAGATGAATTTGATTTGCACCTACAACCCCAAACCTCAAACTTTGAATTCTCTTCTCAGTATATTGTTCACAGCTCTGATAACCTTTTCTCCGATACCAGGTAGAAATTCTCACTCTAGATTAACCTGATAATGCAATATAACTAAAGCAGAATACTTCAATCTACTTCTACAATAAAAATTTTGGAAGCTTAATAGATTTGAGGAAGATCAAGTAGAACACATATAACCAGAAGAAGAATCAATGCACATGAAACACAGAAGAATACTCTGGGGAAAGCCTCAGGTAAAAACCCCGCTATATTTATTATTATACAAGGTGGAAATACATTAAGATTACACAAAGCTTTAGCTCTCACAGCTAACTATCTCTCAGTACAATCCTCCTGGATGCTCACAGGCAAACAAGGCTTCTAACAAACCTTCTCCTTTGCCCTCCAAGCCAACTATTTCCTTGTGTTGTTTCTCCTGGGTGATCCTACTGTTACCAAGTGTAACACTAATCACCATACTGATCTCACACCCTGTAAAACTGCACAATCCTCAAGGAACCTTGTTCTTTCTGCATGGATGTGTTTCCTTTATAGAAAAACTCATGCCACTGATAGGACAATGTCCTTGTCTTTAATATCAACTGGGTCTTTCTCAGAATAGACATGCATGAGTTATTGATGAGATAATCTTCAGTTATCTGGAGTACACTAGTTTGATGCATGCGTGCATTAACTAACTGAACTCACAATTAGTTCCTCAAATAGTTTAGAACTAATTTAACTAGACTTAACTCAGTAACCTTAGCTAACTAATTACAACTCAATATTATCTCGTTAATGAAGGGATAATTTTGTGAATTTAAGGGATAACTATTCCATGACTTCACAAAGACTTCTAGCTTGAATTTATCCAACTAATTAATCCAAGATGAATTAATTAATTATTTTTTCAAGTAGATGGTGAGGCTAAATTCGAATTTTAATTCAAGTACAAATTAAAATTGGAATATTCTGAATGCTATTTTTAGCATTTCTTGTTGCTATTCTCAACAGTTTCAAGTTTTGTTCCATGGGGGTAAGAATGGGCATGCAATCCTGCATTCCAAATTGCTCAAGAACTTTTGTTGCATACTTACTCTAAGAAACGAAAATATGATGTGGATGTTGGAATACTTCAACTCCAAGATAGTAGTGAAGTAGTCCCAAATCTATCATCTTAAATCCTGCATGTAACTCCTTTTTCACCTGTACAATATGATCATAATTGTTTCCAGTAATGATCAAATCTTCTACAAACATAACAAGAATCACCATATGTTTTCCCTGTTGACGTAAATACAAAGTATCATCACATTCACTTCATTTAAATCCAACTTTCCGAAGGTATTCATCCATTTGGCATACGAAGCTTGTGGAGATTGTTTTAACCCATATAAAGCCTTAATAAGTTTACAAACTTTATGTTCTTGCCCTTCAATTTGAAAACCTGGTAGTTCTGTCATATATACATCTTCTTGTAAATCTGCATTGAGGAAAGCACTCTTTACATCGATCTAAGGAACATTCCATCCTTTTTGTTCTACTAATGCAAGTGTTAAGAGGATGGTGTTACACTTTGCTATAGGAGCAAAAGTATCCTCATAATCAATGCCTTCCTGTTCTGCAAAACCTTTAGCCACAAGTCTAGCTTTGTACTTGTCAATTTATCAATTTTTGTTGTACTTAATTCTGTAAACCCATTTGCATCCGATGGGTTTAACACTTTGAGGAAAATCAACAAGTTTCGAAGTGTTGTTGTCTTGAAATTCCTTATAAAGATGATTAATTTAAACAGAGGTACGTTGATCAACTACAGATTATAGGTGCAGAGAATCATTGTCAGAAGAACTACTACTACTAGGAGATTCTGATGAACTGCCAGAAGACCCAGACTATGAAGTAGATGGACCGGATGAATCATCTTCAGAGGAAGGAAAATCAAATTCATGCCAACTTTTTGAAATTGGTTGACTTTTAATGTTTCCTTTCCTTTTATCTACTTTTGTTTCCAATTTTTGAGGAAGATATTCTATGTCTTCAACACTCTTACTCTCAGCTTAATCAAAAAATACATCTCTGCTGACAATAAATTTCCCATCTGACAGAAGCCTATACCCTTTATTCTCATCTGAATATCCAATCATTGTGCATTTCAAACTTCGTGAGTCAAGCTTACTTCATTTTTCTTTTGGAACTAAGGCATAACACACGGAACCAAAAAATATAAGGTGTTTAACTTTAGGTGTGAAACCAAACCATGCTTCATAAGGTGTGATTCCATCCAGAGAAGCAGTGGGAGATCTGTTCCTTAAATAAACAGTTGTATGGGTTGCTTCTACCCGATAAATAGGACTTAACTTTTTAAAAGTTAACATAGATCTCTCCATTCCTAAAAAAGTGCGATTCATTATTTCTAATACTCCATTTCACTATGGAGTGTAGACATTTGTAAGATATCATTTGATCCCATTGTCTCTACAATAACTTTGAAATTCAATTGAAGTGAATTCTCCTCCATTGTCAGTTCTATGAGTGCCAATCTTTTCTTTGACTTCATTTTCAACAAGTTGACGACAAGTTTTAAACTTTTCAAATGCCTTTGACTTATGCTTTAAGAAGTGAACCCATGTC